>JANBXA010000734.1:86610000-86920000 GCA_030556225.1 Cricetiscus sungorus | reverse complement strand
CCACAATCATAGCCATAATTGTTATACCCCATAAATCTATTAAATTTGAAGAAAAATAAAAACTTTCCATGACATAAAATGATTAGGAAGATTTACAGTCACTAAAACAGCTGTGCGGAGGATACTGGAAGGAATACTTCAGTTTAAAGAAAAGGATAAAAACACTCTGGGGGAAACACTCCTCCACTGCTGGTGGGAGCGCAAACATGTACAGCCACTTTGGAAATTAGTATGGTGGTTTCTAAGAAAACTGGGAATCAATCTACCTCAAGACCCAGCTATAGCACTCTTGGGCATATAGCCAAAATATGCTCAATCACACCACAAGGACACCTGCTCAACTACATTCATTGCATTATTCATATTACCCAGAACTAGGCTGGAGAGATGGCTCAGCCATTAAAGTCTAGGCTCATAACCAAAAATTCATATTACCCAGAACCTGGAAACAACCTAGATGACCCTCAGCCAAAGACTGGATAAGGAAAATGTGGTACATTTACACAATGGAGTACTATTCAGCCATGAAAAAAATGACGACATCATGAAATTTGCAGGCAAATGGATAGAACTAGAAAAAAAAAAAACATCCTGAGTGAGGTACCCAGACTCAGAAAGACAAACACAGTATGTATAAGTGGATATTATATGTAAAGCAGAGGCTAACCAGACTACTATAGACATCTCCAGAGAAGCTAGGTAATAAGGAGAACCCTAACAGGGACATATGGATCTCCCTGGGAAGGGAAATTGGATGATATCTACTAGGTAAACTGGGGACTGGGGAGGGTAAGGGAGAGGGGAGGGGGGATGAGAACATGAGGGAACAGGATGGTCAAGGGTGGAACACTGCAGTAAAAGAGCAATGAAAGATATTCGTCTTTATAGAGTCAGCCACTATGGAGTTAGGAAGAAACCTGGTGCTAGGGTAATTCCCAGGAATCCACAGCATAACACCAAATAGGATTCCCAGCAACAGTGGAGAAGGTGCATGAACCAGCCTACTCCTGTAATCAGATTGGTGAATACCCAACTATCATCATATAGCCTTCATACAGTAATCGATGGAACCAGACACAGAGATCCACAAGCAAGACAAGGCCAAGCTCTGAGAGTCCAGTCAAAGAGAGGGAGGAGTTAATATATGAGCAGGTGACATCATGATGGAAAAATCTACAGAGAAATTTGAACTAAGCTCATGGAAACTCATGAACGCTAGACCAACAGTGGTAGAGACTCCAGAGGACTGAACTAGTCCATCCATATGTAGGAAACAGTTGTGAATCTTGTAATATCAGAGGGCCCCTGGCAGTAGGACTATGATACAAACCTGGTACATGAGCTAGCTGTTGGAGCCCATTCCCTATGGTGGGATGCCATGCTCAGCCTTAATGCATGGGAGAGAGGCTTGGCCCTGCCCCAGCCTATTATGTTAGACTTAGTTGATTTCTCATGGAACCCCTTACCCATGAGGAGGAGTGGACTGGGGGTGGACTGGAGGGGAGGCAGAGTGGATGGTGGGAGAAGGGGTGAGAAGGAAAACTGTAGTTGGAATATAGAATGCAATTTAAAATAATAAATAAATTTTAAAAACACCCTGGGACTCATCAGGATAAAAATACATGATCAGAAAAGTTTATCAAAAAAAGGTCTAAATAATGAAAAATGACAGGAATTAATACACATATATCACTAATACTAGTAATAAGAATGTTCTCAATCCCCAATATAAAGACATAGACTAGCAAATTGGATTAGAAAACAAGATCCATAATATTTCTCATTCAAGAAACATTCGTCAGCATTAATGACAGATACCTCAGGGTAAAAGGATGGGAAAAGGATATTCCTAGCAAACATAAACAAGAAACAAGCGGATATCTGACAAACAGACTTCACCAAAACTAATCAAAACACTTCATATCTATTAAATAAATAATCCACCAAGATGATAGTATAATTTTAAATAGAAACACACTAAACATAAGTGTGTCCAGTTTCATACATCAAATACTACTAAACATAAAACAGATTAACCCCAATATAGGTACAAATATGTAATTTCAACACCAAATCCCAGAAATATACAGGTCATCTATACAAAAACTAAACAAAGAAACAGTAGCATTACATGACATAAATAAATCAAATGAACCTAGCCTAATGTATACAGAAAACTACAACCAAAAGCTAAATAATATACATTCTTGTCATCACTCCATTAAATTTTCTCCAAACTGACCACATTATTAGGACATGGCAAGTCTCAACAAATGTTGGAAAACAAAATCAAAATATTATTCTGTATTCTTTTGAACAACAATTTAATAAATATACAATAGCAACACAAACTCATATATACTAAACAATATACAATTTAATTATAAATGGGTCACTGAAAAACACAAGATGGAAATTTTAAAAAATCATAGACTTGACTGAAATCAACACATCAGAGAAATCTACAGAACACAGAGAAAGCTGTGTAAGAGTAAAGGGGCACTCTTAGCAGTTTGCTTCTTCTGTTGTGATAAGTAGCATGGCAGAAACAACTTGGGGAAGAAAGGACTTACAAAATGACCATACCAAGTTGGGAAGGAAAGTCATCTTAGAGCTTACAGTCCAGTATGAAGGGAAGTCAGGGTAGAAACTCAAGACAGGAACCTGGAGTCAGAAACTGAAGCAGAGCATGGAAGAACACAGCTTCCTGGCTTTCTCTGTACCGCCTGCTCAGCCTGCTTTCTTATACAACTGAGGACTACCTGCTCAGGTGCCAAGTAGGCTGGACCCTCCTCCATTTATCATTAATAAGAACATGCCCTATACACCTGCCTACAGGACAATCTCAATTGAGGCTTTCTTTTCCAAGATAATCCTACCCTGTATCAAGTTGACAAAAAAAAAAAAAAAAAACCTATTCAGTACAAATACAAACTGATTTCATGTTAAGAACCTAATGATGTACCTACTTACAAACCTGGAAAAACAAGAACAAGCTAAGCCCCAAAGCAGTAACCAAGATGAAACCATCAAATCAAAATCAGAGTAGAAATCAATGAAATAAAAACAAAGATAGCAATGTAAAGAGTCACTGAAATAAAGAATTATGTCTTTGGAAAATTAAGCAGCTTGAAAAATCCCTAGCTAAATTAACCAAAAGAAAGAGAAAAGATCCACATTATTACAACTGGAATGTAAAGATAATGAAACAGGTATCAAGGAAATCATGAAAATATATGAATAGATCATAAAAAACCTATTGCAATTGGAAAATCTAAAATCAATTGATTAATATCTTGATATATACAACATACAAACTAAACCAAGAGGAAATAATCTAAGCAGATACATAACCAATGTACAAAAGCAGTAATTAAAAGGTTCCCAAGTAGTAGAAAAAGCCCAGGACTAGAGAAACTCAATGAAGAATTCTATCCAAACTGTAAAGAATTAACTCCATGTGTTCACTTATAAGTGGACCTTAGCTGTTACATAAATGATAATCAAGCTACAATCCTCAGACCCAGAGAGGTTAGGTAAAGAAGAGGGGAAGCATGCATCTTTCTGGAAAAAAGACACAGAATATAATTTGTAAGTGGATAGGAGGTGCATAGACATAGGAACAGGAGGGATCAAGCTGGGCTGGGGTGAGGTGCGTGGAGAGAGTGGAATTGGGAGGCATTGGGGGGGCAGTGTGGAAACTTTCTGGAATGCATGAGGGTGGTCATAGAGATGACTCCTAATAATTGAAGATAAGGAGTCTAAACTGGTCATATCTTGTAGCCAGGCAAGGCATCCAGTGATGGGACAGGGTTGAATTCAGTTGGCCAAGAGGGTCCTGTGAACATCTCTAAACAATCCAGACTGATGCTAGGAAAGAAGGCTCTCTCTGAAAACTGACAGTAGAGCTCCATTGCCAAGGACAACATCCACACCATTGAAGGTAGAGAGGTTGAACTGGTGTCTGCATAGAGCCATTGCCCCTACTTTCTAATCTCTTTGTCATGAGAAAGTACTCTTCAGGCTACCTAAAGAGAAATGTGGACACCAACCCAGCCTGCCTACAGCAAATGCTGGGGCAATGGTGTGAGTGGCTAACTAATATCTGTTTTAACTTAAGGCCAATGCCATGAGAGGGAGTCCATGCCCTACACTGCCTGGATGGTCAATTAACCAGAAAGCAAGAGACCTAGGGTAGAACCAAACACAACAAGCAAGCAAGTAAGAAAGTAAGAAAGTAAGTAAGTAAGTAAGTAAGTAAATAAATAAATAAATAAATAAATAAATAAATAAATCCTGATGATATTCTACTGAACTCATAGATCTGTTGGTGGCTTGAGGAGTCATTATCAGAGAGTCTTCCTACAGCAGCAGATGCAGAAACCCACAGCAAGACATTATGCAGAGAAAGAGCATAAATTGGAGGTCTCCATCAGGTCCCTTCCCTTGTAAATGAGGGATCACAACCAATGATGGGGAGGAAAGACTGTAAGAGTCAGAGGGGATGGAGGACATCAGGACATCAGGGGAGCAAGATCCTCTGAATCAATGAAGCAAGGCTCACACGGACTCCCAGAGAATAAAGTGGAAAGCATCTGGTCTGCATGGGTCTGCACCACGTCCTCCATGTATATGTTATGGCTGTTAGTTTTGTGTTTCATGGCACTCCTAACAGTGGATGTGTGTGTACATTTGACTCTTTTGCCTGTTCTTAGAACTCCTTTCTTCCTATCTGATTGCCTTGTCCAGCCTTCATATGAGTTTGGCCTTGTCTTATTGTATCTTGTTTTATCATATTTGGTTGTTGTCTCTTAGAGGCCTACTCTTTTCTGAAGAGGAAATGGAGGGGCAGTAGATCTGGTGTGGAGGACAGGTGCATGGAAGGGCTGGGAGGGTGAAGGGAGAGGAAACTCTAGTTGGACATATTATATGAGAGAAGAACCTATTTTCAATAAAACACAGTTAATTAAAATAGTCAGTGGGGAAAAAAGAATTAAATCTAGTACATTCAGAATATTCCAGGAAATAAAAAGGGACACTTCAAAACTCCTCAAATAAAGTCAGTATTAACCTGGCACCAAAATACATATAAAAATAAACATAAAAAGAAATGCATAGGCTGATACTTTTGTAAACACAAATTGAGGATTAAGTAAAAAAAAAATCATCCTTCATTAATAATTTGGCTTTTTCCAAGATACAATGATAGTTTAACATACATAAATACTCCATTAAAGAGACCAAAAGAAACACAAAATCATCACAATAAATACAGAAAATGCCTGTGACAAAATTCAACAATGCTTCATAGTAAATCTCACAGACTGACAATGGATGGAGGAAACACAATGCAACATAATAAAGTTCATGTAACAACCCAATAGCACATATTATTCTAAAAGAATAATTCCAAAACTTCCAACTAAGATCCGGCAACAGAGCACCATTTTTTTCCACTATTAGTCAATACAGTGTTTGAAGTCTTAGGTAGGACAATAAGACAAGAGTATGAAGTAAAAGGAATGCAAATAATAAAATAAGTCAAAGTATTCCAGTTTACATATAATATTGTTTTATACAAAAGAGATAATAAAGACACCACCAGAAAAAAATAATTTGAGCTGATAAACACTTTCAGCAAGTGGCAGGTTACAAAATTAACACAGAAAAATAAGTACCTTTCCTATATACCAATAACAAACATACTGAAAAGTGAGTCAGGGAAATCAACCCATTCACAATAGCCACATCCCCCCCCCAAGACACACACACCATATAGAAATAAACATTACCAAGAAGATGAACGATCTCTGATTGAAAATTTTTAAATACTATAAAAGGAAATTTCAAAGGACCCTAGAAGACAAAAAGACCTCTCAGGAATAATCAATAATTGTGAAAATTGCCATCTATTAAAAGCAATCCTGATTCTATGCAATCCTAACCAAAGACCAGGGCTAATCTCAAAGTTTCTTATAGGCTCAAAGAACTAAAGATAGCCAAAGTAATTTGGTAATAAAGAACTCTGAGTAAGGTATCATCATGCCTGACTTTAAACTATACTGCATTGCCACACATTAAGAAATGTAGTGCTCGAGTGTATGCATGTGCATGTGTACACACACACACACACACACACACACACACACACACACACACACACACACACACATGATCAATGGAATAGAATATAATTCATTGCAACCACAACCACAGCCATCTGATTCTGACAAAGATGCCAAAAATATACACTGGTCAAAAAAACAGCATCTTCAACAAATTGTGTTGAGAACTTTAGATTTTAACATGTAAAACAGTAAAAATAAATCATTATCTCTTGCCCTGCACAAAAATCAACTCTAAATGGACCAAGGACCTCAACTTAAGAATTGACATCTGAAACTGCTAGAGGAAAAGTGGGGAATACACTGCAACTTTGAGGCATAAGTACTCCAATAGCACAGGAAATCTGACAGGTAGTGACCAATGTGATCTCAATAATTCCAAACACTTCTGTGTGGCAAAGCAAACTGACAATCAAGTGAATAGGTAGTCCACAGAAGGAGAAAATCTTTGGTAGCTATATATCCAACATGGAATCAGTGTCTACAATATTTAAAAAAAAAAAGAAAGAAAAAATGCAAAGGACTACTAAACAATTTAAAAAGTGTCCAACATCCTTAGGAGAAAATTATTAGGAGAAAATACAGGTTAAACTAAAACAATTTTCAGGTTCTATCTCACTTAAGCCATTGGGAAAACAAATGATAACAAATGCTGGAATAAATGTGGGTACAGAGGAACCCTTAATATCATTGGGAGTGTAAACTAGTTGAGCCACTTTGGATTTCAGTCTGGCAGTTTCTCAAAAAACTAGAACTAGGAATATCACATGACCCAGCAACAGCTCTCCTGAGCACATACCAAAAGGACTGTACATCCTAATAAAGAGACACTTGTGTCTCCATTTTCACTGATGCTCTATTCATACTAGATAGCAAATGGAACAAACCTGATGTCCATCAACCAGTGAGTGGATATGGATAATGTGGTACCTGGGATAACTCAGCTATAAAGGAGAAATTATGACATTTTCAGGTAAACGGATAGAATGGGGGAAAATGTACTGTGTGAAGTCACCCAGGCTTACAAAGGCAAATATCACATATTTTCTCACAAATGTTGGAGCTAGCTTTGAATCTTTTGTTTTGTGTGCTAACTTGGAGTTCATATGGAAGTAGAAAACTAGAAACTGAACACTGGGGGCAAATGCAATCACAGAAGGTAGGCTGTAAAAGATAAAATAAAGGACAGAGGGCAATACTGGGGACAGAATGGTACAATAATGGAGAGGCTGGGGTATGGAAGCATGGGGGCAGAGGAACTGCTAAACAAAAAGAAAGGTGTATGAAAAAGCTTCATGGGAACATATGATCTTGCAACCCTAATAAAATGTATTAGAGAATATAGCAGAACACAGGTGACATGAAAAGAACAGGGGGCAGGGGGAATACTGAGGATTGAAGGTTGGAGCAGCGATGATCCCCTGCCAATTGGGGAGAAGGAGTTGGGCTGGACGACAACTCTAAGGATACTCGAAGAAGCCTTACAGAAACCTATTAGATTGTAAATTAATTTTAAAATATCATTTTAAAAATGGGGTTTGAACAGAGGCACTCTGCATGGGTTGACAATGCTGCTCATGAGATCATGAAATGGACATCTCAGTGCCACAAAAAGAAACAAAATTCATTGTTCTTTGTTTTCCACCAAAAGTATATGGTAAAACTACATGGTAAAAGCCTATCATTGAAGATACCACACACTTTGGTTGCAGAGCATGAGGAAATAAATCCCAAACCGTTCAGAAAACTCTCTACCAGCTGGATCACTTTCATAGTGCCATGTAGACTGCTAGGAGAGAAAAAACATCAACAGTCTCACCGAGTTTTGGACCCTGAATGCTACAATGCCAATCTACCAGGCAAGATTGTGTAACATCAGCATGGCAGTTATGATGGATTAGATTTGAGGTCTTTTTCATGGGGAATATTTTATGCCTGAAACTCTAAATCTGGAGAAAAACCCATGACTGGGGGAAGGAACCCACTGTTTTTCTGAATGCTCATGTTACACTGGTTTCTAAATATTTATGTGTATCCCCCCAAAATTGGTGCTGCTCTCACTTGGTTTGGTGAGAATGGCTTTTTTTTTAATACAGTGGGTAGCAATTATTACAGAGACTTATAACTACTTATAATTATAATTGGACAAAGTATGAAGAATGGGTTAGTACAAGTGCTCAGCTGTAGATGAGTTACCTAAGTCACCCTCTCTCCTCCTTCCCTCCCAAGGCTCAGGGAATATAAAGCAGAGTGGGCAGAGAGGCTGTTAGATTCAAAGGGTTTCATGGAGAGGTATAAAATGATGTTTTCTGAATGTGACAAAATTATTACACATGAACTCAGGGCAGCTGTATTTAACTGCACAAGATCAATCTAGTCAAAATTCCAGCATGGATAGAGGAATGGCTTCCACATCCCACCTCTAGCATTGATGCTATAGGCAATTAATGGCTGCTAGAGAGACTTTTCTTTGGAAGTGTGACTGGTGACAGGTGGCCCACATTCATTTCTCCAAGTTAAATAAGATTTATAAAAAGACATTAAGTGGGATGTCATTTTGAAGATTATCTAAAAGACATTCCATAAAAGGCTAAGACCTGGATACTTTGTTAATGCCGCCTTTTTATATTTGGGAAAAACTTGCCTTAGAAGACAAGACATTTGTTCATGTTTGTCAGGGTCAAGATGGTCTGCAGCTCTGACCAGGACATAGCTAAGTAATTGTGGAAAAACTGCAGGCAGGAGATAATGTCTACGAGGAATTTCAGGGCAAAAAAAGGCCACAAAGGCAGGGAAGTGCAGAAGGAAGAACCCAGAGAAGAGTCCACAAGACTTCTCAAGCTCTGCTTGCAGAGCTCTGTTTAGTAGTTAGCCAAACAATATATAAACAGCAGTGAAAAAATGTTCATTCTGGAAGTAAACCCAGAGTCCGTTGTCTCTATTACTGCACATCTCCCCAGGTCCCTTCATTGTTGTGCTGTTCATGAATATGTAGCTAAGTCAAATGACCTGTTCAAAATTCCAAGCCAATGCAATGTCAGGAAAAGGCTAATACTAACATGAACTAAGTATCATATAACACACACTATGGCAAGAATTTTATAGGAAATACTCTTAGACACTCCTACTTTATTATCTCACTTAAGTTAGAGTCACCACAATAACCACTAATTTGCCCTTGGGTATGTATAGGGGATTCGTTCCAAATCCTTTGTAAATCTACAGATGCTTAAGTCCCTGATTTAAAAAATAGCAAAATATGTGCATGTAACCTTTGCTTGTTTTCCTGTATGCCTTGAATCATCTCTATATTACCTATTATACCGGATGCAATGTGACCCTGCATAAAGAACTGTTGTATTATTGTGTTTGGGGAATAAGTATAAGAAAAAATAATATGTACATGTTCAGAATATGCACAATTTCTTTTTTAAAAAATTCCATTAGTGATTGTCAAACCTACAGACACTGAGGACTAACTGTGGGAGGTGAGCAATGGGTCAGTGTTAGTTTCTTCTCTTTCTGTAGTGAAATGCCCTGATGGAAGCAACTCAGAGGGAAAAATGGCTTATTTCACAGTGCACAGGAGGCCTGAAACTGGACACATTTCACACACAGCTACAGCTCACAGGTCATGGGAAACCTGACACAGTTGGCCACACTGTGTGTACAACCACAGCTCACAGGTCATGGGAAGCCTGACACAGTTGGCCACACTGTGTGTACAACCACAGCTCACAGGTCATGGGAAGCCTGACACAGTTGGCCACACTGTGTGTACAACCACAGCTCACAGGTCATGGGAAGCCTGACACAGTTGGCCACACTGTGTGTACAACCACAGCTCACAGGTCATGGGAAGCCTGACACAGTTGGCCACACTGTCTGCACCAACAGGAAGCACGAAATAATAAGGGTTGGTGCTCAGCGGATTTCTCCTTTTTCATGCAATGAAGAATCAAAGCCCAAAGAATAATGCCATCCCCTTTTAGTTCAGGTCTTCCCACACCAATTAGCCTAGTTAACATCTCTTCAAGGGCATGCCCAGTGGTTGAGAAATCCCCCAGGAGCATGCCTCCAGCCCTGTCAGATGGCAATCAACACTAACAGTCACAGTGAGTAAAATGCTTGCCACAGAAGCATGAGAATCTGATCTCAGTTCCCTAGAACCCAAATAAAAACTGGCACCATTGCATATACCTATAACCACACTACTGGGATGGCGGAGACTGGCTGCTCCAGTCAAGCCCAAAGGGTGAACACAGTATTCAGTGAAAATCTGCCTCTAAAGGTAAGGTGGAGAGTGACAGAGGACACCTAACATATATAAGTAAATCTCTCTCTCTCTCTCTCTCTCTCTCTCTCTCTCTCTCTCTCTCTCTCTCTCTCACACACACACACACACACACACACACACACACACACCTATACTTGATATATTATTTCTACATGAATTTCCCTTTTAATATGTACCATATATAACATTCATTAAAATGCAAAAGTTTAATTTTACATTCAAATATGCAAATTTATTTAAATTTTCACTCAACTGTAGGAAATGGTACTCTTGTGGTACAAGGGTAACATATAAGAAAATCTCTCACCTTTGCTGAGTGATTTGACTCACTCTCCAGAGGGGATAGACTGGGTGCTCCTTGTGATTCCTTAAGTTTTTCTTTTAATTCTCTATTTTCTTGTTCTTTTTTAAACAGTTGGTCCTGAAGATTAACAACACTTTGCTGGAGCATAGCTTCATTTGATTTTGTAGTTTCAAAACAAATATGTAATTCATTATAAAGCTGTTTGAAAAAACCCAAAATGATATCATCAATAAAGTAATTATGTGCATATATACATGAACTATTTATGGACATATACGTGCCCTTAATTTATGTTAATAACCAACTAGCAGCAACAATGTGGAAGTGATAGAGTTAAGTATCATTTATAAAGTTACATCTGCATTCAAAAGGTAAAATGTAGTACCAGTCAGGGCAACAGACAAGGAGAGTATTAAGTGTAAAAGAAGGAAATGATTCTAAGCTAGTTATACTCACTTACAGAGATTCACATTAGAAAACAGTCTTGAATAAGCAGTGACAATTCTACTAGCATGTACCAATTTTAAAATGAATCACTCTAAGATCATAGAAATGTGAAAAAGTATGTAATTAGTTAGGAAAGGACACAGAAGCATACTGCATTTTTTAAGTTTAACTGAAACATTTTTATTTAGTATTTTATTTAGTATTTTTATTTATTTAGTGTACAATTTTGAAGAAAAGTAGAGGGAAAGCTAAGAGCCAAAGCAAGGCAATCAGGTTGTATATGCGCATAGACAAAGGTGTCAGGACAGTGGAGCACTTTCATAGACAGCAGCGAGAGAGTAAAGATCTAGAATTGTACAATAACACAAAAGCAGTGTTCTAAAGGCACCAGTGGATACGTTCAATTTGTTTGTCAAGACTCACGCATGAAAGCTAAAGTTTTCATATAAAACTGTGATCCAGTATGTCCTGAATAATTAGCATCTCACACAAAAATGCCTGGTAAATAGCAGTGTTCCGCCAATGCTCAAGAATTTGCTTCCTAAGGGACTTCCACTTATGCTTGTTATTTAATATGTTGTAGCCCGACTGTGGTGGCAGATCTGCATGTGGACTCCAAATGTATATCTTCCGCTGATACTATGAATATGTTCCAAAAGCCAAGATTATTTTAAGAAAAACAGCTACCAGAGAAATTACAATATAACAAAAGCAAAAACCTCCAGGTTGGGAAAAAAAATCACATAACATACCTAATACTGTGGGATTTTAAATTTGTTCACCCAATTAAAGATATGGAGTATTTTCATTTATTAGCATACACAAAAATTCATAAGAATATAAGTTTTAATTCATCTATATAGTAGATATTGCTACACATTTCTGTATATGTGATATGATTTAATTTTATTTTTAGATTTTATTTATTTATTATACATTCAGTTTTCTGTCTGCATGGATGCCTGCAGACCTGAAGAGGGCACCAGATCTCATTATAGATGGTTGTAAGGCACCATGTGGTTTCTGGGAATTGAACTCAGGACCTCTGGAAGAGCAGCCAGTGCTCTTAACCTCTGAGCATCTCTCTAAAGCTTAAAATTTCAAGAAAAGTATGCTTAAAAAGTTTTCTAAAACCTACAATTACTCATAAAAAAATAAGACCTCTGAAATCTTCTAAACTATAATTAATCAAAACATTAGGGGCCTATATCTTATAACTATTAAACTAATTCATATCATTTACAGAAAAAGTTAAGTAACCTTTACAGAATTATATACAGAATTTACAAAGAATTTCAAAGTACAAATTTGTGGTTTTTATTGCCATTGACTTACATAGTGGCATATGCCAAGGTCCTTTTCACAGCTAATATAATTGGATACTCTTAAGAAGAGAAAGTATTGATACTGAGAGCTTTCAGGGACAATCAAGAGGTCAGTGTGTGGGCAATAATCACCCATCTACTGATGCTTACATGACTGGGAAAAAGCCAACTCCAGAGACTAGAGTCAAGCTGAAGGGAGATAATCGGAAATAGCTGGAGTGGAAGCAATACACCTTACTCTCAGGGACCACCTCTGGACCTCCTCTTTCATACACACAAGACTCTGAGTCTATTGCCCCAGGGGAAAATGCTCTGTTTTAAGCTCCTGTGGCTTTTCTAGCTTCATATTCTTGTTTCATCAAACTGAAGAGCAATAGTACTATACTGAGTCACCCAGTGAAGCCTAGACTTGGAGTGTGACTTGGGCACAGTCCAGCCCACTCCACTCTGTACTAATACTTGGCTTTCCTGTCAAGATGCCCAAGAAGCAACATGGAGAGGAAGGATTGGAGATCTTTGCCTTTCAGATAAAAATCGCTCAGCTCATGTCCCCCATCATCAATACTTTCTATTCAGACAAGGAAATTTCCCTTTGTCAGCTGATCCCTAATACTTTGATGCCATGAATAAGATAGCTATGAGAGCCTGACACACCTCTCCAAGTTGGACAGTGGTAAAGAGCTGAAAATTGACATCGCCAACACTCAGGAGTGCACCCTGACTTTGTTGGATGCAAGCATTGGAATGACCATGGCTGACCCCATAAATAACTTGGGAACCGTTACTAAATCTGGCACAGAAGTGTTTATGGAGGCTCTCCAGATGGTGCAGACATCTCCATGACTGGGCAGTTTGCTACTGGATTCTATTTGGCCTATCAATGGCAAGAAAGTGGTTGTGATTACAAAGCACAATGATGATGAGCAATATGCCTCAAAGTCATCTGGCCATTGATAAAGATGAGGTGACAACAGAGGAGCCCACTGCTGCTGTTCCTAATGAAACCCCCTACTTGAAGGTTATGACGATGCCTCTTGCATGGAAAAAGTAGATTAGAAACCTCTGGGAAGTCCATGAATTCTGGACAGTTTCCCTGTGGTTCCTCCACCAGCCTTGACTGGCTCTGACCCTATGGGGTTCTCTGTTTATGTCTACACTCTCTCTTCTATCCTGTCCTTATGACTTAAGGCGGGAAAATCCCTTCCCACAGAATAGCAGGGTTGGGTGTTATGTATATGTTTTGATTGTTTTATTTATTTTTTTTTTGAAATTAAGAGCATGCAAAATAAAATCGAAGGGGAAAAAAAGCAGTATTCTTCTGCTGTGCTCACTGTGCTCATTGTGGTTGCTCAGTTGTACTCCTGTCCAGAAGTTGTGGCAGGTCTGACTGGGTAGGTAATTTCAGACACTGGAACAACCTGTATCTTGTGGTGAATATTCATACTTCAAAGCAACAAGAACTGAAACCTTTAAAAAATAAAATCCTGGAAGAAAAGATCTAGACCAGCCTGCTTCTAGGAACTGGAACAAACTCATTCTTTGGATCCTATTTGATACACATATTTCTTGCTTTCCTGCTCTGTTTGACCATGACTGGACTTGCTCACTTCCTAGAAGGAACAGTACTCAGTTGCATACACCAGAAACTGGAAATAACCTAGATGTCCCTCAACTGAAGAGTGGATAAAAAGAATGTAGTAATTTACACATTGGAATGTTAACAGCTGTTAAAAATGACATCATTATGGACTGAAGAGTACTGTGTGACTCACTGTGACACACAACAGCTTCTTTTTTTTAAATTTTGTTTTGTTTTTGTTGTTTTCTTTCAATTTGGTTTTATTTGGGGGAGGGAGGTTGCAAAGGCAGAGGGTGGATTCAAAGGGAAATGGAGATGAGTGGGATTAGAGTACATGTTATGAAATCCACAAAGAATCAATAAAGAGTTTTTTAAAATGACATCACGAAATTTGAAAGCAAATGGATAGAACTAGAAAACTGATCATGCTGAGTGAGATAACCCAGATGCCAAAGCACTAATATGGTATGTATTTACTTGTAAGTGAATATTAGCTGTTAAGTAAATGACAAACAGGCTACAGTACCAGAGATGTAAGGCAAAGAGGAGGGTTCTGGGGCATGGAGTGGAGGGAAAATGGATCTCCCTGGGAAAGGGAAACAGAATAGACTCTGTGGGTGGACACTAGGGGATGGGAATGGGAGTGATCAGATGGAGGGAAAGGGATGGAGGGAGAGAGTGCAGGGTAGATGACTGGAACTGGGAGGAAATTGGAGGCCAGTGTGGAAACGCAGTGCAGTCAAAACTTCCTGGAATCTATGAGGGTGACCCTGATGAGGACTCCTGGAGGATAGAGTCTGAACTGGCTATCATTTGTAGCCAGGCAAGGCTTCCAGTGGTGGGGCTACTCTGCATGAGACTGAGTTATTGGTGGAGGGGGTCCTGTGGAGAACCCTAAACTACCTAATCTGATGTTAGGTCCCATCCTCTGTGACAAGAAACATGTCCCATTGACTGTGTATTACTGTGAAGGCTCACAGCTGTAAGTTTCTGAAGTTACATCCCTGCCTTGTATAGGTTGCTTCCAAGAAGGTCTTAGAATTCTGAGCCCGAGTCTGGCAGAGCACTAGATTTCCTGAGCTTCTTGCCTCCCAGGGTAAGTTTGCTGGGGAGAGGGTCTGATGGTGATGAAAGGAGGAAGAAAGCCTGGTTCCTCAATTCTCTTCCTCCGATGCACAACTCAGTTTCTATTGGCTACAACACACTCCCTAATGCATTTGGGACATTTGCCATCACCAGGGATACAAACTCAAGGGCCTCTAGAGTAAGTAACAAACTCCCAGGCCCAGAAAATGTTCTCTGAACCAGCATGAATCCAAGCCAACAGACAGAGCCCCTCAATAAATGCAGCTCTGAATATCACAACATACTTGTGACCATCATCCAGTCCGTCTGCACACAGTACCAGCCATTGCACTAGATAAAGGACATTCACAGACTCCAGCTACCACCTGCTGACCCCAGAGCTGTGAGGCACAAAAACCAGTCATCTTTAACCTCCTTCGACCTCATCCAGACTCAGATATTAAAGTGGAACAATACTCTCATGATGTTTACAACTTAATATGTTGTGAAGTACATTGTAAAATATATAAAGAGGTCAATAAAAGAGCTTTAAATTAATAGCAGATATAGTGATGCTGAGTCAATTAGCACAGCTAAATAGCCAAGGAAGCCTTGCTATGTGCTCCAGAAACAACTACAGTAAAAAGAAACTAACAAATAAAGAAAAAGATCCTTGAAAATGAATGAGCCTGAAGACATCGTCAGAATATTCCCCTCTGTGTCTGTGCACATTTGCCAATAAAACCTGCAGATTTTATATGAAGTCTGTTGCTGTAGGTTCCTCCCCGCCAGCCTCCGGGTCCTGCCGCCATTGTCCCGAGGCCCACAGCCGCGCCAGTGCATGTTGTTTTCCGGCCAGCCTGCCCGCCGCTGGTCTGGTGTGCCGGCCCCCAATAACATGCAGGAGACTCTATATTTTATATAATCCTGTTGGCCAGTTACTGTTATTGTTTATGGGCTAGCTCTGCCTTAATTATTAACCCATTTCTACTTATCTAAGTATTTCCACGTGGTCGTCTTATGGGGAGCCGCTCGGCAGGCGTCCTGCTCCTTCCCTGGGCTACATCTTGACTCCACCTACTACTTCCTCTTCCTCCTCCTGGGCACCTAGCCCTGCCTATCTAGTTTTCTATTGGCCACAGTGCTTTATTAACCAGTATGAGAAACATATATACAGAATCACATCTCCCATCAGAAGTCTGCCCGAGGTCACATGTCAGGATCATACCTGATCCAAATATTTCTTTCATCAGAAGTACTACTGTACCTATTATGTTTCACAAAAGACATAAAAGTTCAAATTTGTGAGTTGTTTTTCACTCTTACCAAAGAAAATCCACAAAAATTTAAATATTACCAAGTTAAACCACGTGAAGAGGAAATAATACAAAAGTTCTAAAAACTTGAAATCTGTTTTCCTAAGTTCAGCATACTTTTTGGTATGATATACTTTCAGCCGTGTGAGCATCTTCCTGATTCTTTAGTACTTTCTGTGTATCCATGTTGAGGACCTGGAGCTGCTGGATCAACTCTGCTTGCTGTGCTGTATGCGCGCTGTTCTGCTTGTACAGATTCTGCAGCTCCTGCAGTTCCTTCCTGTGCAAAGCAAGCAATAAATAGAGGCATGAATAAAGATCACCTCGGGCAAATAATTGTGTTCATTTAAGAGTATAGATCACCTTCCTGTTTCTCATCTATTATATTTTATTGCAGGCAAACTTATTAATAAATGAAATAATATATAAAGTACTTAATATTTATCACACATACCTGGAAAGTATTGACAGAACTACTGTGGCTTTCAAAGGCAAACACTTATCAATTTTCTTTTATAGCTTGATAGAAATAAAAATTCTGGATATATTGTCACATAACTACCTTCTTATTGAAATTAAGTTAAAATTTCAGTTCCAAGAACTGGTAAGCAATGGTTCTAACTATAGTTATCAGATAGTTTTAAATATAGGGTAAGTTAAGCTTTCATTTTACACAATAAATAACTTTAAGTATAGGGAAGAAAACACAAAAAAGGCTACTTAGGTTTTCAAACCATCAAGGACTCTGGGGATGGTGTGTAAGATGGTGAGGCAACAAGGTCAGAAGGAAGGGGGACACATAAGGGAGTGCAGTCCTTGCAAACATCCACCTGAGCACTGGTGAAGGCGAGAGCAAATGGACTAGCAGGGAATTATGACACTAAGGATCCGGGGGAATAACATGTCTGAGGTAGAGACTTCCAGATTCCTATGGTAGGAATTCTTGTGTGACACAAACTATATAAAATTGTAATTAGTCCTTGGCTCTGTCCACATGGGCAGAAGTCAGTGCCTTGGTCCTAGCTGGAGGGCACTAACCTCTAGGCCCTAATTGCCCAGGGCATGTCACACTCCCCCTGTCCACCAAAGCCCCAGAAATCTGGGGGTAGCCTTTCCAAACCCCAAACCTTCCTGCATGGCATCTTCCACCATTGGAGCCTTGGCTCAGCCTGCATTTGGAAGAGTTTCAGAGCTGTATCAGTATCCAGCAGAAACAGGGGCCTGCTTCCCTCCACACATAGGAAGAGCAACCAGCTAAGCCACAGGCCCCACCTACACCAACTGTAAGAAGAGAGACCCCCTGAATCACAAGCTCCACCTGCACCCATTGGAGAAACAGATGGTCTGACAACAGTATAAAAGTACATTCAACAACACACAGAGCAATATGACACCACCAGAAACTAGGGGTTCTACACCAGAAAGAACTGGACATCCCAATGCAGACAAAACAGAAAAGAACAAACTTAAAAATAACTTTATGAAGATGATAGAGGCCCTTAAAGAGTAAATGAGAAAAAAGGAGGAAATCAATAAATCCCTTAAAGAAAGCAAGGAAAGCCAAGAAACAGGTGAGAACATAGTTCAAGACTACAAAACTGAAATAGAGACAATAATAAAGAAAATATACAATGAGGGAATGATGGCAAAGACAAATCTCGGTCAACAATCAGGAACTACAGATGAAAGCATAACCAACAGAATACAAGAGATGGAAGAAAGAATCTCAGGTGTTGAAATACAGTAGAGGAAAAATTTTCATTGACCAAAGAAAATGTTAAATCCAACAGATTTTAACTGAAAATATCCAGGAAATCTGGAATACCATGAAAAGACCAAGCCTATGAATAACGCAGATAAAAGATGGTGAAGAGGTCCAGTTCAAAGGCACAGAAAACATATTCAACAAAATCACAGAAGAAAACTTTCCCAATCTGAGGGAGAACATGCCTATGAAAGTACAAGAAGCTTATAGAACACCAAACAGACTAAAACTCTCCTCCCCCAAAAGTACCATTGCCACATAATAATCAAAACATACAGAATAAAAAACTAATACTAAGGGCTGCAAAAGGAAAAAGACCAAGTAACATAAAGGCAGACCTATCAGAATTATACCCGATTTCTCAGTGGAAACTCTGAAAGCCAGAAGGTCCTGGACACATGTTCTACAGACATTAACAAACGATGGATGCCAGCCCAGACTACTATACCCAGCAAAGCTTTCAATCGCTATAGAGAAAGAAAACAAGATATCCCATGACAAAAGTAGATTTAAAAAATACATATCTACAAGCCCTACAGAAAAAAATCTCAAATGGCTGAAAGGCACTTAAGAAACTGTTCCAACATCTTTAGACATCAGGGAAATGTAAATCAAAACAACTCTGTGATATCATCTTACACCTGTCAAAATGGCTAAAATACAAAACACCAATGAAAGCTTATGCTGGAGAGGACATGGAGTAAGAGGAACATTGCTGGTGGGAGTACAAACTAATATAGCCACTTTGGAAATCCGCATACAAGTTTCTTAGAAAATTGGGAATCCATCTGTCTCAAGACCCAGCAATACCACTCTTGGGCATATACTCAAAGAATACACATTCATACAGCAAGGACATTTGTTCCACAATGTTCACACCAGCATTATTTGTAATAGCCAGAACCTGGAAATAACCTAGATGCCCCTCAACCGAAGAATGGATAAAGAAAATGTGGTACACATACATAATGGAGCACAACTCTACAGTAAAAAACAATGACATCTTGAAATTCACAGACAAATGGATGGATCTAGAAAAAAAACATCTAGAGAGAGGTAACCCAGACACAGAAAGACAAATACAGTATATACTCACTCATAAGTGGATATTAGACATAAAGCAAAGGATAACCAGCCTACAATCTACAAACCCAGAGAAGCAAGGAAACAAGGAGCCCCGAGAAATGGAGAGGATATCCTGAGTAAATTGGAAGCATGTGGGTAGGGAGGACAGAGAAAAGGGGAGAAGGGGAGTGTAGAGGAGAGCATGATGGATCAGAAAGGTCTAGTTAGGGGAAGGATAGAGAAGGAGAGCAAGGAATGAGATACCCTGATAAAGGGAGCACTTATGGGGTTAATGAGAAGCCAGGCACTAGGAAAATGACCAGGAATCCACAAGGATGACTCCTACTAAAAATCTAAGCAAAAATGGAGAGGGTACCTTAAGTGCCCTTCTCCTATAATGAGATTGATGACTACCTTAAATACCATCATAGAGCCTTTATCCAGTAACTGATGGGAGCAGAAGCTAAACACTCATAGCTAAACACTGAGCTGAACTGGAATTCAGTTGTAGAGAGGGTGAATTGATAAGTAAACAGGTCAAGACCAAGCTATGGAAATCCTCAGAAACAGATGACCTGAGCAAGTAGGAGCTCACCCTGACAGTTTATGCATATGACCAAACTAGGCCCCCCTGAAAGTGGGTGCCAGTTGGGGGTCTTGGGCAGTCTCTGGGGCTGCTGGCAGTGGAACCAAGATTTATCCCTAGTACATGAACTGGCTTTTTGGAGCCCATTCTCTATGGAGGGATACTTTACTCAGCATAGACACACAGGGGAGGGCCTTGGTCATGCCCCAAATGATGCTGACAGACTTTGATGATTCTCCATGGGAGACCTCACCCTCTCTGAGGAGTAGATGGGATTAGGATTGGTAGAAGGGTGGGGGGAGTGTGAGGAAGAGGGAACTCAGATTGGTATGCAAAATAAGATTGTTTTTAAAAGAAAAATTTTAAAATTTATTTGGATATTCTGTTTGAAAGAAAGAGTATTTATAGAGACATGTATTTCAGGCTCCAGCACTTAGTTTGTTAAAACACCTGGCTTTTTAAGTGAAATTTTTCCCTATCTATAGCTTCAAACTGGTGATTTACATATGTGAAAAGATTTTAAAATAAATACATGTGTAAATAGTTGTTAACTAATGAAAATCAGTTCAGGGAAAATAAGCTTTGCTCTTTAGACTTCTAAGGTAAGAATGGTTTCAATCAGATTTGTAAACACTGCAGGCACACATGTGCATAATCGATCTCCTATGGCTACTAAAAGTGGACACATGTTAACAGTTCAAACACGGGGTAGAAGAGAATAAGGAAATATAATAAAGAAAGACACACAGTAGAAGTTCATTCTGACTGTGCTGTTTTCTATTGCCATATCAGGAATTTTAACAAAAGAAATAAACAATAGTATGTCAACTGAGGATGATGAGAGCCTGTTGCCTAAGAGAGCTATGTAAATAAATCCTGCATCTATAGAAAGTACATAAAGTGCATGATGAAGTTAAAAAATAACAGGTATAAGGTGAAAACAAAAAGTTAATTCTCTTCCAATATTCAAATACATCATATATTTCTTAATAGGAGAGGATTGATATATACAAAAATTATTTACATTAAAGTTCAAAATATATGTATCTTCAGTCATAACAATCCACAGACACTTGTGGTTTAAAAGTCAATGTGAAGACGAGCACACTTTTGTACTACCTCATACACTCCTTCACAACCATAGTGTTTGTAAGCATAAAATGACCTAGGGGAATCTCTCTCTCTCTCGTCTCTCTCTCTCTCTCTCTCTCTCTCTCTCTCTCTCTCTCTCTCTCTCTCTCTCTCTCTCTCTCTCTCTCTCTCTCTCCTCTCTCCCTCTCCCTCTCCCTCTCCCTCTCCTCTCCCTGTCCCTGTCCCTCTCCCTCTCCCCACCCCCCACTAAATGAAAAAATTAAAAATAAAACTGGGCAGTGGTAGCACACACCTTTAATCTCAGCACTCAGGAGTCAGAGGCAGCTAGATCCCTATGAGTTCAAGGCCAGCCTGGTCTACAAAACAAGTACCGGGACAGCCTCCAAAGCTATACAAAGAAACCCTGTGTCAAAAAATAAAATTAAGGAAAATAACTATGGGCCACTGGGAAGGAAAGAATTTGTCTTGACCCATTTTATATGTAAACAAAGTATAAACATATATAAGGATATATAAATATAAGTATATATAAGCATATATTAATATAAGTGTATATATATTTATATGAAAACAAAGAAAGGAAAATAACAGTACTTATTTAAAATATGTGGTTTTGTGTTATACTCTGAATGTGAAATATCCCTCACAAACCCATGTACTTGAAACAGTTGTTTCCTAGCTGGTAGAATATTTTGTGAGGTTATAGGACCTTCTAGACATGGGCCTAGCTGGCAGACTTGGTGCCATAGGGCTAGGGGACTTGTGACTTATACCCCAGCACTAGATCCAGTCTGGCATTCTCTACTTCCTAGTCATCAACAGAGATGTGAGCAAGCTGCCTCATACTGCAGCCACCATGGACAAGAATGGCTCATTCTTAGATGCCATCATGAATGCCACCATGCTTTCCCCTCTGCAAAACGGTATATGAAAATAAATCTAAGTTGTTTCCATCAGGCATTCTGACAAAGACCTAAGAAAAATAAATAATTCCAGTACTTAAAATTAAGAAAAATGCACTGTGTATATTCATAGAAAAACTATAGCAAACAATGAGTGAATGCACTGTTTTGTTAAGAACAGACTCATGGCCTATTAGTCACATGGAGTTCCTAGCTCCCCTGGGTAACTAGTGCCAGTTCAGTGTGCAGAATTCTAGATTTTTGTTGCACAAACATATGTACCTACGGAAGACATACGGTTTCTAGTTAGAAATACTAACAATGAACATATGCTATCATACTGCATGACTAATGGCATTCTGAGAAATTGAAAACTGAATATGCTTGCCTGACGAGTGCGATGTCCATATCTTTTTGGAGAAGTTCAGTCTGTGTGTTATTCAGCTGTAGTGACAGAGCATTATATTTACTCTGTGATAATTCAATTTCTTTCTTTGCTTCCATTAAATTGTCTTCAAAGGCCTAAAATTAGAGCACTTGTATTACAATATAATAAACATGATGCATAAACAGAAGTATATTATAGTTGTTCTATAATATATAGGCAAAAGCTAGTAATGTTCTTACAAAACTATATTTAGATTTTTCATAGTAATCAAATTTTAACATATTTAAATATCAACTTTTAAAACAGTTTCAAAATGAAAAAAATATTTAGTAGATCAAGTAAAGGCCAATTTTGAAGAATTGCTGAAAAAAAGTTCACAAAAAGAAGCAACTTATGCTAGTTATAGAATTTTTTTCAGGAACTTAAATATAAGGATATAAAAGCAAGGGCATAAAAATCAAGAACTTAAAACAAACTATAACAACTACAGTTTAAAGCTAAAAGAAATAAGCCAATTAAGTTATTTATTAATTAAAAAGCAGTTAAATAATATAAATATGAGGAATAAATAGTATTTAGTATTTATATCCTTATTGTGTCCCTGTTTTAAATGTACAAATACAAATTAATTAATAATACAAAGAAAACAAAATAAATTTCCAATATTAGGATTTAGATTATGCTCTTTTCTCTTGATCATATTAAAACTTTCAACTAACATTCCCCAAAACTCACCTTTTCCTCCTAATAATTCTCTAAAGTTTCATTTTGAAACTATTTTTTAAAATTTATATGTATTTTAAATACAGAAAAGTAATCTTAACTGGTACTGTGAAGAAACAATTATGTATAAATGGAGTATACCTATATTAACACCATTTATTCATTATTTCTATAACTGATCATCAGGCTTTAGGTTAAGAACCAGAAATTCCCCTTCATTCACACAAAAGAATAACATATACATACATACATACATACATACATACATACATACATACATAGTGAGAAATAAAAGTAAAGAAGAAATCAGGAAGGAAAAAGTAGGAGAGAAAGAAGAGGTTGGTTCTTTCATGTGGGAGAAAGTCTACGATAAGGACCTCACAAATGATTCTCTGTACTCTGCTTGCTCTCTTTGGAGGTAGGTAGATATGTAACCAGAGAGGTAGTTAAGAGAAAATATATTGATGTCCAAGTGTTAAATATTAAAGGTCTATAACAGATAAAACAAACATCACCAAAAAAGGATGAAGAGTTTCGGACTCTGGCCCAGAGGCTCAGATAAATGTTTTAAGTTCATTGGTAGCATCAGGACAAGTCTCAAGATTCAACCTGACTCATGGTAGGTATGTGAGGGCAACAAAAGCACTCATAAATTGAATAAAGTTCTATTTTCAAATTGGAGACCTTGGAACATCAAAACTGTGTAAAAGGAACAAATGAACATCAGAGTGCAAACAGATGACAATACATTCCTACACAATAACCCTTAGAAAAATCTAAAGTTCAAGAGAGTAAGGGGGTAGAATGCTGCTCAGTGGAACATGCTTGCCTAGAATGTTTGAGGCCCTCGGTTTGATCCACCAAAACTGTTATTGAAAATAGTACTAACCTTCCCCTAAGTAGTTATCTTTATAGTAAACAATTAGTGCATTTCTCCACCTGCAGTAAAGAAGATTCTATTTGCACTAGATAGAGATTAACACAGAGACTCTCAATTGGTCAAAGTTCATGCAGAAAGAGACTATGGGGTGCTCATCTCTAAATGGGGATGCCTGCAGTAAAATGTTATTTGATGAATATTACATTCACTTTTCTCATGTGAATTCAGAGCATCTGTGACAAGTACAAAAGATGCACAAGATCAAGCCAGTCAAAATCCCATCATGGATAGAGGAAGACTTCTTGAAGTTTCACCTCTAGCTGAGAAGCTACTGGCAACTACTAGTTCTGTGGGGAGGAAGAGTCATATATCTTGAGGAATGCAGTCGCTGAGGGCTACCCATGCTCCAGCAGATGGTCCCCTATTCAAGCACATACAGACAGCAGTGAAAGGACTGCAGGGACTCAAAAGAACAAAACAAAGCAAAAACAAAACCTGAGGCCACATAAAGTTAGAAAGAAAAATAGCAGTGGGGCAGTGGAGGACTGGAGAGTAGGGAATGTAGGGTAGATTTGAACACAATGTATGTACACAGGAAATTCACTATATAAATCTTTTTTTAAAGAAAAATGGCCAAGTGGGGAAAACTAAATTTAATCCATGAAGGAAGATTACAAGTTCAAGACTATTCCAGGCAACTTCAAGAGTACCTATCTCAAAACAGAAAAAAAAAATGCCTGGACATGACACTGATTTGGACCTTTTGCCCAACATGCTCCAAGTCTTGGGTTACACCCCAGCACTGGAGGAAAGAAAGAAACAACAAGTGAACACTTGGAGTAAAACACCATCCTAGAAAACCTGAAACACTGAGAAACAACATTAAAGTACATAAAATGAACAAAAATGGAGCAATTGTGGGCTCCAACCAAACAAATAACCTAAGAACTCTAGAGTCTGATCTGGAATATATTTGAAGATAAAAGTGGCAAATATCTGTCCATAAGGTATCATAGGGTAGTAAGACAAGTGTTGTGTAGTAACTTCCTCCAAGAGAACACTGCTCATCTTGGGGGAAACTCCTTAAGGCACAGGAGTTGAAACAACAGGATGTTCCAAGGGGAGGTGAAACATTCCATCCTGAAGGGAAGCTCATTAAGTTAAGAAAATAAACAATGCGATAACACCAGGAAATTTCTGAAACTCACTAGATTCACTAGGATCCTCCCTTCCCAAGTATGTAAGCTGTAAGGACTGCTAAGAGATACTGTATGCTGAGATGCCTAGAAGAGAGGCTTCATCCTACCACAAAGATACTTGCTCAATTTTGTTCATTGATGTTCTACTCATAATAGCCAGAAATTAGCTGGGCGTTGGTGTTGCACACCTTTGATCCCAGCACTCAGGAGGCAGAGGCAGAGGCAGATGGATTTCTGTGAGCTCTGTGAGCTCGAGTCCTGCCTGGTCTACAGAACTAGTTCCAGGACAGGCTCCAAAGCAACAGATAAACCCTGTCTCGAAAAAACAAAAACAATAATAGCCAAAAATTAGAAACCTAGATTTCTCTCAACATCTGTGATGAATGAATAAAGAAAATCTGGAACATTAATACAATAGATTGTTACTAATTCATTAAACCTGAACTCATAGGTAAGTGGATGGAACCAGGAAAAAAAATCGTAGGGTTACCCAACCCCAGAATGACAATGTTTTTTGTTTATATGTGCATATTAGTTGTTAAGGTTTGGATAAGCCATATAGAATTCATATAACAACAGAGGTTAGGCACAGAATAAGGAACTAGATGAGACAGATCTCCAAAGGAGATCAGAATAGATAGGTATGGGTGGACAAGGGTGGAGATTGGGGCTGGAACCAGAATATCAAGCAGGGAGACAAGGAAAGAGGGCAACAAGGGAGGGAATACAGGAAAAGATGGCTAAAATTAGGAGATATTTGAGCAGCAGTATGGAAACCTAATACAGTAGAAGCTTCCTAAAATATATACATACAATAAAGTGATCTGAATGAAACTGCCAAATAATGGAGGAGACAGAGCACCATCTGGGCATCTTTTATCATCAAATGAAGCTGCCAGTATCAGGGAATGGGTTGCATCTAATTAAATTATTGACAAAACCGGTCCTATGGGAGCCTCCAAACAACCCAGCCTGTTGCAATGGCTATAGGGTACTTCACAAACTGACAGACAAGGTCCTGTTGCCAAAGACAACACCTGTACATCTCATTGAACATAGAAAGGTTGAGCTGGTGCCTACAAAGAGCCGTCACCCCTAGAGGCTGATGTTCTTGGTAGTGGAAGGTACTCTGCATATTAACAAAGGAGAAATGTAAACATCAACCCAGCCACAAACCCTTCTGTGTAAAATGCTGTCCTTCCTGCAAGATATGCTAGGACAATGGTGGCATAAAGCTTCTGGGAGTAACCAACCAATAATTGATTTGTTAAAGTCCACTCCATGAGATGGAACCCATACCTGACCATGTTTTGGGGGACCGAGAACCTGAAACTAGATAGGTAATAAAAGTAGTGTTAAAATGACTTCTAATGACTTTCTGCTATATACACAAATTAGTGTCCTTTTCGGTCATCATCAGAGATGCTTCCTACTGCAGGAGAAGGGAAAAAATTACAGACACCCACATCCAGACAACATACAGAGAGTGAGAGACCTTGAAACACTCAGGCCTAAGTGGGACATCTCCATCAAATCCCTCCCCTCAGAACTCAGGAAACTCCATAGGAGGGAGGCTTGGAAAGAGTGTAAGAACCAGAAGGGATAGAGGACACAAGAGGCCCAATGCACATATGAACTCACAAGTATGAGGCAGTACGCACAGGGCCTGCATAGGTCTGCACCAGGTCCTCTGTGTATATTTTAGCTTTAAGTTTAGTACTTTTATTGAGCTATTGGGCTCCCAAGTGAGCACATGAGTGGGTCTCTGATTTTAGTGCTTTCTCTTGGGTTCCTATTTTCTTTTCTTTTTTTTTTTTTTTTTCTGTTACCCTATTGGTCCTTTGTGTACATGTCATGGCTTCTGGGGCTTTTGTTATTGTTGGTGTTGTTTTGTTTTGTTTTTATTGGACTCTGAGTGTGTGAACACGTGTGCCTCTAACTTTCTAGCTCTTTCTTGTACTTGTGCTTGTGTCCTTTTGTTTGTTTTGTCCTATTCCAACATCACTGTGTTTGTTTTACCTTATTATATCGATTATAATAATCCATTAGAGATATGCTTGTTTTCAAATGAGAGCCAGAAAGGGGGTGGATGAGGATGCAAGGAGAGCTGGAAAGGAACTGGGAGGGGTTGACATTTTATATGAAAATAATCTATTTTCTTCTCTCTTTTTAATTTAGTTTTGTTTATAATGTTATGTGTGAGTGTTTTATCAGCATGTATTTAAGTACACCATTTGCAAGCAGTACCAACAGAGTTCAGTAGAGGGCTCAGGTCTCCTAAAACTGGAATTACAAGTGGATGCTGGGACTTGAACACTGGTCCTTTGGAGGACAGCCAGGGCTCCTAAAGGCTGAACCACCAGTCCAAGGCCCCCAAATATACTGTCAATAAAAAAAATAACTAAAATGAACAAGTAAAATCAAATAAAAGCATCCAAAAACAGCCCAACAATTTCAGGGGATATTTTCCCTTTGGGTCTAAGAGGCAGTCTCAGAAAGCCGAGGTTGTGTGGCAGAGGGTGACCTTGGAGCTCTTTCTGACCTCCCGACAGCACTTCCCAAATGCTGTAGATCACTGGGAAATGATTCAGGTACTTCGTATGCTGGACAAACACTGCAGGAACTGAACTATATAGACTCAACTGCCAGCCAAAAAATAGTACAAAGGACCCAAAAATCAGCAAGCATCACAATTAATTGTAAAAATGTTTCTAAAAATTAAAAATAATCTTAGTTAATAGTAAAGGCTGCTTAAGGATTTTTAAAAACTCAAAATGAAGTACAATAATACATTAAACACATACATATTGTGTGTGAAATAATGCATTTTTATTGCTTATTAATATGATATTACACGCAAAAATTCCCAAGAATATATAAATGCTCTGAACTAATAAGAGCATACTAACAGAATAAAAGCTTATTGTGCAAACACGTATATTTTTCCACTAATTCAATATTTGTGATATCAACAATACAAACTGGCAATACATGACTTATGACTGATGTGTAATATATTTATAAAGCCTTATTGAACAGAACAAAATATGACCAAAATTAAGACGAGCCATGATTGTGAATGCAGAGAATCATTATTATAAGCATAACAATTGTCTTTTTTCACATACCAGTTATCTGTTTATTTATCTACAAATACAGTGATGTCAATAATCATGTTGTTTTTATATTGCAGTTAGTATTCTAAAACTAAAACTCATGCTAGTCATATGACCAAAATAAGCCACAAAGTCTAGGGACTCTTCCTAGTTGAAATTTAAATTGCAATTCTAAAACAAGACTATTCAAATAAGACAAACAGATCCAGAAGCAGTCAAACTAATTATACTAAAATTTGAAAGATTATCTTTTTTTTGAGAGAAAACTGTTCTACTTAATGCCATTGGTACTACTCTAATTAAATAGAAAACCCCAAAATCTAAGCCATACACATTTTTCTTGTCATATGTTTCTCATCCTACTTATCACTATGTGACAAAGCTGAAGTTTTTATTGCTTATGCATTTATACGTGTCATCACTAATACAAATTTCATGGAAGCCAGGTTTTACACTGGTATTTTTTCAGTTATGTTGGTTCAGACATATGCTCAATAAATTCTTCCATTAGAAAGCTAATGATACATTTGTGGGCTGCACATGTTTAAACCCTAGTAACTATCTCTTTACAACACAATCCTCTAAAGGACTGGGAAGGATCTAATGCAGGCAGCAGTAGCCAATATTCTAAAATTTCTTTAAACTCCACACTTGGTTCTGACACTGGAGACTTTGGTGAGACTGACTACACCACCCCTAGGAGTCACGGTCCTATTGATATAACAACAAGACGGGTCCTCTGCAGATTATCTTACCATCGTTTAAATCTTTCCCTTCTGACAAAAGTTTCATTGATGATTTCCCACCTGCTGGGAAGCAGCTCCTCTCTGATTTCATTTCTGTCTCTCCTGTTCACCCACTTAACATTAAAAAAAAATGACAAGCAAAAACTAATAAGAGAGTTATACTCTATTTGCACATTTTAGTGCGAATATATGTTGAATAGCTGATATAGATCAGAAAAATGGTGTATATGACTAAGAAAAAGCACCAAGGAAAGTTGTGATTATTTGACTAAAAAATTATGTATGAAGTATATACTTCCAAAATGGCCCATCATGAAAAGCCTCAGATATACACACCCTAAAACACTATCTTGACACAGTAAATGTTTTTGTTGTTGTTGTTGTTGTTGTTTTGTTTGTTTATTTGGTTTTTATGGGTTTTTTATTTATGTATACAAAGTTGCTTCCTAAAAATTAGCCTAAGGAGATGTAATAAATGAAGAAATGTCTACTTTTAAGAATCTATTTCACAAAACCAACAAGAGTCCATTAAGGACAGTAAAGATTTTTGGCATTTCAAGAATCTGCTTATAGACATCTGACTCCAAGCATAGCTTACAAAAATGTTAAGAACATAGGAACTGTCACCATAGTACTGGCCAATGCACTTATAACCTCCCTTGGTTCCTGGGAACCAATAGCCCAGTTACATTTGCACGAAATGTTACTTGTATGTGTAGTAGGCCAATATTACCAGAGCACTTACCACAGGGCACCCCACACAGAAGGCTCAAGCCAAGAATACAAAAGCTACCACCACAAAGAGCCCTGCCTTTGGACAGTAAAAGGATACACTGGGCAGTAATTCATTTACTATATTGAACAGAGAAAAGAACCTAAAGAGCCCTGGAAGAAGGGAAAACTTTACTGATTTTGAGAAAGAGCAATTAGACAAGAAAAAGAAATAAAAAGCAGTCTAGAAGCAAGAGTGATAGCTGAGTTGACAAACTGTTATAACTAATAAATAATTTGGGCAAAACAGACCAAAATATATTAGGTAGGGGACGGTAAGACGGTTCAACAGGTAAAGTGCTTATGAATACGAGGCCTGAGGTTCCGATCCCCAGCACCCTTGTAAATGTGAAGTGGTCTCACAAGCCTGCTTATAACCCTAGAGTGGGAGATGTAAAGACATGCAAACATCCATACATGAATGTATACTACACATGCATATGCATGCAAAAATATGCAATCAAAAATTGGTTACATTTTTATATATTTATAATTAGTAATCAAAATATGTAAAACAAATCTATTTACAATGAAATCATGAAAATGAATGCTTAGAAAGTAATCTAACCTTTGTAGGCCTAATGGCAGACTGGCAGTTCCTCCTACTTGGTAAGCAGAGGGAGGAGACTCACAGAGTTAAGGTCCACCTGAGATTACAGAGTACATTCAAGGCCAGCCTAGGCATATTCTGTCTCAAAATAATAAGAAAAATATATATATAAATATAAATATAAATATATATATATATATATATATATATATATATATATATGTATAAGAATGCTTGTCTGGAAAGTGAGAAGCCCTGGGTTCAAAAACAAAGTCCAGAGAATGAGTACATAAACAAACAAACAAAAAAAACCCACAAATACATAATTTTACTAAGAATGTGAAAAACTTATAAACTGAAATCTAAAAATAGCTGAAGAAAATTAAAAACACTAAGAAACTGAAGACTTAATGCTGATACAATGTTAAAACTACCAAAGCAATTAACAAGCCTGCCAAAATTCCCAGAACATTAAACATTTTCTTTAAAAAAAAAAAAAAAAACTGTGAAATAAGGCAATAAAAAAATCTCACTTTACCAAAAGCCAAAATAAAAATTGGGGAGGGGAGGAATCCACACATAATGACACCACCAACAACAAATCCAAAACAAACAAGAATTAATAATCAATGGACATTAATATCCCTCAATATTAATGGTCTTAACTCACCTATAAAAAAAGCACAGGCTAACAGAATGGATACAAAGATAGAATCCATCCTTCTGCTGCATACAAGAAACACACCTCAACTTCAAAGACAGATGTCACCTCAGAGTTACAGGTAGGGAAGAGATTTTCCAATCAAATGGACCCAAGATTAAAGCTCGTGTAGCGATCCTAACATGGGACACTTTAAAAGTAGTACTAAGAGGGAAGTTCACAGCACTAAGTGCCCACAAGAAGAAACTGGAGAATGATTACATTAGAGAATTAACAGCACAACTGAAAACTCTAAAACAAAAAGAAGCAAAGTCACCCTGAAGAAGTAGATGCCAGGAAATAATCAAGTTGAGGGCTGAAATCAATAAAATAGAAACTAGGAAAACAATAAAAAGAATCAATGTAACAAAGTGTTGGTTCTTCAAGAAAACCAACACCATAGATAAAACTTTATCCAAACTAACTGAAAGGCAGAGAGAGAGAACATGCAAATTAACAAAGTCAGAAATGAAAAACGGGACATAACAATGGACACTGAGGAAATCCAGAGACTCTTCAGGTCATACATTCAAAACACATACTCCACAAAATTTGAAAATTTAACCGAAATGAACAATATTCTGAATAGATATCACTTATCAAAATTAAATCAAGAACAGATAAACAATTTAAATAGACCTATAACCCCTAATGAAATAAAAGCAGTCATCAAATTCTCCCAACCAAAAAAAGCCCAGGGCCAGATGGTTTCAGTACAGAATTCTACCAAAAACTCAACGAATAGCTAATACTAATACTTCTCAAAGTATTCCACACAATAGAAGTGGAAGGGTCATTACTAAACTCTTTTTACAAGGCTACAATTACCTTAGTACCCCAGCCACACAAAAACTAAAAAAAAAAACAAATTGGAAAGGAGAAATCAAACTTTCACTATTTTCAGATGATATGATAGTTTACAGCAGTGACAAGAAAAACTCTACTAGGGAACTCCTACAGCTGATAAACACCTTCAGTAAAGTAGCAGGATACAAAATTAACTAAAAAAAAAAAAATCAGTAGCCCTAATATATACAGACGATAAAGGGGCTGAGAAAAAATCAGAGAAACATCACCTTTTACAATAGCCATAAATAACATAAAATATCTTGGGGTAACACTAACCAAACGAGTAAAAGACCTATCTAATAAGAACTTTGAATCTTTCAAGAAAGAAATTAAAGAGACCAGAAAATGAAAAGATCTCCCATGCTCTTGGATGAGTAGGATCAACATAGTAAAAATGGCAATCTTGCCAAAAGCAATCTACAGATTCAATGCAATCACCATCAAAATCCCAAAAAAATTTTTCACAGACCTTGAAAGAATAATACTCAACTTTATATGGAAAAACAAAAGAGCCAAGATAGCCAAAGCAACCCTGTACAATAAAGGAACTTCCAGAGGCATCACCATCTCTGTCTTCAAGCTCTATTATAGAGCTATAGCCCTGAAAACAGCTTGGTATTGGTGCAAAAATAGACAGAAAGACCAATGGAATCAAATTGAAATCCATGATATTAACCCACACAACTACAACTTGATTTTTGACAAAGAAGCTAAAATTATACAATGGAAAAAAGAAAGCGTCTTCAACAAGTGGTGCTGGCATAACTGGATGCTGACTTGTAGAAGACTGCAAACAGATCCATCTATTTCTGCATGCAGGAAACTTAAATCCAAATGGAACAAAGACCTCAACATAAATTCAGCAACACTGAAGCTCCTAGAAGAGAAAGTGGGAGGTAACCTTGAACAAATTGGTACAGGAAACCGCTTCATGAACAAAACACCAGTAGCACAGACACCAAGATCAACAATTAGGACCTCCTGAAAATAAAAAGCTTTTGTAAGGCAAAGGATACAGTCAACAAGACAAAAGGTCAACCCACAAAAATGAGAAAAGATATTCACCAACCTCACATCTGACAGAGGGCTTGTCTCTAAAACATGCAAAGAACTCAAGATTATAGTTACCAAAACACCAAATAATCCAATTAAAAAGTAGGGTACAGAACTAAATAGAAAATTCTAAATTCTAAATAGAGGAATCTGAAATTGCTGAAAGACTTTTAAGAATGTGTTCAACATCCTTAGCCATCAGGAAAATGCAATTTAAAACAACTCTGAGATACCATCTTACTCCTGTCAGAATGGCTAAAATTGGAAACTCCAATGACAGCTTATTTGGCAAGGATATGCAGAATGGGGAACACGCCTCCACTGCTGCTGGGAGTGCAAACTCATATAGCCACTTTGGAAATCAGTATGATATTTCCTCAGGAAAATGGGAACCAGCATACCTCAAGACCTAGCAATTCCACTCTTAGGCATATACCCAAAAGATGCACATTCATACTACAAGGACATCTATCCAACAATGTTCATAGAAGCTTTATTTGTAGTAGCCAGAACCTGTAAGCAATCTAAATGCCCCTCAACTGAAAAATGGATAGAGAAAATGTGGTACATTTACACAATTCAGGAAGCAATGGGATCTTGAAATTTTAAGGCAAATGAATGGAACTAGAAGAGACCATCCTGAGGTAACTCAGTCACAAAAAAGACAAACATGGTATGTACTTACTCATATATGGATTTTAGACATAGAGTAAAGAATCACCAGCCTACAATCCACACTGCCAGAAAACCTAGGAAACAAAGAGGACTCTAAGAGAGATAGATATGCATGGTCCCCCAGAGAAGGGGAAAGGGACAAAATCTCCAGAGCAAATTAGGAGCATGGTGGGAGAGGAGGGGGACTTAGAAGGAAGAGAAGGGGGGAAGAGGAGGGGAGAGGAGGGCATGAAGGAGCAGGAAAATTGAGTCAGTGAAAGAATAGAGAAGAGCAAGAAAAGAGATGCCATAATAGAAGGAGCCATTATAGGTTTTAAGAGAAATCTGTCCAGAGATCTTCAAGGATGACCCCAACTGACAATCTAATCAATAGTGGAGAGGCTACCTTAAATGCCCTTCCCCGATAATGAGATTGATGACTACCTTATATGCCATCCTTGAGCCTTCATCTAGTAGCTGATGAAAACAAAAGCAGACACACACAGCTAAACATTGAGCAAATTCCTGGAACCCATTTACAGAGAGAGAGGAGTGATCAGCAAAGATAGCAAGACAAGGCTAGAAAAACCCACAGAATCAGCTGACCTGAACTAGGGGGAGCTCATGCATCACAGTCTGATAGCTGGGAAACCAGCATTGGACTTACCCAGCCTCCTACCCCCGAAAGTAGATGTTAATTAGCAGGACTGGGCAGTCTATGGGGCCTCTGGTAGTGGATCAGTATTTATCCCTAGTATATGAATGGACTTTGGGAGCCCATTCCACATAGAGGGATACTCTCTCAGCCTAGACACACGGGTGAGAGCCGAGGCCCAGCTCCAATTGATGTGAAAGACTTTGAAAATCTCCCATGGGAGGCCTCCCTGGGAAGCAGATAGGGGATGAGATAGGGGTTAGGAAGGGGACAGGGAAGAAACGAGGGTGCCAGAACTGAGATTGACATGGAAACCAAGTTTGTTGAGAATTAAATAAAAAAATATTTTTTAAAAAGCCTATAGAATATTATGGTACTCTAAATAACAAAGCCAATTTTAAAACAGAATAAAAGTGTTAGAGGACTCCTATTTCCTCACTTCAAAGTAAAGTGTGTGTAAAGATATGTTACACTTGTTTATGCTGCATTTATTTAATTATGTAAAGATGTGTTGCATTTGTTTCACCTTGCCTGCCTGAGGTACCTGATTGATCTAATGGCCAATAGCTAGGCAGGAGAGAGACAGGTGGTATTGGCAGGCATAAAAAATAAAAAGGAGAAATCTCCCTGCCCAGGGTCAGAAGCTAGGCAGGTACCAAGACATGAGAGGCAGTGAAAGTAAGATATACAGAAGGAAAAAAGGTAAAAAAGCCCTGAAGCAAAAGGTAGATAAAGAGAGAAAGGTTAATTTAAGTTAAAAGAGCTAGCCATTAAGGAGCCTAAGGTAGTCTGGGCATTCATTACTAATAAGTTTCCATGTTAAGCCAGGCAGTGGTGGCACACACCTTTAATCCCAGCATTTGGGAGGCAGAGGCAGACAAATCTTTGTGAGTTCCAGACCAGCCTGGTCTACAAAGCTACACAGAGAACCGTGTCTCAGGAAAAAAAAAAAAAGTTTCTGTGCTATCATTTAGGAGCTAGTTGGTGACTAAAAGAAACAGCTTGGTACAAACCACCAAACATCATTACATTACTATCATAAAAAATAAAAATAATTTTTAAAATCTATATCAATACTCAAAATTATTAAAAGCCCTTGAGGATAATCTCAAAATTAAACAATAACAACAAAAATCATGTGTCTGATAGTTTAAGGTAAAGTATATGCTACATTGATACATGAGTTTGAATTTTACTGCCTTTTTAATTTATAAATCATGTTGACATTTTTTTAAAAAAAATGTCCATTATCATCTATGTTCAAATTTTATTGCTTTATTGTTTCTGTATATATTTTGCAAATGGAAATATGCTGATCTTACAATAACCAAGAAGTTAAAAAAAAACTTGAAATCATGGTGGAAATACCTCATGGCATCCAATTTAACAGTGATGGCTAGACACAAAAAATACAAGCAATAGAAGCAAATATAATAGAAGCAAATAGAAGCAAGAAAGCATAAATAAGCACAGAAATGGAACTTTGTAGAACTAAAAGCTTGTTCAGCAAAAGATACAATACATACACTGAAAAGACACCTATACATACTGAAATTATTTGCAAATATATATATATATGCATATATATACATATATATATATATGACTTACACATCCAGAATATAAAGAACTATCTTCTCCTAACTATAAAATGTTAAAACAAAAAACTAAATAACTACAATTTAGGTTTTTGTAAAATGCAGAAGATTTAAACTGGCATTTGACTAATTATGAATTAAAAAATTTTCCTAAAATATGCTCAAAATTACTATGATTTTCATCAGAGATAGAGAAATCATATTCACAGCATGCTCATTAGAACAGCAACCACAAAAGTAAGTTGGGCAGGGATACAGAGCAGTGGGAAGTCCTTTCTTGATGACCAGGTTCCACCACTGTGTTGAGCATTATGTATGTTCTTCACAGCATTAAGAACAAGCACAGGACCAGTGTGCTTTAGGGCTGTAAGCAAAAGGACTGAAGCAAGACCCTGAGGTTATACTTACATATCATGCCCATGGGAACATGATTTATAACACCCAAGAGATGGAAGCTATCCAATAGCACACTTACATCAATGAGTAAATGAAATGTACACAGATAGATATAAAATAGAATGCTGAGCAGTTTAAAATGGAAGGAAATCTTGTCAAATACAGTGACATGATAAATTGTAAGGGGCTTATACTAAGTGAAATGAACCAGTAACAAAGACATATGCTAAATTATTTCAGGCACATGAAATATGAAGTAAAGAAGTAGTCAAATTCATAGATACAGAAAGGAATATAGTTGTTATTCAACTAAACTGTATTTCATTTCAGATGGAAGGAAAGTTATAGATGTTCATTTTACTGAAATGTAAATATACTTCACCAAACTGTACAAAAAATAGTTAAGATGGTATTACTTTATGTTAGTTGTCTTTACCATAATAATAAAGGAAAAAAGTGTTGACATTTGCTACAACTATAAACTTTGCGTGTGTCACAAAAATACTCAATGTTTCCTTTTTTATATCTAGGGTCTTCTTACTCTTAGAAACAAAAAGTAAAAGCGTAATTGCCAGAAATCTTGGGAACATGAAATTCAAGATGAAGAGTCTTCTGGATGGCAATGTAAGAACATGAATGTAGTTAACTGATGAGGGGGATGTCCCTCTGTGTGCTGAGAATATAATATTTCTCTCATTTGTTGATGGATAAAGCTGAAAGTCTGGATACTGTATGTTACTGAGGTGTCTTTGAATTGTTTGATTGCTAAAGAAGGAGCAACAGCTGGTAAAAGACATTTGATTATAAATGCTGCTGGACTGATCCAAACTATATATTTTGAAAATGCCTTGACTTCGAAATTTAAGCCTAAGAACATGTCACTTTGGAAAGAAGATGAAAAGCTGTGGGTTCCTTCCAGACTAAAATGGTTTGATCAAGGAAGAACCCCTTGAAGCAATGGCTCAGACAATCAAAAATCTAGAAGGGCCAAGACCATGCAGCATCACAGACCGCTACAGCCAGTGTTTGGCCAGGGTTCTGGTTTTTCTCAAATCCCCTTGAGATTGACAATGCCTCCAAACAGCAGGAAGCAGTTTGGAGAGAAGTATGCCCACATTCCCAAATACTGTTTATAAATGTTTGTTTTTACTTAAATGGGGTTGGTTATAAATGGTTAATGATCACAACCTCTTTCTAAAGAAAAAAGGGTGTATGATATAAAAATGATACATAGGTATGGATTTTGGAATATTGAAACAAATTAGGGTCAATTTTGTTATATATAAATATATATATATAACTACTCTTGCTTAGATATTGTGTTTCTATAGCTTTTAAAATGTAATTTATAATTAAATACAGATTATAGTCACCTATAATAGTCAAAACTAATGTTAGGCTTTCTAAGTATACAGAGATACATTTCAAATGAATAGGTATTCTTCAAAACCTTTCAAAGACCTATATAATATGGCATTTAAAATGGTTTATTAGGGTTTTTCATGACAATGTGTCACAACAGATCCTGGCAACACCACAAGTTCATCAGGAAGGAAGATGAGCATTGAAGAAACTCATTGTGGAGTTAACAAGGCAGGGTTAGGAAATTGCTCTTGCCTGGACTGCTTGATGGAATGATGTCCAAACCAGGCAAGCAGATTACAAAGAAAAGGGACTGCTGAACTTGTCAAGGGACAGGATGGACCATCAAGGTTCCTGCTTCATCAAAAAGTCTGCCTGACATTCTAGGCCTATAGGATGAAAAAAGATGTCCCAATGTTACAGAAGAACTTTCAGTGACTGTCCAGGCAGTGAGCTGTCTCTGTCAATTCTAGAGTTTATAGATTATCCTTCTGAGGTCTTTGATGGAGTTGAAGACAGATAGTTATGGTTTTCCTTAGTTACGATAAAAGATGAGTTACATACAAAACTTCATATTTATAAAGATAGTATACATGACAGAATATTTTCTTTAAATTTTGACAAATATTGTTATAGTTCTTGCTTGATAAATTAAAGTTAAAACCCTCCTTTTTATTTAGACAGAAAAGAGAATGATGAGGCATGTCCTTCTGTATGCGGTGAATATGTTTCTCTTATTGGTTGATTAATAAAGCGGCTTTATTAATTCTGGACAGGCAGTATGATACAGGTAGGGCTACAAGATGAGGAGAAACTGGGAAGAGGATCTCAGAAAGAGAGTTGCGACAGAGATGCCAGGTAGCTACTGGGAAAACAGGACACCCAGGTACTCTCTGGTAAGCCAAGACCACATAGAGATACACAGATGAATAGAAATGGGTTAATAATTAAGAGAGAACTAACCAATATCCAATTAGAAGTCTGAGACATCGGTTTATAATTAATAGAGGCCTCTGTGTGTTTATTTTGGATTAAACATCTGCAGGACCAGGAGGGACAGAAACTTCCATCAACAGTTAAACTCACTAAATTGTACACTCAAACGGTCATTAGATATTATGTTAATTTTAACCTATACACATTTTACCACAGGCTTTTATTTTCTTATGGTGGTATTTTTTCTTTTGGTTGTATTATGTAGTCTTAGCTATCCATAAGTATACTAGGTAGCCCAGGCTGGGCTTGAAATTCCATCACTTTAAGCTCAGGCTTGTGTGCTATCGTTACAGGTATGCAACAACACACACAATATAATTTAATCAGACTTTTCAGCATCTTGAACACCAAGAAACTGTCAAAATAATAAAATAGTAAAATAGTCATTTTTACAGCCTAACAATGCAGGGTGAAATGAACCCTAAGGACATATTAACAATGAGAATAAGAGAAGAGACAGTAAGGAGAACACAGCAGAAACTACAAGCTGAGGTTACCTAGCCATGCCTATACTCCGAAAAGCAACCTCTGAGGACTTACCCTTCATGAAATAATCCATATCCCCACCAAATAAATGAACAAACAGTAAGGACAAAAAGCCCTGGGGCAGGAGCAGTAAGGAATTACTACCCCAAACCTCCATAATTTACACATTTCAATATAATGACAATAAAATCTTAAGACATGCAAATAAACAGCCAAGTTTTATCCACACAAAAGAGCAGCAACAGAAACAACAATGAAAGGGTAGGGGAAGCAAAGAGCAGACTTATAACAACCAGAAAATACATAATCAAGTAAGTACAGAAAAGGCACGACTCTAAAAGTATCATAATAAATTTCTGAAAGAAATATATGATCATAGACTTATAATTGTTTTTAAATTTGCCAGTTTTGATTTCTATAGTCTGAGTCTATACTAGTACATGAATATAGTTTAAAGATTAACATGTCAGTTATTTCAAATAATACATTTTGCCTTAATACTTGTTTAATCTTCTAATATAGTTTATTCAGTTATAGTTTTTACTAGTGTTTTCCTGATAAGTATTTGCCATCATTTTCCTTAAAAAATTTCTATCATCATTATGATTTATTATGATCTCATGATAAATGCAGTCACATTTTTGTTTGTTTTATCCAATTTGTAAATTGCTTTCTGTTTAACTAAGAAATCTGATGTTCAGATTATCTACCATTTTATTGCACTTCTATCATGCATATTTTCTTATGTCTTTTTCTTCTTTTAACTTCATGGCTTAACAAACTTATATATAAATAAAGTTTTATTGAAAGATGATATAATAAGTATCATCTTAAAATAAAATAGCAAAATATCCTGTCCAAATTCTGAGGTTAAAAAAGCACAATAAACTGAAATAATTCAACAGAAGAGTTCACGATCTTGAAGATCAATATTAAAGAAAGAGTATCAGCCTTGGAGATGTGTGAGCAAGGACTACCAGAAAGAGACACATGTTTGGAGAAATAATGGTTGAAAACTGCACAACCATAATAAAAGGCCTCTACATATTCAAAGAGTTCAACACAAATGCATAAAAATCCCGAAAGTAGAGGCTTCCAGAGCAATATCATTGGAGCTCTGAAAGTCAAACGATGACCATGGAAAACCAACTTGAAAATGGGAGCAATGAATTCACTGGTTTTGAAATCTGTCCTTCTGCACTCTACCCAAGCACAGGGGTGATCTTAACGTTAGAAATTGCTAAAGCAGTGGTATTCTTAAAGTGGTAATAGGCACCACTCACAACATTGGAGTCAAGTTTCTAGTGGTTCGCCAGGATGTAGAACAGGATTTACTTAAAAAATAATACAAACTACCCATTTTAACTTGTCTACAGACAACTCAAGGAAATAGTACCAGGTAATTTTCGGAAATTTTTAATTCAAAGCACAACCAGGGAAAGTGGTAAACACTACTTACAAAAATCAACAAGATAATTAACAGCCACTGTGCTTGAGGCAAAAGATTACAAATCTAAATGTACAACAGAATACCCAAGGAATAGGAGCAAGGGGCTATCATTTAAGATACTGGACGACTTAAAACTATATCCAGACAGGGGAATTTAGAAATCAGCCCACATTCCCAAAGTACACTACCCGCTCAAAAAGTACCTAAACCAGTGTTCCTCTAGCTACTCCTTGAACATGGCTCTAGTGTGATGAAATAGGAAAAATAGTAAGAGATGGCCCAGCACAGAGCTAATCCACAAAGACTGGGGAATGAGTCTGCATGTATGAGTGGATGTTTGCATTTTCTTTTCCGTTTTAATTGTTTGTTCTAACTCTTAGCATTCAAGAAAGGTCCTGTTATTGCATAGCCTCCCCCCTTGATTTTGTCCACGGTTTTTTTTTCTTGTTTTTGTTTTCATTTTAAAACAAAATCCCATTCTGTAACCTAGGCTGATCTACAACTTACCATGAAGTATATTACTTCACCCTCCTGATATTGGAATCATAGCGTAATCACCCTAATAGCGAATCAGAGTTAAAGCACAGAGATGTCAGTGACAAAATGTAGCAAGGAATGTGTATGGCCTTTGTGATCAACTGGAAAAAAAATAAAAGGGAAAGAGGGAGGGAAGTAGGAAAGAAGGAAGAAAGGACAGGGAACTGGGATCCATATGTAAAATAAAAAGAAAGAAAGAAAGAAAGAAAGAAAGAAAGAAAGGAAAGAAAAGAAAACAGAAAAAAATCGTTAAGGCTAAAGAGGGACAGCCTCAAGAAAGTCATCACACACAGTATGGAAGTCTCAGTAGGAAAAGAGACAAAAAGCTGCCATAGGTGGTAAGATGAAGGCTAGAAGCTTTATCACTGAAACTCCCTGAGTCTATAGTAAATTATTTCATTAAGCCACAGAAGAAGGAAAGCTGAGGAACAAAATCCACCGGGAAAGCTTTTCCACTCTAGATCTACTCTAGACTGCATGCCTTGCCTGCTGCAGCTGCCCAGGAGAAAGAAGCAAACTATGGAAGAGTTACTCCTTACAAACACAAACCTTCAGGGCCAGAAGAGGTCAAGTGGAGAGCAGGGGTTCTAGGGAGCTACAATGGAAAGATGTATAACCTCCTCTCTTCAACATGACAGAATCCCCAGAATATGGGGGCTACAAAGACCAGTGGTTCCCACATGCACCTCTGCATACAATGTGCCACGAAGAGCCTACTAAAACAAGAGGTGTCTGAGAACTTCATCTCTATACTAAGCACAGATGCAGTAGCAATTCACTCCATAAATATTCTTTTCTTATTTTCTATTATTTAACTCCCACTCTTGCATGTATGTCTCTCCATGGTTTGGCTTTTGTGTGTATATTGTTCAATCCAATTTTAGAGATGTTGTTCATTTTTCTCAACTCATTTTACCATATAACATATCTTTATTATATATATTCTTCAGTCCAATCTCAAATAATATTCTCTTATTCATTTGTCACCCTTTCTCTCATCCTTATCCCTTCTTCTTTTTACTTCTTAAGTATTTTTTCCATAACTATAATTATCTCTAAAATCTGAATATACTCTACGAAATCCATGGTAATCAGTTGTCTAATATAAAATTTGAGTAGTAGTAATATCTAGTATCTATAGTTGCTCTCACAGTTAATATCTCACTTGGGCAATAATACAGAGTTTATATAGGGCTCCTTTGTGCTTCTGGAATGAGGAAATATCTTCTGAGCTACACACTCAATTCTACCACATCCAAGTCCTCATGAACACTGCAAATACTTCAACTAAAAGAATACAGCTGGTTTTTAAAAACAAAACTAGACAAATACTCATGAGTCTGCAGGTATGAATCTTCCAACTAAAAAGAGAAAAGCCCAGGCCCACAAGGATTCACAGGTGAATTTTAGCACATAATAAAAGAGAAATCTGAAATTAATGGGAAAGTAAACAAAATCTCAAGACAAAGAGAATAACAACAAATGTTGTATTTTAAAATTATGCTAATGCTTATAGAAACTCAGTAGAAAAAGATAAGACTGGTACAATATAGCTTATATTATATATAGTATATATAATATATACATATATGTGTGTGTATTATGTACAATACAAAGCTTATAGTATAGCTTATATAAATTCAGTAGCAAATGATCAAACTGGTAACCAGACCATGTTTGACTCTATTCACTAGATAGATAGATAGTTAGATAGATAGATAGATAGATAGATAGATAGATAGATAGATAGATAGATAGATACGTATCAATGAAGTAAGCTTCCATTTTAAAAACTCAACAAAAATAGTTTCAAACTATGTGTCTGGTGAAGGACTTACACACATTACATTTGCATAGATAGTTCTCCAAAAATATGCAAATTATCAATAACACATGTAAAGATGCTCAACATCATTAGTCACAAGGAAAATGCAAATTAAAAACAGAATGTGAACTGGGGATATAACTCAGTGGTAGAGTATTTAGTTATGCACAGGGCTGTAGGTTCAAACCCCATTACTACAAAAGAAAAGACCCCAAAAAGCACACATACAATGAGATACCTTTTCACAACTGTCACTAAGTTAACTACTAAAAGAAAGGCAGACAATATTGTTAACAAGGATATTTAAAAATTAAAAAACCCATATTCAGCTACTTAGAACAGAGCCTGGCAATTTACTCAAAACCTTAAAAAAAGGTACTATCTAATTTAAGAAAATCTTACTATAACTTTACCAGAGACAAATTAAAATAAATGTGCATACAGGAGAGAAAACTAGTATTTTTTCTTTTACCTATGACTCTTTATGGCTGAGGTCCATGCACAAATTAACAAGAATGGAACAAGAAGTTACTTTAATATTATATTCTACATTCTTGAGTGGTAGAATAACAATTCTCTTAAAATTATTTTTTAAATTAAACATGGACACATTAGTTTCTTAATGTAACTTTCTAACAAAATTGTTCTTTATATTACAGCCTAGTGAAGGAATACATAAATGATGGATGACTTACCAAAAAATTGAAGTTGACTTTGCTACCTAATGTTGATTTAAATTACAAAACTGCAACACCTCAGGTCAAAGAAATAAAAGTCTATAAACAAACCCGTACACGGAAGGAAATTTGAAAAGACAGATTGAGTCTCTGATCAATAAATAATTGTATCTGATGAGGTATAAAAATTAAATACTATAGAACAGAAAATTTTTATCATACAAAATTCTCAAATCAAGAACATTAAAAAAGGAAATAAGACACAGACTCTTACCAATTCACAAACTTTTAAACGCCAATTTATCATATTCAAGACAGAGAAATGTTACCCAACAAGAAGCAAGAGCAAGCTATAAAATGGATTATTTGAATTACACACACACACACACACACAGAGAGAAAACACAAAACCAAACAGTCATGTAACTATAAATGAACACAAGGCAGTATCACTTACCCTCTTAAAAACTATCAAAATTTTAAAGGTTTAATTTTAGAAGAACATAATAAAAATTTTAAAAATATATTGATTATATTACCCCAATGGCTCATTGGTCCACTAAGTTGTTGAGCTGTAATAAAATATCTGCAACTGATATATACACACACACTCCAACTTATCCCTTTCCCCTAATGAATATTCACGCACAAATGTGTACACTTACTCAAACATGCAAACATACACATACACACAAATTCTTAACTAAAATATACTTGATGTGCATATATGCATGAGATATTCTCTCCTTGTGTTAACACACAAAAAAAGCTGACATATTCACTATCTTTATTTGTTTCTGCCCTTTTCGATAAAATGATGAAAGAAAAATTTGAAATTTAATGGGAAAATAATTAACAAAAACCTCAAGACAAAGACAATATCAGAGAATGATGTTTTATTTTTAAATGATGCTTGAAATGGGTGGGGGTATATTACAGAAAATATTATAAAGACTTTTATCTTCTAGTAAAATTTTACTATTCCTTTTAAGCAAAAGAAAACACTTTGATAGGACCATGCGCATTTTTAAGTGTTTTGTGGGGGGTTTACATGGTAATTTTAAAGAAAGTAGAAAGGAGTCTTCAGACTGCATTGTAATGAATTCTAGACCATTTTGAAAAAGTAAGCCTTCGTTTTCCAAAGCCAAACCATTGGTTCTAAGTATATTTTTCAAAACATACTTTATTTCAAAAGCAATATCCTTTATTTTTTAATAATTACATTTTAGGATAACTATTTGAAGTCAGTTTCCTGCTTTGCAACATCAATATTTAAAAAGCTATGGGTTTTAAGTGAAAGAATATAAATTAATGCTCGTCCCCACTGGTGGATCTGAATATATAACTTGTTATTTAAAGAAAAAGCATGTATTAAACTTCCTGGAAGAAGTTAGACCCACAACAGTAGCATGAATTCAGTCCTCGTCCTATACCTTTACTTTTGCATCCGCACTGTATTTCTCTTTTCTCCAGTGTGCTTCCTGGTTCCCCAGTCTCTCCAGGTCATTTAGCAGGTCACTGCAGCGTGTACGTAATTTCTCATTTTCCTCCTCCAGGCTTTTTATAAACAGTCTGTTTTGCTCTTCTTTATTCTGTACACACTCCTTAGTGTCCTGTAGAACAGTACCATAAGGGCCGATAAACAAGGGGGAAAAAAAGGTGAGAACTAATCAGCAAATATAAACTGTGTGGTTTCATCCTCACAGCAGCTTCTTCTATATTTGATGGCCAAGGTCACCTGTGTACTTTATTGGCCTCTTTTCATGCAGGTGGATGGGTCATATTTTTTCACTGGATGACAGCTTTGATGAGTACACATTTGCAAAGAGCCCATTAATTGATCAAGCTGCCTTTGATGCTGTCCCCAGCTATTTTTGAGACCCACACAGACATATCCTCCCAGACCTGGGTTTTATCAATTAATAATGCCAGTCCCATCAGAATCTAATTACAAGAAGCCACATATTCACACTCCTACTTTCTTAGCTCCATTTCCATCATTAACTATTTATCTGTAAGTTATAAAGCTCTGGGTCTTAGCTTTAAAGCAAATCTTTATCAGAGTTTTTGCATTTGAGAAAACTGTGTGGAAGAGCAGGGCCTAAGGCAATTTTCCTGCAAGCCTGTCACTTTCTGTGCCACAAGGGCTAGCAAAACTTCAAGGGGGACTTCAAAGCAAAGGTACTGGAAAGCCATGCACAAGACAACACACCTTAACCTCTCGGCTTTTATCTTTAAACTTCTTCTGTAAATCACTGAATTCTTTCCTCAAGAAGGCATTTTCTTCAGCAACCATAGTCTTCCGTTTTACAAGGTCATTTATTTCCTGTCTTAGTACTGATTCAGTCTGTGAAAAAGATTTAAATAAATTGAAGCTGGCATGTCTAAGAGAAGCGCGGCTTTCATAAGCTTTCCATCTTAGTTGTTAGTGTTAGCTTTCATAGTAAAATCTGACACCACAGTTCTCTCTTCCAGCACCACCCCCATGGGCTCTCACCTAAAAGGTGCAAGGACAATGCCTATTTATTAGTTTAAGATGAAAAATAGATTAAAAACTTAACAGTAAACACTAAACCATACTTTGAAAACAAACATTTAAGTGTACTGAAATGAAAAGATGCCAAAATGTGATTTAAAATTCTAGAAAAATGTATATACAGTTAAAGTAAGATATAAGATATAATTATTCTCTTATTGGGTGATATTTAGAAAACAGTTTTAGAAAAACAAATGTGGTTTTGTGAATGAATGAATAATTTCAAAACTAAAAAGGGCAAAGTTGGGTACCAAAATATGTTGTTCCACAGACAGAATACTAAGATTATAGAAATTATAGCTAAACATTATTCATACTTGCTAGCTATTTATTCTATAGCTAACTGATGAATAGAAGACTGAACTTCAGTTTGAAGTTCAGTTTATTTGAAGCATATAAGTCAGCTCCAACAGTGTCAGCATTTATATGCAATCAAGGAGCAGACAAGACAGAATTAAAATACTGGTTTTGTTATTGTTATTTGATTTATTTATATTTACATGGTTGGTTGGCCATCTTAGGCTGAGTCTCATTCTAGCCCTAACTGGTATGGTACTTATTACATAGGCCACACTGGCCTCAAATCATGGCAATTTTTTCTTCAGTCTTCCAATACTAAAGATTACAGGTCTATACTCCCACATCTGGCTTTGGTTTTGTTTTAAATAAAAACTTCAGCAGAAACTAACCTTTACTCTATCTCTGGTATAACAATGAAGCTCAAATCACTGAATATGTATTTATTTTATATTTTAGTATCTATTCCTTATTAATCCCTCTCCAAAGACTACAGGATGTATGAAAACTGGAGCAACATTTAAGGGTAAAAAGAATGGCAGTTAAATATGAGGAATGAGTTAAAAACAGCACCATGATCAACTGAAAAGAAAAAAATAAAAGGCTGTATTTTAAAAGCTGGTTTTATTGTATTCCTATTAGAAGTAGTTCAGATATTTATACATCTAAATTAAATGTAGGAAAGCTAGTTAAAATGAGGAAAAAGAAAAGGAGAAGCATACTCACCCAACTATATACCCAATGTTGTCATTATTTGTCCCTCTAGGTCCCCTCATCTTCTAATCATTCCCTTACACCCCAACCCTGCCCAATCACTCCAGAGGTAACAGCTCTACTGGAAGGATATATCTTGCTTTCTTTATAACAGTTTAAATAAAAACACATTCCTATTTAATATGTAATATAGTTTGCTTCACTTTTAACATTATTTATATTATATTAAATATTTAAATCATACTATACATGTTTTGTGCCTTGCTATTTTTGTTCAGTATTTTTTCCCAAATTTGTCCATATGGGTGGATATAGCTGTAATCTAATCACACTAGTGGAAAATGTGGCTCCATTATGAACACACTATAATATTATCCATTTCTTACCACTATATAGTTTAGCTGTCAACATTAATGGAAGATACACAGACAGTTCTAACACTGGTAATCATGTCTCTAGATACATATGAGTGAATATTTTTAAAAGGAGATTTTCATACTATAGAGTTGGGGGTGATTATCCTCTAAGTCCAGGAACTGCCATCTTAGAGTGGTCATCTGAGTCGATTTGCATAATGATTAGCCCAGCTGGGCTGGTTGGCTGTCCCTATCCACCCAAGTGAAGGAATAGGGAAGGTTATGAAGCTCAATTTCTCTTTATACAAAACTCTGCCTTGATTGCACATGGCCTCCTGAAGGAGCTGAGATATATAGGCCAGGGAAGATTAGAAGAGGGGGCTCCATCTGTGTTGCTATGAAAAGGCCATCATGTCTGCTAGGCAAAAGCTTTCAAGGTGTAGCCTTTTAGGGGAGGAACACCTACACCACCTAGGCTCTATAAAGAAGCCGCCCAAACTCATAGGTTCCCCAAAATAAACTTTCGTTGGACTGTGCTTCAATTTATCATTGGGACTTTAGGAGAAGGAGTAGACTCACCTTTTGCCTGCCACAGGAAGGAAGTTTAGCAACAAGAGTACATTCTAAAAATGGTTCATTAGCTTGACTAATCATTAAACCAAGTGTTGGGGGGGAGAAGTGAGACAAAATAGAAAATAACAATGATATATAAAAATTCTTAGCAAAAAAGATATAAACATTAAATCTCTTCAGAAATAAAAAATATCTATAGACCTATTCTTTAGGGAAAAAGTTAAAAAAAAAATAAGAGTATCTCCTCTCACCAATTCTGGAATAGGTTCAAATCCTAAAAAGGGATGCATGCCAAGGGTTTCTCATTATAGAGAGCTAAACATTACCAGACACTGACCACATGAAGGACATAATGGGCAAGCTCATATATGTATTAGACAGAAGTTTCCATCCCTCCTGGTCCTGTAGCCATTCAGTACCAAGTAAACAGATAGGAGCTTATACTAATTATAAACTGTTTGGCCTAATGCTCAGGCTTATTACAACAAATTCTTCCAGCTTAAATTAACTCACAATTCTTATCTATGTTTAGCCATGTGGCTTGGTAAAACATTATGCACTGACAACTTAAAGGACACAGGGGCAAGTTCATATATGAGTTAGTTACTATTTAACTTGTATGAGTTAGTAAGATGTTAAAACAGACATAGACATAATTTGTAAATAAAAACAGAAAGTAAGGTTAGTTATTGGCCAGCTCAAACTGTCATATTCTGATAATTAGGTGGACAAGTGATATCTACTGCATAATCAATATTACACAAAGATGAATTTCTGATAAAAAGTTAATAAACACTCAACTTTTGTATTTAAAGAATGTTTTCTTAATGAGAAAAATCTAATTTAAATAATGAAAGTACAGATAGATAGAGCTACCATTAATTTTAAAATTTAGCTTTATGATACCTTTTCAGCAACTCTTTCTCAGTACAGTAAATTTCTAAGAGTCTGACATGAGTTCATACTAAAATAGCAAACGTAACCCAGAGGAACCATAAAGCATAAAGGGCAACAAGGCAAAGTATATCTGAAACAAATAATTTATTATGGACAAGCCAAGTAATAAATAATTTAAATCATTGTCAAGAGAAGCCTATGGAGTAAGTATGGATTAGGGAACAACATACAACCTAAAACCCTACTAGGCAGTACTGGAGTATAGTTAATTTATTATTAATTACAAACTACTTCCAGAATAGAAATAAGAGCTCTAATAACATACAGAGAAATAATAAAAATCACTACAAACAAAACAATGATAAAGAAAAGAGAGGAAGAAGCAAGAAAGCTAAGTACAACTGAAAACCAACATTTGTTTCTATGCTTCCTAGAAGGTGTGTGTGTGAGAGAGAGAGAGAGAGAGAGAGAGAGAGACAGAAACAGAGACAGAGAGAGACAGAGAGAGAGAGAAATAGAGAGAAAGAGAGAGCATTTGATTAACTGAATTATACTAGGTTATCAGAAGTCATGTCATTTCCTATAATAAATAAAATGGTTTTTTTCACAATATAACTTATCTTGTAATCATCAGTAATGTATCTACAGTCCTGAGACAAGAAGATTCAACCCTCCCCACAACTGGCATTTCTTTTCTTTGTTTAGACAGCTTTCTTTTTTCCTTATTTGTTGATTAGCTGGTTTTCATGAGAATTTATACTTAAATTTATTTTTATTGGACATGAGTTAGTTTTGTTGCTGATTTTCTGAAGCCTGAGTGGACACACATGCAGCCCATGCATGACTCTCTGTCCCAGGTTGGAGGCGGGCAGTCATACTGGTCTGTTGATACTGGAAGTTAGATGTGGCAGTAGGTGGAAGGACACACACCTATCAGTTCTGTAGCTGCAGCAACACCACTGCCTCTAATGCTGTTTTTGCCCTTTGGCCACCCTTACTTCTTCAGCAGCCACAGCCAAGGTATGTACCATTCTCTTCAGTTGTCTTCAAATTTGCTGCTGCTGCCACAACCATCCACTAGACACTAGAGGCTGATGCTTCTAGTGCTGCTGTACCTGCTATCAGCAGCTTCCTCCTGACTCAATAGAGTTTCCCTACAGCCTCCCAATCATCACTCAAGGGCTGATGGACACAACAGGCATGATCATACTGGTGTCAAGTGAGAAACAGTGTGCTACATGCAAATAATGGTCAGGATAGGAGCAGAAATTCCTCTTCAGTCAATAGTGAGCTTTGTCCTTTGCCAGCCTTGTCCTTTTGCCTACATAAGCTTAAATCCTCATGTCTTCACTGAGTCAGTCTGGGAAAACTCTGCCTTATATGCATTCATCCACACTGTAGAAGCAGCCCAAAGAAATCCTCACTATTTCAATATAGTAGCAGTAAGAACTGGTAATACCGATGGCTGACAGCACAGATAGCTTGTTAAGAAATGAGGGCCGAAAGCTCACAACACTAAGGGAAGAGAGCTCTCGACACTGAGGGCTGAGAGCTCACAACATTACAGGGAGCTGCACTTTTGGTTTTCATAATTTTTGTCTGATTTGAGCTAATGACCATTCCATTCAGTAGTAACAATATTACCAAACAAAGTCTCATAGTAATCTTTACTATCAACTATATATGTGATAATATTAGATTTCACTTCTGTAATCATTATGTATAAAAGCTAAAAATACCTACCCTAACATTCTATCAATTTGACTAGGCCCATAATAAAGACGTGAACTCAAGAAAATGCCATTCTAATTAATACTATATTTCAAAAACTGTAAATCCTGAGGGGAAAATTACTTAACATTACTCAGTGAAACAACAAAAATTCAACAGATGCACATCTCTATAGATTTCAAAACAATTTCATGCAGAGACTTTGATATTCTCAATGTATATTGGAACAAAAACTTCAAATAATTTTAAAGATCTACAGCCTTAAGCAAATACAATGTTTGATACTTCTCATTAATATACAACCTGCTCCAGTTCTTGTATTTTAACATCCTTGACTTGTAAAATTTCCAGAACTTTTCTGTCTTTGGCTTCTGATCTCTGTTTTTCTCTAGAAACAGAAAAATAGAGTTTATTAGTCATAATTCCTAGGCATTCCAATGGTTACTGTTACTCTTGCATTTTTTTTCCAGGATCATGCATGCCAAGTGAGTTTCTACCACTGTTCCAGCTCATAACTAAGCCTTTAAATGATCACACCCTAGTAACAAATATAATTTTAAAATATTAAGTATTTAATTATCTTGTGGCATTAGCTCTCTCAGAATTAATCAGAAACCATATGGCAAGTGACAACTTAACCACTGCTGACAACAGTGACAACTTCACTTTTAAGCAACTGTTAGTTTCTAGGTGTAGGTAGATGATAATCAACATGTAAAACATAATTTAACTTTAATCATAAAATAATTTTCAAGAATTTAATGAATTAGTAAAACTGCACTCATTAATATAAACATTTTATACAAAATGATGATAAAAATATTCAACGGTCTTACCTAGTATTGGATACTACATGCTACAATCCTGATCTGCTCACAAGATGTGTCTACAAGGTTGAGGGAACAGTGGCATGAAAGTTATATGTGGTTACCTGCTTCACATGAGGGAATTTGTGTCTGGTAGTACAAGCGTAACCAAAAGCCCATGACTTGGGAGATAATCTGTTCTGGGGTAATCTACTATTTTTTGTTTGGTTTTTTTGTTATTGTTGTTTGTTTGTTTTTTCCAAATGGTCATGATGTCAAAATAAATTCTAAATACTCATAGTTAGACTCATATATTTATGTTGCTCTCACCTTTAGTCAGATGCTTCTTCTGTCAGTAGGTAGTGGCTAATACAGAGAAATAACTGACCAATGTGCTGAGCATAAATAAACATGAGTGCTCAGCTGTGGATAGATCATCCACATCAGTCTCTTATTATCCAAGGCTCAATGAAGAAGAAGTAGAAATAATATAAAGGTCAGATCACTTGTGGGCAGAACTGTAAAATGCTGACTTCCAGGCATGACAAGTTTGTTCTAAGTATCCACTCACAGGAGCAGTATTTACCTGAACAAGATCTGCACAAGATTAAAGCAGTCAAGCTGACACATAAAGCCCCCATGTTTAAAGCCTATCAGAGGGGCCACTGGTAGTTGATAGCTGATGAGGAACAGTCATTCTCCCCTGGAAACATGGCCAATGTTAGGTTGCCAAGGCCCAGCGAATGCCCATACACCTATGTTTATTTGTGCAACATTAAATGAACCCAAAGAGTTGTTAAAACCAGAAACAAAAGTAAGTTAAAATGCAAAGTTTGGGGAAAAATACGGTAGGGAGCTTAGTAAAAGAAGGAGTCTTGGGGGTAGATATGATCAATCTACATTGTATAATGGAACTTTAAAAGGATAAAAATGTTATTTAAAAGAGATCAACAGTCAAAGAACCAAGAGGAATTTAGACTAATAGTCACTGGGGTAAAGAAAAATAATGGGTATGCTAGGAAAGGAAAGTATCCTCATAGATGTGGTCTAAAAAGCACTGTCTCAACACTGGACTTTTACCAGAGGTAATATATCAGATGTGTCAAATCGTATTCAGTGTTTTATATTTATCTCCATCTATTCAACATTTCACAATGAATTTTAATTTTTCTGGAAAAATGATTAAAAACAAAGAAAAGACATGACTTTTAAGGTAAAGGACTCTAAAGAGAAAAAATAAAACAGATTTATAAACAGCCAATGTCTAGGCAAAGAAATACTAAAATTCTAATATTTATCTCTGTGCTTCCAATTCTATGAGAATATTACTAATTACATAGAAGCTGTACAACTAGAGCATAGTTCTCTGAGAAACAAAGACCCATTAATACATTTAAATAATTACTATAAATACATATAAATAAGCACATACAGCATTACATAGAAAGATGAAAAAGGAGGAATTGACATTAATTTGACAATGGAAAATTTTATAACATAGTTATAGATCAAAACACCCTCTAGCCAAAAGCCTAAATATAATAAAACTCCTATGTCCACTGTTTCTGAAGCTTCAAGTTACCAAAACCTACTGCAAGAAGGTAGAATAAAGTGAAATTGACAATTCTGTAGCAATTATAAGATTTATATAAGGAAAGGACATTAAACAAAAAGCTGTGAAGGTGGAAGAAGATGACAACTAATGTAATTTCAAGTTGTGTCCATAAACAAACAAAACTCTAAAACACATGTACCCACATACACCAACATACTAGCTCAAAAACCAGATGTAACACACTCTAGATAAAATGTAACATACATATATATGCACATGCATAAATATATATTAAAGCAATCAATAATTAATTAATTAGATAGAAATAATAACAGGTAAATTTTATAGCATATTGAAAAAAATTTGAAAATAAAAATTGTAACAACTGAAGCAAAAATAACTAAAGAAAAATCTAATCACAAAAATAAACTGGTAACAACATTAACAATATTAATAAAGTATTCATCCAGGATGCTAGAGAGAAAATGATGACATTAAAAATATGACACAGTTAAAGTACAGGAGTTTGTTCACTAGGGAACTCTAACATACTATGTAACATTTCATAAATAGGAAGACGGAGATGAAACAGCAGCATTTTCAAGAGATACTTGCTGAGAGTGCTTTAAAATTAAGTAGTTTTCATATTTGAAGGAATACATGAAAGATGTGTCTAACACATTGACATCACATCCAATCGCTATTTATTGAGCACTGTGCTGCTGGTTTGTGTTATTTGTCCCTCTCCCTCCTTTCCTGCTTTGTTAACCTAGCAATGTGGGGAAAGGTTAAGATACTCCAGTATTCAATCTTCACACTTGTTTATCAGAAATCACTTTTTGTCGATAGTATCTACTCTTACTTCTTTATGCTGGCCACACTAGGTGAAAATCATTTGGAGATATACATTAAATAAACATACTAACAAGATCTGTTGCTCTCTGATTGGATTTGAGGCCTACTGCAAAAGTCAGAATTCATGCCTGATATTATAAACTTGATTGAAAGCCCCTGGCTGGAAGGTAATAGGCCCTGGAAGGAAGGGAGACCTACTAGTATTGTTTTGCTAAATGGACCTGTCAAACTGCCTTATAAACATTTATGTGTGTACCTATAGATTACTTTTGCTCGCAACCATAGCAGGCAAAACTGCAGTGGATCGTTAATGCAGACAGATAAGTTGTAGAAATGCTCAGAATAAGTGACTGTTTAGTGCTCAGCCCACATCTATACCAATGTCCCCCAGGCTCAAGGAACATCATGAAAGAGAGTCCAAGGATAGAGAAGAGTGCTATGACATGCTGTTATTTGGAAATGTATGTTTTCAGGGATGACCATTTGATATTGGATAATCGGCTGTTGTGCTCTTTCCTTTTCAAGGGTATTTCTCCTGCTCCAGCATTCCTTAGGTGCCTGTAATTCCTTGTGTAGGGCTTAGGCCACTTTGTTTTTTGACACAAGGTTGTTCACTGTCACCTAGGACTCAATTGGGCAAGGCTGGCTAATTATAAGCACATGCAACGTTCTATTGGATTCTGGTGATAGCAAGTCCCCATACTCATGCTACAGGCACCTTCCTGACTTAGCTAGATTTTCAGACCCCATATGACTTTTTTGAACTTTCCAGGAATTAGTTAATTTACAACATTAAGAGTTCTTCTAATCAACTCTTCTGTAATGAGTCTATGATATTCAGAAATGTCCAAATAAATCCTGCTGACGCCATTAAGAATAAAATAAAATTAACTGTATATCACCATCCTCAACAAAAGTATTAGCAGTTTCCAAATCTGATGTCTGATGTAAGTTGTCCTCCTGTATATGTTTCTCTTATTGGTTGATGAATAAAACACTATTTAGCCAATAAAGACAGGAAGATAGGTGGGATTAGGAAACGAGGAGAAATCTGGGAATGGTAAGCAGAGAGGCACTGCAGGGGGTGGGGGAGATATGCCACGTAGAGACCAGGAAGACAAGACGTGCCAGGCGTTCTCTGGTAAGATAAGACCACACGAAATACTTAGATTAACAGAAATGGGTTAGTAATTAAGACAGAGCCATCCAGTAAGATACCTCAGCCATCAGGTAACGATTTAATAATATAAGTCTTTGTGTGCTTATTTGGGGCAATCAGCTGCATGACCAGGCTGAGAAAGAAAACTCCAGCAACAGATGTCAGATGACTTCTCTGACAGACCTTGCTAGAAACATACCCACATTCTAACCATTAGTTATCACAGGCTGTCAAGCAATAGCATTAGTATTTTCCAAGTTAGAAATGAGAGCTCTGCACCCAACCCCAGACATGTTGAGCCACAAATTCTGAGCAAGGAGCACTACATGCGTGTTTTCCTCTCAAATTTCTATGTTTAAATTCTATTTACAATTTTTGTATTTGAGGGTGGGCTATTCAAAAGTTGATGGTCAGAGAGCCAGGGCCCTCTTTAATTATTATAACATCTTAAAGACATTAGATGTTCTCCACTCCAACCTTACAAGAATACAAAAGGGTAGCCATTGAGAAAGACTGCATTGTTGCCAGCACCTATATTTGTATCTGCTAACTTGAGGACAATTAAGAAATAACTTTGTTGTTGTTTGAACCACCCATGTATACATATGCATTTTGTTACAGCTAGACTAAGACTTTAAGCACTTTAGATACATATTAAATTCTATTGCAACAACAAATCATTTACATGGCTATAAAGAGACCAGGTAATACAATAATTGCAGTTACAGATCACAAATTAAATACATTATACAAAGTGTAAACTTCAAAGGTAAACTTTAGTGATATATTTTACAACAAAAAATCTAAAACTGTGTTTGAAATTGAAAAAGTGACAACTCAAAATCTTGATGCAAATTGTGGCATAGGATAATTAATGTTTCCATACAATAAAATGTTCCCAACAGAACACTCTGTAACATGTACCAAAACTTTTTACTTAGAAATTATGATCTTAAACATGTTTACAGTGTCACAAACTTATGTGGATAATTCAATTAATGGACAGTATGTGCAAGACATACTTTTTAAAAGGATCCTCAAAAGAAAAAAAAAACCACTGTCAAGAAGTTGATGATGATCAATGACTGAGACAAACTCCTGTTTAGCTAATTAGAACCACTGATGTGCAATAATGATGTGAGCTAAGAATATTTGCAGACTTCTTTAGGATGAAAAATGGAGTGAAGAAAGGCTGTCAGATTTGTCCAAGTTTAAAGCCCCAACCACTTTTCCCAGGAGTCCCACCCTTGTAAACACTCACCACTGCTGTACTCAGCCACAAGAATTATCATGCTAACTTGCTGCCATTTTTCTAAACTAAAAAACTGAGAAATTATTCTAAATCATTAAGAAACAAATTTTTATTGTGTTATAAACCATGCCATATATTATACAGTATGACAGGATCATATTTTCTGGGCTTGAGCCCATTTTTAATGAGATGTCAAAATGAAATATTAGAGTCTAAAAGAAACATTTAACTGTAAATGAGATAATGATATTGGTATGAATTAGAAAACAAAGAAAATTAAAAAGCAAACTGCACAGAGGTTGATTGTTCTTAATTGACAGATACATAATAATAAGGAACAAAATAAAGCTACCTGTACTGTTTTCTCTTATCTGAATGTAGAGTCTCTTATTCATTTTCATTTTCAAAAATATTACCAATTCCTAGTAAACATTTAGATTCAAAAACAGTAAAACTGGTAAACATTAACGTTTAGGGAAATGAGAATCCTACTATTATCAAATTCTTTATCCTTTCATCTATGAAGTCTGTTTCTGGCTGTCTTCACGTTTTGAATATGCATAGAGTTACTGTTGTGCTACCTATGAATAAAATACTAAGAAAAACTGAACAAGTTGGAAAAATATCTTACACACAGTTTCTATCCCACAGTAATAGTCATGTTTAAGTAAAAATGCTAGTATATTATGTGTAGATTGTAATACAAACATAACATCTGTTGCAGTGTTTCAGAGTTACATAAAAGTAATACATCTATGTTTTACATATAATTTCATTTATTAAAAAACCAAAATTTAGAACTATTGTATTTTAAAAGTAAATTTCTAAATTTATATCTTAAAGCAAGAACCTGGTCTGTAAAATAAGCCTCACACATGAAAAATTCCATGTCCAATCAAGTGGGTCCAAAGTAAAATGCAGAATAAAATCAAGACATCTGATTCTGTAAATATTAACAATATGTTTATGACTACTTTAAGTAACACATATTTTATAACTATAACTTTATATTTTAAATATTACTAAATAATATAACAAATACTCTTATTTACCTACTAAATAAATTTCTAAAGTTGAAGCTTGTAACATTTTCTGTTTTGTAATTATAAATTAAATGTCTTGATTTTCCTATACTTCCCTATTACTTAAAAGTCCAGATATTTCTGCATATACACAACTCATTACATAAAATATTCATTAAAACAGATAAATTATATATTATATGACTTTAGTAATTGCGCAAATATTTCTCACTCAGAATCTAGAAGTCTCTTGGAATATGCAGAAATATCAGTGATTCAGAACAGGCTGTTTTAACATCTGCACATCACCAGGGTTGCCCCCAAGGACTTTTAAATGATGCCTGCCTGTGCTAAATAAAGTGCTAACTTGCACCTTGCATTTTGTACTGTGTCCTGAGCAGTCATCCAGTTGGTACAACACCAGCTGAATTCCCAAAGGCCACTGCTCACTCAGGCTTGACTGCAATTATCATGTCAATATTTTGTGCTCTCATATGCAGATATGCACACACGCAAACTACATAATATTTTTTCTTTTCCATGGACTGTTGAATTATGTTCAATGTTTGGGAGAATTTGGAATTAAATGAAAATAAACTTTCACTAAATGAACTCAATCATGATTATATTTTCTTAAAAACAAAAACAGTGTTTTTGTATCACCTTTTGCTATGTATGGTCAGAATTTTAAAATAGCTATTCTATGCCATACCCTTGCAATTCTTTAATTTAAAGGTCTTCATAAGAGTTAAAAAATTATGTCAAGCTTCTTGAATCTATTGTGAAAATTCAAATGCATTTCTTCATACTTTTATTGCATGTTCTCTCACCTTGAATAGTAGAGTGTTTCTAATTAAACATCTTCCTGCTAGCTCCCATGACCAACCATCCATATCTCTGACTTCATAGCTGTGGCAACAGAAAAAGGGCTCAGCAAAAATATATACTTATTCACGGAGTAGAACAGCCTAGCAGCAACATTGCCAGATGGCAGAATTCTGGCAGCTACACTTCTGGGGTCTCCAGCCAGCCATGCTACTACCATGCTCCAAAATGCAACCTCTTTGAAGGCTGTGTGGGCCTAATACACATGGGACAGCACACAGCCATATAGCAGCTGTGCAGCCCATGTGTTTAGGGGTGGAATGCAGCAGGGGAGAGTTTTTCTGAGTGATGAGTACATAGTATCACCTTATTATGGCAGCAGTCCACTCACTTAGCTTCTATTTTAACTCCAAGCATAAAAATGGAAGATAATCTCTCATTTTTCTATAGTTAAGTTTTAAATACATATCTCAAGGTTACAACATGTATATCCTAAATAAATAATATCATTTAAAACTAAGAATTAACTTACCTATTGAAGAATATCTTAGGATTACTGATTTTTATGATGGAGTTTATTTCCAGACCCATTTAAAAAGGAATGGTATTGAAAATAGGAGAGTTCAAAAACAAACTAATATTCCTACCCCACCCAAAAAAACTGTTAAAGAAACAAACAAATGGTATTTTCATAATATATACAAATATGCAACATTTAGAAGACTAAAACAAATATGAAAATAAAGCAATCTTTACTTAGGCTTAATTTGAAATGTATGCATAAAAAGTAAAACCTAGCATTCATCAATTTTTGAATTTGAATACAATATACATCATTTTTAGGGTTAGTGGGTACAAGGAAAATAAAATATTAAGGAATGACAATAACATCAAACAGGCTAAGAATAACCCTGGCAGACCTATGATATGGAAGATATTAACTTATTTTTCTCAAGACTACATAAATCAACAAGTTACTGAATTTAAACTACAATACAAGATAACAATGATAATAAACTTAGTATTTTCTAGGTACTATCATAATCCCTATTTATGCATTTAACTCAAAACAACTCTTATTTTATTGTATGGAAGCACACTACGGCATTAAAAATGATGGTATGAAATGTCTGACTGAGTCACCTAAGTAGCCAACAAAGTTTCGAAACCAAGTGCCCAAGGGCAGAGCCAATGTTCATAACCACTGGTTGTTAAGTATAGCTTCTTTTCAGACAATTACAACAAATTGTAATAAATGATATGAATGTTCTGATCTTTATAACTGTAAGATCTGGTCTTGGATTTTTTCCATTAATAAAGAAAGCAAACTACCAAGCTTTCTGGCTTAGTTTTTCCTCTAGAGCACACTATCTGAGCGCATGCCAGCATTGCCTATGAAGTTGCTTTAACAAAAAGATAGCTCAAGTATCCTAAGTATTGAAACACCACAGTATTTTAGCAAGTTATGGGTGAATTAAAACAAACGAATATCTTAAACAAATTTATAATCTGGTGAGTGAAATACCCATATATAAACCTCTTGTCCATATGTTCTTTAAAGTTAAAGTGATAATGGCCCTCCTCATATCACCTTTGATCAAAGTTTTACCATTTTGAGAACTTTTTAGCACAGTTGTTATTTTTTAGTACCAATCAACCAGTACCAAATGAGATTTTAATTAAGTTCTTTACCTGTATCTTCTTTACTCCCCTTCTAAAAATCTATTTTTATATTCACTTGCTTTTTGAGAGGAGGCCACATGTGTGCCATGGCACATGCAGAGGATAGAGGACAACTTGCATAAAAATTGGTCTTCTCCTCCCATCCTGTAGTTCTGGCTTCACAGCAAATGCAATCTTGCTGCCAGAATCTAACATTCCTCTTAAAATATGTGGAAACAGAAAATTTTAAGAAAGTCAAAAAAATACACAGGAATTTAAACTCTGATAAATACACTTTCTAAGTCTGCTTCTAACCATTGTATCTATAAGTTTTAAAATTCCTTATAATAAATATTTAATCTTCTTTAAACCTCCAGAAATTATGATTCTATATAAACCTAGAAAACAGTAATGGTATTCCTGTTGTTCACAAGCACCGAACTGAATAGTGCAGACACAGGGACCACTTGCAGACAGATAGATTTACTTCCTTAATAACCTCTGTAGACAAGCATCCTCTTTCCCAGAACCACTTTCCTCCTCACATTTCCCCACATACAACTTGTAAAACATCATGCACATACTAGAAATTACATAAAACTTTTGATCAAATTTAAGGTTTTATTAAATACTGTCAGGTACAAAATCTACACTATCATCAAAAACTCCTAAGACCATGGAAGTTTCAGGAAAACAAGAAGCCAGTTAAAACATCCACAGCAACCAAATAGCATTTTTGCCCAGAGAAGGGTCAGAGTAACAAAAAATAAGGAAAAACGTCTTCATTAAGAAGCACAGGAAGAGCACACCAATGGTCTGCCAAAGCCCAAATATTCTTCATTTCTAGCAATATCAAAGGTCAAAATTATGATGAGGCATGGCTATGCTCTCTTCCTAAGTCAGTATAATGACTTCTCTAACAGCCTTGGTGCTCACTGATAAAAATCCAATCCCTTAAATTTGTCATGAAATACAACCTATAGAATAAAATACTCATAAGTACAAATTTTATCTTCTAAAGACTCCAGACATTCTGTTTAACTGTTTCCCTCAGTCTACCAATAAAAATGTTTCAAAATACCTCATTTCCTTACAATACCTCACTCATTTAAAGTCTCTCTTCCTGATTTGCTAGTTAGTTAACACTTGGGCAAAAGTTCATTCTGCTCTTAGGTTAAGAACAAACATTCTGAATGTACATTTCAAATTATGTCTCTACCACTTATCAGCTACTTGAGCTTATGCAATTTGTTTGACCTCTCTGCATCTCAATCCCTACATATATAAAACAGAAATAAAGCAGCCTATCACAAGGTTATTAAAAGAATTCACTCAGTACATGAGAAGGACTTTGTGTTACTCTTAATAAACACTTAATATATGCAAACTATTAACACTGTGTTGTCTTAGTAAGTTCTTATTGTGAACCTGACATGACCCAGAATCACCAGAGAAGAGGGGACCTCAATTGAAGAACTGCCTAGATCAGCTTAACCTGTGGGTATAGATAGCGCTGAGACCCTGTCTTGATTGACAAAGAAGGGCCCAGCCCACTGTGAGAGGCCCCATTTTAAGGCAGATAGGCCTGGGCTATACAAGAAAGCACCAGCAAGTGAGCAAGTCAGTAAGCAGCCTTCTTCTGTGGTTTCGCTTCAGTTCCTGAGGCGTTCATGCCTTGACTTTCTATTTATAGACTGTGACTTGAAAGTGTAAGCCACAGAAGCCTTTTCTCCCCTAAGTTTTTCCTAGATCATAGTGTTTATTATAGCATCAGAAATGAAGCAGACCATAACTGTTCTACAGTGATTTAAACTAAGATCATATGCAGTTGGAAATGTTATATTCATAATATACAAGAATTAAATTTCCACAAAGTTGAGAATACACTTCCTGTCAAATGCACCCTTCAAAGAAAAAATTTTGTTCAAAGTACTATTAAATAGAGTAGACTTATTTAAAACGGATCAACAGTGACATCTTTAATTCACTATAATGGCACAAAATATAACAATACAAATAAGTTTCAATTATGTTACCGCATACATACAATATATTTTATTGTATTTATTTCACTTTCTGTTTTTGTCTGTGATCTTACACAGTGAGGTGGTTTGAAAGAAAATGGTCCCCAAATGGAGTGGCAATATTATGAGGTGTGGCCTTGTTGGAGAAATTGTGTCACTGTGGGGGTGGACTTTGGGGTCTCTTTTGCTCAAGCTCCCCTCAGCATGGCAGTCAGTTGACTTCCTGTCTCCTGTAGGATGTAGCACTCTCTCAGCTCCAGCAGCATATCTGTCTGTATGCCCCCATGCTCCCCATCATGATGATAATGGACTGAACCTCTGAAACCTCTGTAAGCTGCTATCCCAATTAAATGTTTTCTTTGTAAGAGCTGTCGTAATCTTGGTATTTCTTCACAGCAATAAAACCTAACTAAGACACATAGTAATTCATTTCTTCATTTTATACCATTTAATGTTTCACATTTTCACTATTTCTTTGTATTCCAAATTATTTGTGAATGTGTTGCATAAACCTATTTACTCAATTTTTAAGTATATATTCTGTAAGTAATATATATCAAGATCTTTATCTTTTCATTTTACTATTACTATGGATTTTTTTAACCATTGTGTGTATAAATATATCTCTGTTGAGTCTTACATGTACAAGCTTGTATATACGCATGTGTGAACACAGGTACATGTCTACATGTGTGCATATGCATGCAGAGTCAGAGATCAACATCGGGTATTACCCTCCATTGTTGTGCATCTTATTCTTTGAAGCAGTACCTCTCAGTGATTTGGGTAGGCTGGCTGTCCAGTGACCTCAGGATTTGCTTCTCTCTTCTGCTCCAGTTCCCCTCCCTCATTCTTTCCAGTCCACTCAGCCTCCCCTCTCCCCCAGAGCACTCCTCCTTAACTTTGCTTCAAAGAAGAGCAGGCCTCACAGGGATATCAAGCAAATATGGCATAACAAGTTACAATAAGAGTAGGCACAAACCCTCATATCACAGATGGATGAGGCAAACCAGCAGGAGGAAAGGGGGACCAGAAGCAGGCAAAAGAGTCAGAGACACCCACCACTCCCACTGTTAGGAGAGCCACAACAACACTCAGCTACAGGACCAAAAGGTATATGCAGAGGACCTAGCTTAGATCTATACAGGGTCCGTGTCTGTCACTTCAGTCCCTTTCAGTCCCTCTGAACCCTGCTTAGTTAATTCTGTGGGCTCTATTCTGGCGGAGTCCTCAACCACTCCAGGTCCTTTAATCTCCCCTCCTTCTGCTGGGTTCCCTGGTTCCACCTAGTGTTTCATTGTGGGTCCCTGCATCTATTCCCATAAATTGCTGGATGATGCATTCTCTGATGAAGCCCAGACTAGGAAACAATCTGAGTATAGCAGAATATCATTAGTAAATTTGAAACAAGCTTGTTTTACATGTCAATCCCAGTCTCCCCACCCTTCCGTCCTCCCCTGTTCTCCCCACCAACCTCCATCCCATCCTCTTTCTGCTCCCCAGGAAGGATAAAAGCCATAGATCGAATAAATTCTGAAAGCCACAGAAAGGGAAAAATTATTCATATTTCTACCATTCAAAGGAAATTCTTCACTCAGATCATTAAGTAGAGTCCTGAGACATGAGTAAACTAAGTTGACCCTAGGAGAGAAGAAAAGCTTCTCAGGTTAGGCATAATTCTTTAAAAAAAGATTAAAACTAGACTTCATAAATAAGTGAATGCAAGAACAAGTTCATACTGTCATCATCAACATCTTAAACAATGTTGACTTTGTTTTTCTTTTTCTTCTACTTCCTATTCCTCCTCTTTCTCCTTTTTTGCTGCTAAATATTGAGCACAGGGCTTCACACATGCTAAGCACATGCTATATCACTGAACTATGAATGGAACTCCTCAACATTCCTTAAAGGAATGAAACAAAAATCTAGAAATGACTAAGATAAAATTTATAACATTCAGCAATCCAATCAAAAATTACCAGACATGAAAAGTAAAAACATATGATCCAACCAGGAGGCATGGTGGCAGATATGTATAATCCCACTACTTAGGGGGTGGCTAACAACAGAGGGTAGAGAAGATCAAGATCATCCTTGGTTACATGAAGAATTTAAATACCCTAGGCTGGAGATGGGAGTCAGTTTAAATATATGATTTATATACACTGGGTAGACACTTATGGGTTCAATAATGGATCAAGAAAATTCAAGGATTCTGATACATTGCTATAAACATTAGAAGCATACTCAAGGATTTAAAGAAAATATGATAATGGTGAGTTTAAAAAACATTGAACTTTCACATACAAAATATAAAAATTAAAACAAATGATAGCAAATTAAATAGGGAAAAATTACCAGAAAACTTTTAAATCACTCAAAATGCAGTAAAATATTTTCTTCCAATTGCGTAAGATCCTACAGCTGAAATATTGAGTTTCATAAATATCATGGTATTTTCCAGATAAAAATATATAAATATTGTGTTCACCTGGGCTATTAGAAAGTTTCACTGGAGAAATGTCATTTTAAAAGAATGTCCAGAGAGGCTAAGGCAGAAATTCAGTAGTAAATAGTTTGCCACATGTAAAACCCTTCATAGTAACAGACACACAGACACAGACACACACACATTATAGTCTATAAATACAGGTAAAATCAACATACAGGGTCATAATTTTAAGCAATATTATTACCTTTGCTTTAAAATCAATACAGATCTATATTTTATTTTCTGCACTTTCATGATAAGATTGAATTAATTTTCAGTCACATAAAATAAAAAAGTAAATACAGACATGTTCATTGTAGCATGATAAATAAAAGACCCAGAGACTGATATTGGGGTTCAAGCTTTAAGCTGATTATCAGATAAGCAAAACAGCCAGCCACTAGCTCTTACTCTACCTCAGGCTGAAAGGGTTGATTCACAAGCTCTCTACAAAACCTCAGACTGCTGCCTCTTTTCTGCATGGCTGGAGAGAATCCTGAGACTCAATGACTTCCTATCCTGTGTGACTAGAGAATGAATGCCAGGTAAGACCCTGTTCCTCTTAAATACCTCTCATGAGTCCTGGGATTAAAGGCACGTTATCCCAAATGCTGAGATGTGATCCCAAATGCTGAGATCATCTTTGGGTGAGCTATTTCTCTTCAGGACTAGATCAATTTCATGTAGCTCATTGTGGCCTTGAACAAAGATCGATCTGCTTCTTAATCCTGAGTCCTGAGATTAAAGGTGTGTGCCTGGCTTCTATGGCTTGTGGCTGACTTTGCTTTCTGAATCCCCAGGCAAAATTTAATAAATGATAAATGTCACCACAGTTTTCTCTATGCATTCTGCTCTTTGACAAACATTAACCAGACACTTGTATTTGATGAGTAATATTAAAGACTTGGTTCAAAAATAAGTAAGTCCTAATTAAAAGATAGATATTAATTACATTTTATTGATTATGATATGATATTTCTGTCTTAAGATACAAAAGTTTAGATACTGAAGCTTAGACTTCGAAATATAAAAAGATAACTACAATTATAATTATATATAGTAATTATGGTTTCTGGGGCTTGAGGGTTGGCTCAGTGCTTAAGAACTCTGACTGTTTTTTCCAGAGGCTGTAGGTTGGATTCCAAGCTCTTACATGGAAGCTCACCACCATCTGTGACTCCAGCTCTAAGTGACCTAATGTCCTCTTCTGGTCTTCACAGACATCAGACATGCACATAGGTCACAGACTTACATGCAGTCAAAACATCCACATGCATAAAATAAAGTTAAAAAAAAATAGTGAGTTATCTATAAAATTTTCATCAAAATAGAGTATGTTGATAGTCATTATTTATAGCAACATTTCATAATTAAACACACACACACACACACACACACACACACACACACACAAAGTTGGAGAAGATACCATGAAATCAGGACATTCTTTATCAGATTCCAGCTACATACTATGCTGTGTTTCTTAAATTTCCAACGTTAGACCCAAGACTTCCAAGCAAAAGTTTATGTTCATGTACATTTATTATATTGATATTTCTAAGTGAGAGAACTTGGAAGTTGATATTAAAATAAGCAGTACAACTTAAAAAAGATAAGTTACATTTAATTCATAAGAACTACTGAATAAACATTGAAAAGTGGCAAGAAAAAAACTAAAACAGTACGTAAACATGAACCAATATTTGTAAAACGAAAACTTCCTATTGGTAAAGGAAAGATAACAAATATTACAAAAATTTCACTAGTCAGTAGACAGGTAACAATTTTTATATCAACATACCTCTCTGCAAAAAAAAAACTGAAATAAACGTAAAATCTTGTTTTTAATCAATTTTCTCTTTTTTGACTCATTTTCTTAACTTTAAACTGTGAGAAGGGAGGAATGGAATGTGTATTGCTAAGCTAAAGGGCTTTCAGAAGTCACTAAACTTGTAGAGTATTTAATAATTACAAGAGCTGGACACTTTCAAATTGACTCTTATTTATAACACAGACAATGGGTACTACCATTATAAATTGGGGAACTTAAAGGTTGTAGAACACATTTTTATAAGAAAAAAAAATCTATTAAGCAAAAGGACCAAACTTTGAACACAGTTCTAACTTTGTGTTAGGTTCTTTCCATTTTAGGACAGAATTCCAAAAGTGCTGACAGATTAGCAGGTAGTGATAAGATCATGATACTGTATCAAGCATAAACAATCCACACAAAAGATCTGAAACATCTCTGCTAGGACAAGGTGAGAGACAAGGTCCAACTGCAGCGTTAGCTGTCTAGTTTGGGTAGTACCATTTTCCTGGCGGTACCACACTGACCTTTTACTATAACTCTACAGTATAACTTCAAACCGAGGACAGTGAAACTTCCAGAAGTGGTTGTTTTAATTCTTCTGTATATGCTGAGTCTTTTGTATTTCTATAGAAAATTTATGATTTTTTTCAACTTCTGTGAAGAATTACACTAAAACTCTGATGGGGGTTACATTGAACTAAGTCTTTATTCTCATCCTGAACAAAATTCAACTCTAAATGTATCGGGGACCTCAACATATATCTGGCATCCTGCATCTGACAGAGAATAAAATAGGGAATGCACTTAAACTCACTGACATAGGATATCCTGAACAGGAACCTGATAGTATGGATATTAAGACTAATAATTAATAAATGGTACCTCATGGAACTAAAAGGCCACCATCATTCAAGTGAAGAGCCAGCCTATAGGATGGGAAAATCTTCAATAGCTATACATCTGAAAGTGGGTTACTATCTAAAATATAAAAAAAAAAAACTACTCAAGAAACTCAACATCAAGAAAACAAACAAGCAAATTAAAATGGAGCATGGAACTAAGAAGACAGTTCTCAGAAGATGGAATGCAAATAGCTGAGAAACATTTTTTAAAACTTCCAATAGCTGTAGCCACCAAATTAAAACTACTTTGAGATTTCATTTTAGCCTTGTCAAAAATGATGTAAAAGTGACTATAGAAGCAGAAGTGGATATGGGAGGAGAACACTTACTGCTATTGTAAGGGAAACGCTGGATAACCACTATGTAAATCAGTGCATCGGATCTACCATATTCTCAAAGCTCATAGCCATGGAACATAGATTCAAAGAACTAGATTCCACTACAGAGACACTTGTTCATCTGTGTTCATTACTGCTCTGTTCACAACTGTCAAGAAATGAAAACAGCCTAAATGTCCATCAAGTGCTAACTGAACTATGAAAATGTGCCATATTTATACAATGGAATATTTTTCAGCAGTTAAAAAAATTATGAAACTCACAGGGAAACGAATGGAGCTGGAAACATCATTCTGAGTGACGTAACCTAGACTCAAAGACAGATATTGCATGCTTTCTCTCATTTGTGAATGTTAGCAGCCATTCTTCAAATATGCGCATTTGATTTGTAATAATCACAGAAATTAGTAAGAAATAGTGAGAAAGGGTCATTCGGGGAATGACGATAGAACACAGGAGAATAAAGGGTTAAAAGAGAATAATGGAACAAAAAGAGATAAACTGGGGTGAGGGACGGGAAGGCAATATCAGGAGAGATGATTAACACCAAAAATCTTCCCAAAATATCATATAAAAACCTACTACTATAGAAACATCCTAATATATATATAATTTACATATAAGTATATATCGCGCGCACACACACACACACACACACACACACACACACATATATATACATACATATGGAGAGTTAAAAATGCATTACTCCATAATGGGGCAACAGGACTCCTATTAGACACAATAGGCTAACAATTAAAAAGTCCAGTGCCAGGATGGGTTATCTCCTTTGGAGTTGTTGGTCAGTGAGGTCTGCAGACCCCTAAATAATACAGATTAATGCTAATGCTCTTGGTTACTCTGCAGAACTTGAACGTAAGACCATATTGCTGAAGATAGCACATATGTGAGTCAGAACATGAAGTTCTTGGGCTGATATGGACCAAGAAATTTTATCTCTACTAGCTAGCTTTCATAATTCAGGAAGTTCTATGTACAATAGTACAGAGGAAAAATATTCTTCAGTCTTATCTAGCTGTAAACCCTGTAAGATCTAATAATGACTGCCTTGGTAAGACATGTTTGCTCTTACAATAGTAGCACCTACACCATGAGAGTAACAGCTACTGTCTGATTGGATTTAAGTACCATATCATGAGATGGAAACCACACCTGGCCCCATTTATCAGGGCAAGAATCTGTGACTGGACAGGCAATAGGCCCCAGGAGAGAACCTAATCCTATTACTCTGCTTTAATATTATGAATATTAAACTGACTCCTGATGACGTACTGGTTGGTATACCCATACATTGTCACATTTTTTTCAGCCCTCATCAGAGAAAATCTATCTAGAGTAGATGATGTTTGACTTAGAGACCCACAACTGGTCACATTACAAAGAATACGGAACTACTGGGTTCCTAGACTAAACATCCCTCCAAGGCACGGGAACCATTGTGGAAGCAGACAGAAAGATGCTGGGAGCCTGAAGTGCAGGTGTTTTCTGGACACAGCACGGCAGCTCCACACATGCACTCACTGGTGTTAGGATCTTTGTACACAAGTCACACAAGAGTCTAAATGGAATGCAGCACCTTTTGCTTCCTAAGTGATACCAGAAATAACAAAATTCAGAGATGTTCACATGATGAACAGGTGAAAGCACACTAAACACTAAGAACCAAAGGAACAAGGGAACCTTCAGGGGCAAATGAACACAATATGTACGCTGTCTTGAATAAAGCACATACAAAGTTAGGAGGGGAAAGTGGTAGGAGACGGGGAGACTGTAGGGAAGGGAATCCAAGTAGTTACGATGGCCAAAATACATATGTATGTCTAAAAAATGTTCAAACAATTAAAAATGACAAAATGAATTTTAAAAAGTGCAATCTTTAGTGGGAAATGAGCATTTGGAACTATGCCTCAAAAATGCTATCATAAATAAGGGTGTCTGATAACCAAGCTGAAGCTTAGAAGTTCACGGTTTCCGATTTCATCAAGAAGTTACTTACTTAAAGTGTGACTAGCTCTGAACCACAAAATTAAATACAAGTAAGGTACCTACCCTTCTTATCTGAGTATAACTGTATCTGAATATTAAAGGAAAACAGAAATAGTATTATCTTTGCTATGCAAATTAGAAATGCCTTTGGGATAAGAAAAGGCCTCCAGGTATTTTCAAATAAGTGGATGCAGAAATACATTTCATGTTTAGTTTACTTCCCAACTATTTTAAATACTATTGATCTCAGCATTGTTTATATATAATTATATCCAGTTCATTCTCCTTTGAAACATTTATTTTTGCTGTTAACATAAAAACAGCCAAAGGCACTGAAAGCAATATGCAATCTTTACCAATGTTACCTAATGGCTTCAGATAATGGCTAGCATCTTATAAGAGAACAGTTTAGGTTACCATAGCTGTATTTTGTTGCTCCAATCATATTAGGTGATGAGGAAGGATGGAATGCAGGCAAAGAGTCATGAAAGAGGTTATTAAAGTTCTATTTCTCTCTTTCAACTGTCATGTTTGTTTTGCTTTGTTTTTTCTTTTTTGTTGTGGATACATCCATAAAATGTAACTGACAGTGAGAATGTAAAGTTCCATTGTTTCTGAATGGCTATTCTAACTGTACAGAGAGAGCATTGGTTCTCAACCTTCCTAATGCTGTCACCCTTTAAAACTGTTCCTCATGTTTTAAAACTGTTCCTCATGTTGTGACCCCCAACCATGAAATTATTTTCATTGCTACATCATAACTGTAATTTTGGTACAATCTCTGTGAAAGGGTTCGGGGGTCACATGGGCTGGGAACCACTAGTATAGGGCACTGAAATGTACAGAGTTATAACTGGGGAATTATTTGAAAAGTTACTTTAATCTTGTATAAGACTTTTGTGAGTTCACTGTAGTAAAAGGAAACATAGAAACTACAATTCTAATTCTACTCAATGAGCTTTTGTTGTCACTCTTTTCTTCAGCTTCATGTTAAATAACAAAACAATAATTTTGTTTTTAAAATTAAGAACTATTCTAGACACTTCAGATAACAGAGTAGATGTGTCCCATTATGAGTATAACACTGTTTGAATCTATATATTGTTTAAAATATTTTTGTTTGTTTACTTACTATTATTTTGTCTTCTCTCAAAAACATGAGTAAGTTATAATTCTGCATAAAAAGATATGAAGAACTACACTTAAATGTTAAAATCAATAGTAAATATGGATTCTGAAATATCACTGTCTATACACATATAAGATTAAGATACTCTGAACATTACAGACCTTTTGACATCAACCACTGACCTATTTCTTGGTTTTGTGGATAACCGAATCAACTTTATAGAAATTAGAGACTGTTCTAGCTGTGATGACCCCATTGTAAGAAGCATAATCATGTACAGCTAAATAAACCTGTAAGGCAGGTATGGCACAAAGACGTTGCCTCCTGTTCAGTGCCTATATGAGAGGATGTTTTAGCTGAGAATGAAAAAAAGAATAAAGCTATGAATAGGCAAATGGAAATAGTTATTCCATGAAGCCAGGAATGTTCTCCGAATAGTAACGCATGGCCCTACCCCAGACCTAACACACATGTGACTTTAGTCCAGATTTGAGAGGAAAATGAAGACAGAGATAACAGACAAACTAATAAACACCAACTAAATTATAACTGAGTAAAACATATAATTCAAAATGTTTAACAACTCCCACAAGAGGTTATATCAAAAGAACCCTCCACCAAGATCTGATAGAAAAACTTGTAAAATCTAAAAACTAAAGAAAAATCTGAGCAGTGACAGAGGAGTGAGTCACATGATAACACATTTCTCACTGGAAAGTAGAATATAGGTGTGCTTTCCAAACACTAAAAAACAAAACGCATTAGCCCAAATTCTACACTTAACGAAAATATATGAGAAATGAAAGGAAAACTACAATATACTTAAACAAAAGAAGTCTGAAAATTTTGTTCTTAAGTGATCAGCCACCAGGGATTGGATAAAGTAAGTTTATAAAAAGAAAAGAAACAAGAGGAAAGATTCCAGAACACCAGGAAGGAAGAAATGAAAGAGTAACATCGGGCTGGGACTGAAACTTAGCAACACTATCCTTGCCCAACACCCATGAGATTCTGGCTCAACCACTAGTCTAAACCACCCTCCAAAATAAATGGAATGGAGCCCTGCGTCATTAAGAAATTTCATCCTTAGTTTTCTAAACTGTTTGATGGGTAAAGCAAAATAACTACCTTATAAAGTAACCCTTAAGTACCTCCCCATGCTGAGATTATCTCTCTGGAAAACTCTACTGAACATTTAAAGAATAGTTAACATCAATCTACACAGTGTGTCCCAGAAAACAATAAAAGAAAGCACTTTCCAATATTGTGTAGCTACATTTAGCTCTGATACAGAAATTAAAGACAATAGTTTAAAAGAAAAACCACAAAACAATATGCCTCAGAATTATACTCACAAAAATCCCTAACAAAAGATAGCAAAATAGTACTCAGCAATGTATCATTTATACACAGTGAACAATAGAAGTCTATTTCAAGTGTGCAAATCTATTCCAATATTCAAAATTAAAAATCAATGAACTCTCCTACATCAACAATCTAAAGAAAAATCGCTCATGATCTTTTCAACTGATGGAATACAATCACTTGATAAAATTCACAAACCATTCACAACAAAATTTCCTAGAAGCCTAAGTATAATTTCCTCACTTTGATAAAGAACACTCATAAAAACATCAGAGCTAATGAAGACTAGGTACCAGCAGAAACCTGTGATTCATTACAGTGTGAGCAAAAGATTTCCTTTCTACTGGGAATGGCTAGGAGCATTCATGTTCTCACTCAGCACACTTGTTTACCAACTTTAGTATTATAAAAGTAAAAGATTTACATTCCATGTTACACGTACTAAAGCCATTTTAGAATATACCTTTTTAGATTACTGTTATCTTACCTTCCTCCCTTCTGTATTTATCTCCCCTGTTCCCTAATAAGAGTACCCTCCCCATTACCCTTTTAGATCACATGTAACCTGCTATTCCTGGTTCTAATTCTCCTTCCATCACCCCCACAAATGGTCCATTTTTACTTTCCTAGTGGTTTCAGCTATCTAGATTTGGAGATAGGAATCTCATATGAGAGAGAATATGTGCTGTTTGTCTTTCTGGGTCTGGATTACACTCAATAAACTTTTCTAGTTCTATCCACTTATCTGAAATTTCATATTTTGTTTTCTTCACAGATGAATATGCCTGTGTGTAAGGATAGAGAGACATTTAGGAAGAGGTGTCTCAAGTATTGTAAAAGCCAGAGAACAGAGGTCTGCTGTGAGATTGTGACTCCTGGAAATGTCAGAAACTACAGCCATGAGGTCTTAATGGGGAATGTTGTTCTGTATATATTTATCTTATTGGTTAATGGATAAAAGACTAATAGGCTGATTGGCCAGACATGAAGTGATGTAGCTGGGCAAGATCAGAATATTAGTACAAACAGGAAATCACTCTCTTCACTGCAGAGACACTGAGCAATCACAATGTAGTGGGCAAAAGAGTTGCAGGTCCAGCATTTCCCCCATGAGATAAGACCAGGTGGAAACACATGGATACATAAAAATGGGTTAAATATTAAGACAGAGCTGGACAATAAGAAACCTTAGCCAACAGCCAACAGCTTTATAACTAATATAGAGTCCTCGTGTTTATTTGGGATTAAAGTGGTGATGTGGTCCTGCCAGGTCCAAAACCTCACGGTTACAAAGTCTCACCAACATGGCTGCCTGGACATGACCTAAACAAGGACAACAATAGTGGACATTCTGACATGGAACATGAAAAACTCATGGACCTCAATCCTATACAAGCAACTGCAGGCAACTGAGGAAGGCTGAGAGGAAGAGATGTTGACTTACCCAAGGAAAAGTATACCAATTATTTTTGTCTAAATATACATAATCAACTCTAAAACATGTACATTTAAGTGACATTGCACAGACTGCATATGTTTTCTTTGTATTTGAGTTCAGTCACCTTGTAATGAAATAGTAGTAGCACTGATATAGCCAGAGCAATGAGGAAAGAAAAAGAGGATTCACACCAAAAAGAAAGAAAAATCCATTATTTGAAACTAACATCATTTCTATATTGAAGATCAAAAAAATCATAGAATCATAGTAAACAATTAAAAAGAAAAATAACCTAAGAACAAAAAGCAATTTTTACAGGAAGAGTGTTTTATATAGTATCATTTCTCAGCATAAAGAAATATTTAAGTTAAAGTCTAGACTTTTACAAGATCAGAATGCTATAAAGTACCAATGCTAAGTATAAAATAAAAACTAAAAAGGCAAATATGGTGTCCAGGGATTAGGAATATCTGTAAAAATAAAACTAGTTTCCCTCAGATTGACACTCAGGTTTAACACAATCCTATCAAACTGAGCAGGACATATTTTTAAGAGACCTTTCTGAAGTTAACACAGGACTAAAGTGTTTAATAAGGTGTTGCAGTGCAATGGATGGCACACTGCACTTCTAAAAGAGTTACAACTTTAAAAGGAAAAAATGGAGGAAAACATTCTATATGATTTCATTACATAACCACAATGGTCATATTGTGCAGTATTGTCAGAAGAATGGGTACAAACAGCAGCAGAACAGAACAGAGATCCAACCAGGATACTCTTGTAAACATATATACCTGATTGTGTACATGGGGAAAGAATAGCACTTTTAATAAATTGTGCTAAAACAATTGCACAATCATAGAGACTTCCAAAGTGGGGAGGGGAACCAAGCCTTCTTAAATATCTCCTTGTACAAATAAAAAAATGGATCAAAGAATTTAAAACAAAGTATAAAACTACAAAACCTTAGAAAGAAATCTTCAAAGTCTAAAACTGGGCTAAAAATTATTGATTAAACAAACCAGGAAAGGAAATCTTAAAGTGTGAAAGCATCCATTTCTTAAATTTGTTCTGCAAATGACTACAAAGAGGATGACAAAGCAATAGACTGGGAGCAAATATTTGCAAATAACAGAGTTCTCACATACAATTCAACAACAGTGATTCAAAAATTCAAACTGAAGATGGGCAAAAGACATGAAGAGAGGACCTACAGAGACAAATGAGCACAAGAAAACATGTATACATCATTAGTTTTGAGCAAATGCAAACTAAAACAATATTGGGAGTGCTGAAAAGATAGGGGGCACTTTCCCTGAAGCCTAAGGACTTGATTTTGATTCCCAGGACTGATATGGTAGAAAGAAACAAAAAGTTGCTCTCTGACCTAGACAAATATGCCATAGCATGCTCATAAACACATACATAAAATAAATGTTTTTTAGTTGAACAATAATTAGGCATCACTGAATTGACAAAATGGAGAGTAGAAATCACATGTGACAACACCAGTGAAGATGAAGGTAAATTTGCATTGCTCACAGATAACAGAGAAAATGTGAATAGCTTTATAATTTCTTAATAAACTAAACATGTTACTTTCATAAAGTAGAAAATTCTGCCCCTGTATATTTATCCCTGACAAATGAAAACTTATATTCTCAATAAAAAGATACACACAATTGTTCACAGTATCTAGTTCATATTAGTAAAAAACTATAAATACCCAGATACCCTTCAACAAATAAAGGTTAACTATGGGATGTCATGGAACACTTCAGCAATGAAAAATAAACAAATTAATGATACTACAATCTAGAAATATCTCCAGAGAATAATGTCAGCATAATTCAGATTAGATGGTAGCACTAAAATGTTACATGCATGTCTTGTTTGATTTATATAATAGTGTACCCATGACTAAATTTATACAAAGAACAAATCAGAAGTTGAAGGAAGAGATAAGAGGGGCTTGAGAGGCCAGAGAAGAAGTAAATAGCACTATAAAGGTCATTGTACTGACACACTGTACTGACAGTTCTACATCAACTGAATCAAAAGTATGTGTATCTTGAAGTCTTAATTCGGGCTACTATTACTAGTGATAAAATGCCAAAAATAATCTAGGGAGGAACAGCTTCATTTGGCTGACACTGCAACCGCACTGTTCATTATCAAAGGAAGTTAGGGCAGAAACTCAAGCAGGGCAGAAACTAGAAGGCAGGAGCCGATGAACAGGCCAAAGAGGAGTGCTGCTTACTGGCTTGCTTGCCCATAGCTTGCTCAGCCTCCTTTCTTCCTTCCTCCCTCCCTACCTTCCTCCTCCCTCCCTCCCTTCCACTCTCCCACCTTCCATTCATTCCTTCCTTTCTTCCTTTTTGATTTTTGAGGCAGGGCTTCTCTGTGTGAAAGCTTTGGCTGTCCTGGAACTTGCTTTGTAGAAGAGGCTGGCCTCAAACTCACAGAGACCCTCCTTCCTTTGCTTCTGGAGTGCTGGGTGTAAAGGCCTGTGCCACCATGCCCAGCTCAACCTGCTTTCTTATAAAACCCAGGATCATCAACCCAGGGGTGGCCTCCCATAATGGGCTGGGCCATCCACATCAATCACTAGAAAATACCCTACAGGCTTGCTTAGCTACAGCCCAATCTTATGAAGGGAATATCTCAATTAAGGTTCTCCTTTCTTAGACACTTTAGTGTATGTTGACATAAAACTAGCCAACACACATAGATTCAATATATAATTTAGTTTCAAAACTTGTTATTACTGGGTAGCAGTCTTCTGTATTATCTCAAAATGAAAAGCTTAAGTTTTAAAAATGGGCAATACACTACATCTTAAAAATCATTGGCCTTCCTAAAACTCAACTGGAAACACTTTTTCCCCCACAACAATATTTTTGTCTGTTTTGTCTTTTTTTATTGCTGTGGGACATAAAAGAACATTGTATACATTTGTGTGTATATACAGGATGTATGCAAGCCCATGCCCACACATGTGGAAGCCCAGGGGAGGGGTGATTACACTTGGTATCTTCCCCTACCACTATCCACATTTTATTTTGAGAAAAGATCTTTCAATGAACTGGAAGTGTACCCCTTCTGTTAGATTTGCTAGCCAGCAAACTCCTGGAATCTACCTATGTCCCCACTAACTGTGCACAATCAGCCATGAATCTTAGATGGGTGCTAGGGAGCCATAGACTAATAAAAACCCTACTACCAGGTATGAGTAAGAAAGCACTGTTCAAGTTGTTGGTCAAGGTAGTTCAAGTAGTTGTCTCTCAGAGCCTGAAGGCACTAAGTCCCTATTGTTGAAGACACCACACATTTTGGTCATAGGTCTTAGAAGATTGTAGCTGAATCTGACTTGAAAGCCTCCTCCCTGAGGACTATTTTTCTTAGAATCAGAGGTGCTGTGTAAGCTGCTAAAGGAGGGAACCCATAAAATAATCCCTATCCATTTATGATTCCTATTTGCTACACAAATGAACAGTATGCTAAGATAGCTCTAAAAGTGCAGTAGTAGCACACCTATCTAGGCAGTTACCAACAGTTGCCAATGGGAGGCAAAATTCACTGAACAGAAGGAAAATCATGTCTGGTACTAGAAATATAGCCAACTACCTGGGGCCTAGTGCTGTCATGAATCTTAAAGAACCCAATTTACTAGACCAGTATAATACCTAAGTACATTGTACATCTTATCCTTATACCCACAGATAAGTATCTTACCCCTTGTCTTAGTCAGTGAAGGGACATTAAGCCCATGGCAACTCTTATAAAGAAAAACATTTAGTTGGGGCTGGCTTACAGTTTCAGAGGGTTTTATCCATTACCACCATGGTGGGAAGCATAGAGGCTCTCAGGCAGACATGAGAAGGAACCAAGAGTTATATATCTGGATCAGCAGGCAGCAGAAAGAGAGTGATACTGGGCCTGGATTGAGCTTCTAAGACCTCAAAGCACATCCCCTTTGACATACTTCCTCCAACAAGGACACACCTCCAATAATGCCACTCCCTATGAATCTGTGGGGATTATTTTCATTCAAATCACCATACAACTAATCAGAGAAGATTTCTTTACAACAAATAAAGATCACTAGAGAAAACTATAACAGATCATATGTAGAGATCAACTGATCATAGTGTGCCTAGCCTCAATGACACATCTACAACAGATCTCCTGCACCTAGGAGTCAGGGAACATGGGAGAAGATGGGGTGAAAATATTATGAGAGCCAGAGGGCTGTGTCTCCTAGAAATAACAGGAAAGCTATATCCATTTATACCTTAATAACATGGTCACCTAAACAAGACCTGAACAGCAATAATAACAATAGGTATGGTAACACTGAAGAGGGAAATCTCATGGGACACAACTGCTAGACTAAGAACTAAGGAATAATAAAAGATGGAGAATTAGTATATCCCAGGGAGGAGCTCCCTAACTGATAGTCTAATATAAAATGGTCAGTCATGACATCATATACAGATGAGCAATATTAGATAGACTCATTTGATATATATATATATATACATATATATATATATATACACACACACACACACATATACACACACACACATAAATAATACCTTTAAACATAACAAGTGAAAAGAGAGTAGGTACATAAGAGGGATGGGAAGAGAAAAAAGTTATATAATTAAAGGTTATTTAAAATTTAAAAATAAAAAACATTCAGTTGTTACAAGTGTCATTTATAAAAATTAGACTAACAAAAAATAAAAATGTTTCCATATTTTAATTTCAGCTATCAATGAACCTTTATGAGCTCAAGGGTTTAATCACTGAGGCACACTTCTTCAATGACCATATTTTAAGATTAGAGCAGAAAACAAAGCTTATCTGAGTTATTTCCTTATTTGTCACAGTATCAGAGTGACAAATGGCACAGGCTATTTTTAAAATTAAATATGTATATGCATATATATTTCAAAAGTTTCTGGTTTGAAGGACAAATCCATCTTCACCACACTGATGATTAATTAGGGAAATTTCTTTTCCATTTATTATTCATCTTTAAGGTCAGAAGAACTAAAGTACCATTGAGATAATTAATGCTGAAAATAAACATACAAGTATTGCATATTACTATTCATCACTACAACTAAAAAGCTTCTTACTAATGACGTTTAGGCAGTGCCCAGAATTACTGCTTTCCAATGAATGGTGACAGCTGCAGTCAGTGCTTTGGGGCAGCAACATCTCTGAGATCAACACACTTAGTCTTCAATGCTGCTAAGAACATTGACCTTTCTTCTCTTCACTGAAGTCCCCCAGTCAAGTTCAGCCATTTGTTTCCACAAACTTTTAGAAGCTTTATTCTCAAATGTCCAGGAGTTATTCCCTTATGCTACAAAGCATCAGAGATAAATAAAGTATCAGCATAAGTGAATACAATATAAATCACACTGGATGCCTTGATGTAAAGGCTTGTAAGAGGAAACAGCTTATGGGTGAATATGTCAACACTTTGACTAATGAAACTAAGCAGTTGGGTTGTTTTGTTTTGTTTTTATCAAACACTGTAAATATTGCTATTTAGTCATTTAAAACATTCTCCCATTCAAAAAAAATTCAGTAGCAAATTTTAGAGTATTTGGTTAATTAAAATAATGTTGCATAAAAATTATTGAAATTCAAAACTTTTATAATGATCTTCTTATATCTAATTTGAAAGCCAGTAAGCTATAGGATAACTAAAGTAGAAAATACCAAACCTCATACTGTAGCATGAATTTCAGTTGGTCTTAATAATAAAAACCCAGAGACAGATATTGAGGTTAAAACTAAAGATCAGAGAAGCAAAGTGGCCAGCCACTAGAGAGTTATCATCTCTACCAATGCTCAGACAGAAAGGGTGATACTGTCCTCTGGCTGCATCTCCAGACAGCACCTGTCTCCTCCAAACTTCAAACTGTACTGAGCTCCTGTCTCCTCCTGACTTATATTCCTCACTAGTGCTAGGATTAAAGGCATGGTATTCAAAGTGCTGAGATCACCTTTGTGTGTGCTGTGTTTCTCTTACAGACTGTATCAACTTTGTGTAGCTCGGGGTGGCATTGAATTAACAGAGATCCATCTATCTGTCTGCCTCTGTCTCCCAAGTAAATGTGTGTACCACCACTACCTGACTACCTGGCCTCTATGGCTAACCAGTGTGGATGCTGGGATTAAATGTGCGTGCCACCACTGCCTTGCCTCTATGGATAACTAGTGTGGATAGCTTTGCACTCTGATCTTCAGGCAGGCTTTATTAGTTAGATCATAAAATATCACTACATCGTATTCCTATAAAAATTAATTTAAATGTTCTCCATAACAAAATAGCTCTAGGAAGGCTCAAAATTCCAATCTGGTCTTGAAAGACTGATCAGTGGGTAACAGTGCTTGAAGATCTTTCAGGTGACCTGAGTTTGATTCCCAGTCCCCACATAAGATGGCTCACAATTGCCTAGAACTCCAGCTGCTCTGGTGTCTGTACACAAGCACATGCACATAACTCCCCTCATTCTACTCTATTACATACACCATACACATAATTAATAATGAATTAAATCTTTTAAGAGTCTAATTAAGAATATTGTAGGAACTGTAGAAATGGCTTAGTGTTAAGCACACTAACTAGTAAGTGCTCTTCCAGAGACGCAGGCGTATTTCCCATTACCACATGTCAGCTCACAACTGCTTGTAGCTCCAGTTCCAGAGGATCTAACACCCCTTTCCAACCTCTGCTGGTCCCTCATGTACATGGTGTACATGCATACACTTAGTCATACATAAATACGTGTGTACAAACACACACACATTCACACACACACACACACACACAGAGAGATTTAGGGAATAACTTCATGAAAAAAAATTCTGAACATTTTACCAGTCCTACAATACCTAAGAACAAATAAATATAGAGATGATTGTGGTCAACCATACAGCATATTAAGCCACACAGTCTCCTGTGTCCTAGAAGACCCTGGTGGCCCATTAAGAACCCCCACAGCTATAGTTACAGCTATAGACTTCCTGCAGTTTTGTCTACAAAGCATACATAAGTACAGTTTCTAGCAGGGGTGATCCCTGTAGTTTTTGCTACTGAATCACTAACAGCTGCTGCCATTCCTGAGCACAGATAGTTGCTCTTAACCACACACAGAAAACTGGCATAGTTATTTTCTACTGCTATGAAGAGACCATAGTAACTCTTAACAAGGAAACAAAAACTAATTGGAGCTAGCTTATAGTTTAGAGGTTTAGTCCATTATCATCATGGTGGGAAGCACGCAGATAGACATGGTGCTGTTGAGGTAACTGAGAATTCTACATCTGCAACAGCAGGCAGCAGGAAGCAACATGAGCCACTGGGCTTGGCTTGAGCTTCTGAGACCTCAAAGGTTGTTCCCTATTGACACACTTACTCTAAGAAGGCCACACCTACTCCAGAAAGGCTACAATTATTCTAACAAGGCCACACCTACACTAACAAGACTACATGTCCTAATCCTTTCAAGTAACACCACTCCCTATCAGTCTGGGGGCAGGGGTGCATTTTCATTCAAACCACAAGAACCAATATAAGAGCAGTTGTACCACTGACACATCTAAATCTAAACACTACTAAGTTCAAAGGTTTGTAAATTAAATCACAAAGTGTCTTTACCTAACACTTTATGAAGCAAAGATAAAAATCAAAGACTAAGAGTGATCTATAAAAGTAGCTAGAAAAAAGGGACCCATCACAACATATAAAATACAACCATAACAATGGTTTTGTCAAAAGAAAACTTTACAGGCTATGGTAGGATGAAATGATACATTCCAAGTGCTAAAAGAAAAAAGCCCAGCCAAACAAGGATAAGTCATTATGTAAAGGAGGTCAAATCATCATTAGAGTAGAACTATAAATGCACATGGGCCCACCACTAAAATAATTACATCTACAAAGCAAGTACTGACAGGTTTTAAGGAGAAAACAGAGAACAATAAAATAATAGTAGGGGACTTCGGTGCTTTATTTTCAACAAGCAATAACAACATAGAAGTTTAATAGGTTAATAATATGACCCAAAAGAAATATACAAAACAGAGACAAGTATACACCCTTTCACAAAACAGGACATTATACAAAACAACATATATTAGACTAAAAAACAAACTCTACAAGTTTAAATATGTATTATGATCACAGTGAAATAACACTAGAATAAAAGTGAAGGAACTGGGAAGTTCATAAGTTAGTGAAAATCAAAGGACATAGTCTTAAACAACCAAATAGAGTCAGAAAAGTAATCTAAGAAAAAAAATTTAAAGTAAAACAACACAGATACCTAACACTAAAACTAAAGAAAAACAGCAAAAGGAGCATCCCAACACATACACAAAAACTACTTTACAAATGATAAGGTTCATTATTTCAAAGAAATACCTGCAAAAAAAATGCAAAAATTACATCATAAAATCCAAATAAAAGTCTCACAGCTAACATATAAACAGCAAAAATACTGAAAGTTTTTCTGTAATAACTAAAACATTACAAAGTTTCATGTTTGCCACTTCTCTTTAATATACTACTGATATCCCTAGACAGAGCATTTAGACAGGAAAAGAAATTAATTCATTCAAATAAAAAAGAAATAAGTAAAATATTCTATTTACACATTTCCTTAAAGAAAAGGTATACTTTAGAAACAAACAACAAAGTTTCAGAATACAAAAATCAATATATATCAGGTATGTTTCTTAGAGATTTCAGCATAATCTCTAAGAAAGAACTGGAAGCAATCCCATCTATATTACTGCAATTGTTCATCTTGATTGAGTCAACTTGATGGGATCTACAATCAACTAACAGACTCTGGCTAGATCTATGAATGAGTTTCTAGAAAAGATTAATTGGGAGGAAGACAGGTTCCAAGGGGGCCCAGATATTCAGAGGTCCAAGGAAAAGTAGCATCAGTTGCCTCTTTGTCTTTGCTTCCTGCTGGTAAGTAAGCATGCCTATTGCTGCTCTGCTTTATGCTCTACAAACAACAGGCTACAGCTTATTCAGCCTTCCCTCATGGACTGAAGAGCAGCAACTCCCCAGGAATTTCCAAGCCTTAAGTGTCAGACTGGTGCTGTGGAGACATCCTCATGGACTACTACCAGGTTCTCAGTATGCAGACAGACTTTATTGGACAAGTCCCTATCACAGAAGGAAGTCTAGAGGAGTTCCCTTTACAATATATAACATTCTATCTGCTCTGTTCTTCAAGAAGACCTGCTGAGTACAAGATCTAATGAAGAACATAAACACTTAGAAATAAGTTTAACAAGAAGATGGAATAGAAAACTAGAGAATATTAATAAACAAACTGAAGAAACACACACAGTTGGAAACCAATTCCATTATCATGGAACCAGAAAAATGAATGTTTGTAAAATGCCCCCACAACCCAAAGCAATCTATAGTTTCAATATTGACCTTGTCAGAGTTGCAACAAGATTTTTCACATAAAAATAAAAAGTAATAAAAACAAGTTCATATACAAAACAGAATTCTTAGGCAAGAAAATCAAAGCTAGAGAGATCACACTTTCTTGTTATTAATTCAATCACAAAGTTATAGTAATCAAAATAGTATGCTACTGACATAAGCACAGACACACATATCTGTAGAACAGAATAGTAAACATGGAAGTAAATCAATACATAAACAAACCATCAGCTAGTTTTTGTTTGTTTGTTTGTTTTTTAAAAGGTTACATGGAGCAAAAAGGATAAACCTTTAAATCAATTTCGATGGACAGACTGTATATTCCAATGATTTAGAATACAATGTGGGTAGGTGAGACCACTCTGTGGGTAAAAACACTTTTGCAAGTTTGATGAAGAACCCAGCTAAAGGCAGGAGAAGAGAACCAATTTCTCAAAGTTGTCTTCAGACTTCCACACTCACATCATGGCATTTCCATGTACACCACATCATACAAACATACAATAACAATAAATTGATATTTTTAATAAAATAAAAATGGACCTTGATCTCATACCACAAATAAATATCAACTTAAAATGTGAACTGGAGAGATTGATTGCTCACTGGTTAGCACTTCCTGTTATTGTAGAAGATCCAGATTCAGTTCTCAGAACACACTTGGCATTTCACAACCATCTGTAACTCCAGTTCCAGAGGATCCAAGACCCTCCTCTGGTCTCCATGGATGCCAGGCACACATGTGGTGCACATACATACATGCAGGCCAACACTAATACATAAAATGAGTATTTTTTAAATTGTAACTCAAAATGGATTACAGGATTAAGCATAAACATCTAAAAAATTATAAAATTATTCAATAATAAAAGAATTTGACAGTGGCATTGACCATAATTTGTCTAGCTTACTATTTATTTTCAATCATATACTTAGAAATATTTGTACTTTCAAAAGAATGTACCAGAAATCACCTGGAACAACAAAAGTATTTGTCATACAATAATAGGCTGTCATTTCTATCAGTTTTAGCATTACCTGAGGTTCTAAAATTATCCCAAAAAGGGGGGGTTGAAAATTGGTGCCAGACTATGGCAGTTGTGTATGCATTCCAAACACACTTGCATCAACCCTTTGTGGTTTACCTCGTCATCTGATGGATCGATTGCTCTCAATAAAACCAACACACACACACACACACACACACACACACACACACACACACACACACACACACCAGAGACAGAGAGAGAGAGAGAGAGAGAGAGAGAGAGAGAGAGAGAGAGAGTATTATCACCCTATTCCACTGTAAATTACTGTACCCCAATGTACTCTGCTCCTGGTCAGGTCACAATCCTTATTACTAGTTATGGTCATCACCTCTAGATTTCAAATAAAGATGTAAGCATGTTAGCCCAGCAATAAACTTCTAACTACTTATAATAGAATCTTAATAATATTGTATGTCTCTATCCAGAAATAAAAATATCACATATGAATATCCTTGTCATAATGCTTATCAAACCCCATTACAAACTGTCCACATCCATGCCTTCCAACGAGACAGCAATCTAAATGGCTAAATGGAAGTGTCTGACAGATGACATTCAGTAAATAATTTTAACTGTTTAATATATGGCCATGTGTATGTATACTTGTCCCAACACCCAGTCATTCTCTTTGTAGCATTTGGAGTCTCCTAAGAGCTTAAGTAAACAACTATAAATTTCTGCCACATCACCATTAAATTAATCCCAAAATTACCACTAACTGCTTCTAGCCTGAGCTTTACAGTTTTCTTCCCTTTGGTGTTTTACATCTTGCTTTGTTTCAAAGTGCAGAATGCAAAACAGACTGATTTTGGAAAAGAAATCACTACGATGTTCACAGCTGAGACAGTCAGAGCCAAGACAGAGGATTTAAGGTCACAGAAGAATTACTAGGTTTGAGTGACACTGCAAAGGAGAAAGGGACTGAACTTGGGGATTGATTTTCTGTTAGAAAAGAGGCTAAAAAGTATCAAAGATTACCCTCAAGATGTGAAATCTAGAGAGAAGGAAGAAAATGGCATGTCTATGGCAGTGAAAAAGTTAGGTAGCAGAGTAACTCCAAAAGAAAAGCCAGTTAAGCTCTACACACAGAGTACTAGGTTTGAAAGGCTCTAGGGGACATGAATTAGAAATGCCAAGGCAATGGATATACAAAGATGGATGTAAGAAAAGGTCCACAACAGAGAGAATAACACGAATCTCAGACAATGCACACAGTAAAAGAGGGACAATCAAACTATTCCAAATAATTTTTTAACCTCTCAGACCAGCAAAAGTAACAAATGTTTAAAAATAATGTTACATCCAGAATGTGGTACAACAGGACCCTTATTATGTTGTTGATGGAAGGTTTGTGTGTTTTGTGTGTGAGAGAGAGACACAGACAGAGAGAGAAGAGAAAGAGTGTGTTGGCAATACTAAGGATTATATATAGGGTACAGCATATGTTAAGCAATCACTGTACTACTGAGTTACATCCTCAGTCAGTAGAACTCATCATGATTGTAACTGTCTGTAGCTTTTGGTCTAGTGCTGAGGTCGTCTACTGCTGAATCAAAAATCATCCAAACTTTAACAGTTAAAAACAACAAACATCAAGGGGATGGACTTTGGACATAAATAACAGTATGAAAGAAAAGTTCCTCAAATCCACTTTCCAGTGAAATTGGTAAAAGCTACAACACACAAAATATAACCACATAAAGCTTCTAGAAATACTCCTGGGTAAACAAGTGGGAAAGGGGCATCTATTTAAAAAATTAAATAAGAAACAGAAAGCAAGGGACTGTGTGGGAACTGCATCAAGACAGTTTCCTCCCGGGGCCATTCCAGCTCAGCAGTATGGGGAATATACCCAAGGGAGTTTCAAGTCATGAACAGTTCCCCCTCTTTCCCATATTTCTCATCCTGCTTTGGCTGACATTTATTGATGCCAAGGCAAACCAAGGTACAGGAGAGTAACAGGGATTCCACTCTTCTGCCCACCCCCTACCTTAGGGTAGTTACCATAGAGACTCAAGAAGAAAAGGAAAATAAGGAGAAGATGGTGAAACCAGGAAGGCAGAGTGGGGGTCAGGAAGGGACTTGAGGAATGGGAAATGAACATGATCTAAACTCACTGCAGTGATGTGTGAATTTACAAAAATAAACAAATAAAAAGGTTTTAAGAAACAGATATTGTTCTTTCAAGGTCTGTAAGAATTGTGCTGGAGTTTAATGGGAATTGCATTGAATCTGTAGATTGCTTTTAGTAAGAAGGATATTTTTACTATGTTAATCCCACCAATTCATAAGCACAGGGGAACTTTCCATCTTCTGATATCTTCAATTTCTTTTGCCAAACACTTGACGTTCCTGTCGTACATAAAGGTCTTTCACTTGCTTGGTCAGAGTTACACTAAGATAGTTAATATTATTTGGGGTTGTTGTAAAGGGTGTTGATTTTCTGATTTCTTTCTTAACCTGTTTATTATATGTAAATAGGAGAGCTACTGAATTTTTTTAGTTAATCTTTTACCCAGCCACTTTGTCCCTCAACTGAAGAATGCATAAAGAAAATGTGTTATATTTACACAATGGAGTGTTACTCAGCTGTTAAAAACAAGGACACCAGGAAATTTGAAGGCAAATAGATGAAACTAGAAAAGATAATCCTGAGTGAAGTAACCTTGACTGAGAAAGACAAGCATGGTATGTACTCACTCATAAGTGGATATTAGCTGTAAGATAAAGAATAGCCATGCTACAATCCACAATTCCAGGGAAAATGGGTAACAAAGAAGATTGAGGGGGACAGCCAGATCTTTCTGAAAAGAGGAAATAGAAGAGATTTAGTGAGTGGACTGAGGGCAGGTAGGGATGGAAACATGAGCGATGAAGCTGCGGAGAGGACAGAGTGGGAGAGTACTGAAAGAGACTACTGGAAAGTGGGGCACATTCTGGGGTAAAAACCTACCTCAAGGGAATCTCCCAGGAATCCACAGGGATGACCCCAGTAAGACTCCTAGCAATAGCAGCTATGTAACCTGAACCGTCCATCTCCTGTTTCCAATTTGGTGCCTAGCGCAATTGTCATCAGAGAGCTTCATGCAGCAACTGATGGAAACAGATGCAGACCCACAGCCAAACATTAGGCAGGGTTCAGGGAATCCTTTCAGAGAAAGGAGTGTAGGAGCCAGAGGGGTCAAAGTCACCACAGGAAAACTCACAGAATCAACTAATCTGGCTCACAGGGACTCAGAGACTGAAGCCACAACCAGGGAGCCTACATGGACTCATCTAGGCACGCTGCATATATGTTACAGTTCTGTAGTTTGGTGGTCTTGTGGGACTCCTAACAGTCTGAACAGGGGCTGTCTCTAACTTTTTACTGGCTTTTGGGACTCTACTCCTGATACTGGGTCGTCTTCCCATCCTTAATATATGGAGAGGTGTTTAATCTTACTGCAATTTGGTATGCCATGTTTTGTTGATAGTCATGAGAGATCTGCCCCTTCCTAAACTGAAACAAAGAAGGAGTGGACTGGGGGTTAGGGACCAGAAGGGGGCAGGGTTGAAGGACTGGGAGGAGAGGGAGGAGGGGAAACTTAGGCCAGGATGTAAAATAAAGAAGTATATATATAAAAAAAAAAAAGAAAAAGAAAAAGAAAAGAAAAGGAAAGAAAAGAAACAAAGAAAAGAAACAAAGATAATGCAAAAATTTGAACTTTAAATTTATAATCAAAAAGACTAAAAAATTACTCTATTAGAGACCATTTTGAAAAAAATTAAATATGTAATTTTAGAAGTAAAAATATTATTTATAAAATTGAAAACTTCAAGGGAAATGAAGAACATAAGTTCATTTGTTGTGCTAATCAGAGAAAATTGATATACAGATTGGATTGACAGTGGGCCACATGAGTGAGTATATCCAAGGGTGCCAGTTACTGCTGAAGGCTTCCTTTTGTGGTTTGGTTATTTGGGGAATATTGAAGGTGGTTCTTTCTCCTGATTGATAGATAGGTCATATAATCAGTTCCTCTACTATATGTATCTCTTCTCTTGCTACATCAAATTTTAAGCATATATCACACAAATTACTGTTATAGACTTCAGATGCTATCTGACAACATTCCTAGCTACTGAGTTGATGAGCCATCAAGGGGATGATGGTGAGAGATTTCCCCTGAAAGACTTGTAAAACATCTCTTGGATTAGATCATGGAGAATGTCAGGGTCAGGGTTAGGGTCAGAGTAGAGTTCACTTCTGTGGGGCTTTCCTGTTTCCTTAGTTAATGGAGGTGTCTTTGCAGAGTGCTTGAATGCCTTCACATAGAGAATCTCAGCTCACCTTTCTGTGTCTTACAGAAAAAAAAATCTAACTGAAGGATGATATTAAATATAGTTATGGTCATTTGGGAACCATTTCTTCCTCTACCCCAAATTTTATTAGGGCCAGGAGATGTATAAGTACAATATGATGTCACAAACTTCTTACTAATAATGGAGGCAACACCGGGGGGGGGGGAGAGTCTGACAGAACAGCAGCGAGAGTTTCCCATGATAACCTTCAATGAGAAGAGGGGGAAATGGGGAGGAGGAACAAAATGGAGAATTTTTGGCCTGGTTCTCCCAAGAAGACTTCTCTTGAAGATTGAAGAGCAGGCCATATATCCCCTCTATGGAACCCCTTCTCAAAACACTGAATGTCTTTATTCTCAGCTTAGATGAACATAGTGTAATATCACTTTTGCTTCCTTAGACTTGGGGCTCAGTTCCTCTATCACCTATGTCACCTTTTAAGCTATGGAACCCCTGTGTACAAGCAGTGACTTTTGGCATCCTTCAGGTGGAGAATGTGATCTCCTCCTACTGAGCCTCTCGTGAAAGGTGCTGCTCATTAAAGTGGGGTCATTGCCTGAATGAGAAGTTATGTTGCAGGGATTAGGGGAGCTATATCCATAGAAGAACTCATGACTTCCTATAATCCAGACCTGGCAAGCCAGGAAGTGTCACCACCTGAGCAAAGGACCAGTTTCCTCAGAGTTTGGGTAGGAAATGGAAGCTGGATAATTCATACATGCTTCCTAAATATGGTACAATTGAAAGGAGAGTCTTTCCCAGATAGAGTAAAGAAACAATAAAGTTTACATTGTGGAAATGCCAGGGACTCTAAGCCTTGAACTTCAGAATGAAAAGAACTAAAAAGTAGTGAGGAGAATTTAAGTAGTAAGAAAGGAAAGAATTATATTCTCATTATATTCTCACTTCCTCACATTTGGCTTAGCCAATGTGTTTCAGTGGTCAGGCCAGAGTTGGGCATTGCCAACTTCTTGACTCTTATCCAAAGGACTGGAAACTGAGAGCTCACTCCTGGCCCTTGCAATGTACTTGGAAGCCTATTCCCTTCACTTGCATGTAGTATGCACACACCCTCCTCTCAAGCAATGTCAGAAGTCACTTGCATCTGACTACCTCTGTTTGCATCTCTGAATAATAACACAGACAGACCCTGACCAATACACTTACTAACAGTCAAATCTAGACACTTTCATTCAAGTGTATTCCCGATGAATCAAGTAAAACAAACAGGTCAATCTGACCTGAACCAGTTTTGAGTGCATGCACAGTAAGGCAAAGCCATTATTTACCAACATATACCTATGCACAGTTGGGTGTACATATCATTAAAATGAGAGGCATATGGGAAGGGACATGAACAGTGGTAAAAATAAATATATAACCTAATTTATCATTCAAAAAAAAGAATTCCCCTTAGTTTGTTCTTCTAAATCCCCCTGAGACCTCCAAGAGTACTCTTACTTTGGGGGGCCTTCTGTCAATCTGGGCAGCATATCTCTCTATAATCTATCACTTAGCTACAAATAAAATCATCTTGTTTATTTTGCAAATCTATGGAAGTGTTTATTCAATTTTTTAATAAGAGACCGAGAAACCAGAAACACCAAACCTAGGCCCCAACCACTATTAATACTTTTTATGAAAAGGTACAAAGAAGGACAAATATAAGTTCCAGGGCCATTGAGAACACTGTCCAGAAAGACCAAGATACCATCATACTCAAACAGAGCCTAATTTGTATAATTAATGGTAACTAATTAGTTGGGATCAAATGATACATTACCTTTCCGTATTCTATTTGACTTTAACATTTAGAATATTCTTTTTTGAAAGATTCAGGTTGAGTGGCAGAGTTTGCACTTGTAAATGAATGTAACTATACTATTTAGCTCTCCAGAAGATATTTACATAGTAATAACATTAGAAACTGTGATTTAAGACATTACATACTGTAATCTATGAACTACAACATCAGAATTGTATAGAAAGTTTATTTTTAAAAGACTCCTAGATCCCACCCCAAAGATTGGTACACTATGTATGTGTGTCTGCCATAAGAGCATTTTAAACAATTTTCAAGTATATGTGGGGTGATGCTAGTCTTGGTTGATGTATTATTAGTCAGGGTGTTCTTGAATAACAGAAGTGATAGTATGTATGCACACTAAATGAGAATTTATTAAATGGGTTTACCCAATATGGTCTGAGTACTCCAATACCATCTGTATCACACCAGAAAAGCTGAGCAAACAATAGTTGCTCAGTCCATGAGGCTGAACCCCTCAGAAGTCCCAATGTGGTACCAAAGGCCTGCAGAATTTCTAGAGAGCTTCTGATATTCAGTCCATGTTGACAACTCCAAAAAAGCAAAAGAATCAGCACTGACAGTCACAGGGTGGATGAGTGTGCCAGCAAGTGTGAATGCAAGTTGCAAAGGCAAATCTTTTTTTCCTCCATGTCCTTTTATCTGGGATTTCACCAAAAGATGCCACCCACACTTAAAGGGGTCTTTCCACTTCAAACAATACCATCTAGAAAAAGCTCAAGCAAAGCTCAGTTCCAGATCCAGCCAGACTGACAAACAAGATTAGCTATTACAGTTATCAACTTGGCTGATCTTGAATTGACTAAGAGACAAGCTTCTGGGCAAGACTGTTGAGGGTGTTTCCTGAAAGGGTTAAGTCAGTAGAGAAGACATTCCCCAGAATGGACAGCATCTCCTAGTGGCCACCCAGATACAAGGAGGTCCGATGGAAACAGCTGCTTTTGTCTGCTCATTTTCATTCCTTGTTGATCAATATATCTCCTCTGTGGCTCCTGCACTGATATAGGTTGCTAGCTTCTTTGGCCTCTCTATAGACTGATGACCAGGAGCCTTCCAGCAATCCTCCAGGCCTTCAGCCCCACACTGGGATGCTCAGGCATCCAGGCTCATTGACTGATGGCTACCAGGTTCTCAGCCTCTCTAGTGTATAAGCATTGTTGGATTACGCAGCCCATATTGTGTAAACCAATCTAATAAATCCCTTAATAATATTCATTCTATTAGTTCAGTTCCTCTTTCCTCTAGAGAACTCTTACTAATTATACACAAATTATATACATTAAATTTTGAAAATCGCAGCTATAAAACAATAACCTCTCAGATTCTTATTACATATCTTAAGAACAAAACGTTTCTGAGTTTGAGTACATACCTCAATATATTCATTTATAAACTGTATGGATACATAAATATATATACTCTTCTACAAATACAAACATTAATATATAACCATATAAAATGGAAATTATAAAGGATGATAAAATGGCCTTATGTTTTACTATTTCCTTCTGCTCAACCAAAAGGCAGGTAAGAATTGAGGATACCTTTCTAAGTTGGAAAAACATATTAAGAAGAAAGATGAAAAATAAAATCACAGAAATGTCAATTCAACAACCAGAACTTTTCTAGAAGGTTACACTGCTTCAAATTAAAAAAAAAAAAAAAAAACAGGCACAGAAAACGTCCATTCCCAGTATACTGAAGAAGCGACCAGGGAGCTTACACAGAAGGTAATTCTGATCATCAAAAGAGAAGTGCGACTGATAAACTGGGCATACAAGCAACATGAGGAAAAAAGCCAATTACAGTATTTTAGGAGTCTACAACAATCAAGGATGCTAAAATTCAGCATAGTCTGGCATGAATCATCGAGTTTAACAACAAAAAACAAAGCAGATATTGTTAGAATGATCCCAGAACTAGAGACCCCAAACAAGAATACAGCCAAAGTCATCAAAAAAATGACACATAGGTTATATGAGCCCAATTCCAGCAAAGAAATGAGGAAACGAAAAGATATCCATATGTTTAGCTTCTCATTTAGGAAATATAATGAAATCCATTTAATAGAAAAGCAAGTGTGTTAATCACTGTGTTAAATGTCTGGGGACTACTGCATACCAAATGTGTGATGAGGAGTACCGGCATCACTGCACTGTTTCTAACGACCACAGAGAGGCTCGATAATCTACAGTTAAATGACTGAGCGTCCCTACAGAGTAATATTGAAGTATAAATGAAAACTCTCAACTTATTCCGGAACACTTCCCCTACTCTGGCAAAGTCATCTCAGGTTTTCAAGAACATGCTGCAATTATGTAATAGGGAAAACTGAGTCACTAGGGAGTTCCCTCTCAGGGCATTTGTTGAGAAAGAAGTCAAACACCAGGGACATCTTCCGAAATTGTGGCATACCTATATATATACTCTTATCTAGTGTCTAAGCCATAGTTTTCTCCTACCTGCTAAGTATTCACATGTCAGAATATGAGCAAGATCCCAGCACTTGGGAGAAGGGGAAAAGATCAGGAATTCAAAGTCATCCACAGCTACAAGGCAAGTACAAGGTCAGCCTGGGCTACATGAGACCCTGTCTCATGCATATACATCATATGCACACACATGTGAGCAGGATAAATGACTGATACATACTTGGCGAATCTGGCATTCCTTGTTATAAATCCAGTAATTATAATGTTGTAATTATGACAGCCATTTGGAAATCAAACTAATCCTTTGGGGGCATTGACAGTTTTAAACTTTTATTGAAGAAAAACAATCAAACACATCCAAAACTCATGAAAAAAAATTAATTTGAAATCTCACCTTTCAACGACTAAACTGACAGTTTGAGTGAGATCTGGATTTGTCACCTGGAGACGTTTCCACAAAGACCATACAAATTCTTTGTCAGCCTGAAGGAAATAAAAAGCATTTTAAGTATGTTGTTTCTATTCATAAGAAATGATATGGTGGCTTACAACCGTGTGTAACCCCTGTCTCAGGTAATCTGATGCCCTCTTTAGACACTGCACACACATGACACACAAATAAACAAGCAGGCAAAACACCCCCCTACACACAAATAACTTTTAAAACACTATTTAACAGTATGGTAGGAGAACCTTACTTTAAAAATTCCCGATGGGGTGGTGGTGGTGAACACCTTTAATCCCAGCACTGGAAAGGCAGAGGCAGGAGGATCTCTGTGAGTTTGACACCAGCCTGGTTTATAAGAGGTGACAGGGACAGGCTCCAAAGCTACACAGAGAAACCCTGTCTCGAAAAACAAAACAAAACAAAAATCCTTACACTGATCTATATTCCAAAGCTGATAGTGCTGCCACTCAAATTTTGTGAAGCAATTCTGAAACACCAAAATCAAGACAGATTTACTGTAAGAGGAAGAAGATGCCCTTCATCTGCTGCTCTGACTTCCAGTTCTCTGAACCCAAAAAGCCCATGAAAGAACTATATATACCACAGATGCCTGCACTTTCCTACATCATTCCCTCTGCATTTCTTTCGGTCAGATTTCCTTCCTAAGGGAAAAAGCCTGTGGAGCCCCTACTCATATCTGAACAGCTGTGGACAGTTGATGGCTTCATAAGAGGGAACATTTTAAGGGTGTGGTTCCTAGAAGGTCAACCATTCTCTGGTGGATGGGCCCACACAGGAGCATAGGGGCAGCTCCTGTGTTATTTTAAGAGAGGAAGGGAGGAAGGAAGGAAGAGAAAGAATCATTGGGTGGAGAGGTAGGGTGGATCTAGGAGGAGTTAAAGGGAATAGAGAAGTGAATGTGATCAAAATACATTGTATAAAATTTCCAGAGACTCAATAAAATATTTTAAAATGAAAAGGCAAAAAGGAAACTATTGATTGAAATAAAATATTTATAATATATATATCTGATACAATACTTGTATCCAAAATATACCAAGAATTCTTAGAAAGCAGCAATTAAAACACAGGAGTTCTAAAAGCAGCAGAAGCTCTAAACAGATGTCTCACCAAAGAAGGTTGCAGCCACCAAATAACTTGCCCTCTATATCAATATGCTAAAATCACCCATGATCCTATTACCCTGCCTAATCCAATGGGCAGTTTCAGACTTAGGTACACTCAAAGGTAAGAGTCAATGCCCTACTTGATCTTATATAAGTAACATACAAACCAACCCGTATATGTTTCCTCTACTCTGCACACTTGTATTGCCAACTGTCTACTTGGCAATTCCAAACGAATGCCTGAAAGGCACTTCTTAAATTTAACTGGTCCGAAATAAAACTCTCACAAACCTGCCCTTGCATATGTTAGAAATGCATCATCATCTCCTTATATTAATTCAAACACCTAAAATGTAGAAAGAAGTTAATCTTGGAGGCTCTCCTTTCTCTATACTCTCTATACACCAGAAGGCCTTATCTGCAAAATATATCCTTACTCTAATCATTCTCAACACCTCCACTACTATCACCCTAGTCCAAGTCAACTCCAACTCTAGTTTATATCTCTACAAAAAGGTCTTAGACTCACAGGTAAAAATTCTCCAATGTATTCCCATTAGATTGGACAAATAACCCCAACTCTTTACCAAGACTCTCCCCCACCTCTCCAAGATGAGTGTCATGCCTCCCCATCCCACCCCACCCCTGAGCCTTAGGCTGACTTCCTTGCTCTGCTTGAACCAGAGCCTTTGGGCATGCTATAACATCATCCAGGTCTTCACACCGATTATTCCCACACTTCATTCAAGGTTTACTTAAGTTTCAAAAGAAGTTGCCTTTGGCTGCTTATAACTAAAGCTCAAGTCCGATTGCATTTTTTTTAAATGGGGAGAGGGGATACACACTCTTGCCGCAATGTGTGTATGAAAGTCCAGGACAACTTTTGGGAGTTGGTTCTTTCCTTCCACTGTGGGATCTGGGAATACAGCAGCACTCTTGCCCAGGAAGTCATCTTGCCAGCTTCCTTAGTTTGCTTTCTAATGCTGTGATAAAGACACCATAACAAAAAACAACTTTGGGGAAGAAATGGCTTTATGGCTTGCATGTGTGATCACTGTCCATCACTAAGGAAAACAAGGCAGGAATTCAAGCAGAGGCAGGAATCTGGAGGCAAGAATTGAAGCAGAGGCTATGTAGGAATGTTGCTTACTTGCTCATTCAGCCTGCTTTCCTATAAACCCAAAAATACCACCCTAGGGGTGGCCCTACCCATAGTAGTCTGGGCTGGCTTATATTAGGATTGATCAAGAACATTACTCTATTAGAATATAGATTCTAACTATGTGAGGAATCCAACTACAAGATTCACTCTCAAGTCTTTTTGGTTTTTTTGTTTGTTTGTTTGGGTTTTTGTTTTGTTTTGTTTTATGTTTTTTTTAATACCTGGACTCAACATAGCTAAATATATGATAGTTATAAAATACATCTTAGTTCTCTGGACAAATGTTCTGATTCACAATACTATGTGTTTTAAAAAAGTTTATCATTAAATTTGGTAATGAACATATATGTCTGTCACTTCAATGTCCTAAATAATTTTCATCTGAAACTGACTTGTAGTTAATAAATGTTGGCTGCTACAACAACCAGCCCCCCAACACACACACACACACACACACACACACACACACACACACACACACACACACACTTTATAAATCCAACATCATTTTTTTTTCATTTGCTAGTCTACAAATGGTGATAAACTTACATATACACACTGTCCTGCTTTTTGTCACAAACAGGATATAGTTTTGAAAGACTTCATAAAAACAAATAGGCTGGAAGTAATCTCTATAAACAAGTGAAATAAGGCATAAAAACATCATGAAAATCCCTTGAAAACATTTTAGTATAATGTTCCATTTAGAAGTTACTCCCCTCCATAAACAGAATCCACAGCTTTCTACTCGTTTATTCAGCCCTTCTTCTGCTGACCTGGGAGCCACATGTGTTCCAGGGTGTTGAGACATAAAATGAATTTCTTATATTGGGATGCAATTTCTAACATTTTGATACTCTGTGTTCTCAGATGCTGTAATGTACGGGTGAATAATAACCAGAATTCACATAAAAACCCTAACTGTTTAACTTTGTTACAAAACAGCTAGGAAATTATTTTTCCTTAGTCTCTAAGAGCAGGAATCTGGTTTGGCTATAATCTTGGTGTTGACAGATACTGCCAACCTCATTTCTGGAATTTACTGTAATGTCTTCCATCATCGAACAGTATTGATATTATCAAATCTCAAGAATTACCATGCTAAGCTAGTTAGGACCATTTCTATTTCTCATATCTGCTTCAAGTAGTGCTATAATTTCCTAGCCCAGGTATGCCCAAGATCACAAAGGCCAAGAACATACTGGAAGCCACATTTTTAAGGTTATAAATGTGGGAGTAGAATAGAAAAATGTGGTTAGTGTCTTAGATTGTTTCTTTAACAAGACCCTTTACCATGACCACACATCTTTAAATTCCCCAAGGGTAAGGTTTACAAAGGACAAAACGTTTAGTTCATAGCTATTCTTTATTTATCCCTTTGCTCTTTTGCCAGAGAATGGGAAATGAGAAAACAAAAAAGAAGCAGTCAAAGGTATGTTCAAATTAAACAAGATTCTGGGTTTTTTTGTTTGTTTGTTTGTTTGTTTGTTTTAGCAAAGACCTATGAGATGGGATGAGAGAACCCAACAGAACATACTATGAGAGAATTAGGAAGGTTTTACTGATCAGGACTGATAATACTGCTATCTCTGTGTTGGCTGTTCCTAATTAGTGTCTCTTAAAGGTAGTGATTTGATTTTATTTTTTAAAAAAGACCTGAAATGAACTGAACCCTAAATAAAGTTAGGGTTCCTAACTTTACATAAGAATCTGACCAAATCTTAGGCGATGGTGTTAAGATGACAACCACCACCCCTCCCCGCCAAAAAAAAAATGTCCCTGTGCACTGAAGGACAGGCAAGCTTAGTTTACACAAACCCTAAAACTGATCTGGAAAGTAATCTGAGTGCAACTAACTTAACAACTGCTTTCCTCTGCCAAGCTCCCATGAAAATATTTGGTACTCGTGATCTATGGGATCCGTCTCAGTTAATAAGTGAATAGGGAGCGTTCTGTGTGTGAACTGGCCAGTCCCGGGGGCTTTCGAAAGACTGTGATTGTGTTTGGAACTGAAGTTTAACAATGTAAGAACAAGGGTAAGTGTGGGCTTGAAATTTAAAAGCGAGCTACTTCATGGGTTAGTCTTTATTTTTCCCTTTTGTGTGTGTGACACGCTCCTGCTTGCTCCAATTCGTGAACGCACTCCACTTGTGGGCACTAGGTACTAGACACCACCAGGAACTTGGGCTTGGAGGAAGGCGCCTTTGGAAAGCATCTATCAAAAGGGCACCGGGCTCTGCAGCCCAGGCGATGGCCCAGCCCGGCCCGGAGCCTGGAGGGCGCGTCCCGGGAGGGCTCCCTAGATGCCGGGGCCGCGGGCGGGCGGTGGCGCGGTGGACGGGAAGGCCGGCGGCCAGTCCTGATACCTGACACAGGGCCAGCTCCTCCTTTAGGCTGCTCAGCTCTTCCTCCAGCAGCTGCGTCCGAGTCGCCTTCGCCTCCTCTAGGGAGAGGCCCTCTGGCCGCCTGGACCCCGCGGGCGCGCCGGCGACCAGAGCGAGAGCGGCCCCGGTCCTCCCCGGCCCTCGCCGGCCCCCTGTCCCTTCTTCGCCCCTCCAGACCAGGTCGCTCTGATCCGCGAAGACCTCCCTCGCGGCGCCCGCCAGCCCCGAGGCCTCGCTGCGCACGGCGTGCACCTGGGCTCCGTGCCGGAGGCGCGGGGACCGGCGGCCCGACTGCCGCCCCGGGGGCGGGGGCACCGGGGAGGATGGCGAGCGCGCCGCCATGGCCGCGGCGCCTAACGGGTCAAGTTCCCGCTTGAAAACTCCACCTTCGCTTCCCCATCCTGGGGAGCCCGGCCCGCCGGCCTACGCATGCGCGCAGCTTTTCCCGCCTCGTCCCGCGCTCGGGGCTCGGAGCCCGCTTCCCTGCGGCGGGCGAGCGCCCCGCGCGGGCCCCTGAGCTGCGCGTGCGCGCCGGGTGGGCTGAGGCTCGGCCGGCGGAGGCTCTCCTAGCGCCGCCTGAGTCCCCAGCGCCTGGGTTCCCCGCCCTCCTAAGGCCCTGGCCTCCACCGAGGGCCCTGCTTACATCCCTCCTGTTCAAGCCTTGCTGCCAGCCCCAGCCCCCAGTGACCCCGAACTGTGAATCCCTCCTCCTCCAAGGCTTCTGCCAACTCGTTTTTCACGTTTCATTGACCGCCCTCAAGTGTTAGTTTCCCCGCTAATCTCTCCAACGCTGTTGTAAGCTCCTCGAGGATCCAGGGAATAGGTTTTAGAGTTAAGTGTTTTCTTCACACCCCTTGGCAAAGCCGCCTTCCTTCCGTGCTGCTTGCTGACATCCAGCCCACTGAAGTCAAGGAGATGCGGAAAGCCTTGTGCTGAGCTGGGACTATCGAGCAGGCTTCCCACTTGAATTGTGATCCTTCCTACACCCTTTGTCTTTTGTTTTGCAAGAGTCATGGTTTCCTTTGAGTCTTTCTGTCAATTTCTTTATCCCTTGGCTGGATATCAGAGCGAGTTTGTCCTACGAGGCCCAACGCTTGGTGTCCTTGGACTGATCTAAAGTCAGCAGCGGAGTGTGATGAAAGAAATGAGACCGACTTACTAACTTTCTCTTTTAGTCTCAGGCCTTTTCTTACTCACTTTGTTTACAAATTTCAAGTACGAAGAAATCACCTTCCTTTATCCTTAAAACACTTCCTTGCTACTGCAAAACTTAATAAAGGCATACACACACGCTGAGCTGGGCTTAACAGAAAGGTAGAATTGCTCACCTCCTCACCCCCACCGGCAGAAGTATACAGAATACTTGGAAGACATTTGAAATAGGGATTGCCCCACCTTGAAGTGACCATTTTAAAATCGGCCTCTACTCTTCCTTCACACCCAAGGTGAAAACATTGTGAACTGTATTAACTAATTCTTTTTAAAGTACATGTAGGATTAGGGGCCATGGTTCACTCCATGAAGTGTTGGCTGCAAAAGCATGAGGACCTGAGTTCAATGCCGCAGAGGCCACTTTTTTTTTTTTTTTTTTTTTTTTTTTTTTTAAGTCAGGCACCATGGTATTGCTGTTGCAGAATATTTGTACACGATGTGAAGATGTGTTGCTGTAACAGATGTAACAAGAAGCTCAACAGCCAATAGCTAGGCAGGAGAGATAGGCAGACGTCCAGGCAGAGAGAGGAAGAGGACATACTCAAGGTGCAGAGGCGATGCCATCAAGACACAAAAGGACACAGAAGGAGTCAGACACACACAGTAGGAGAGAGGCAAAAGCCACGTGGTAAAATATATAATAAAAATATGAATTAATTTAACTAGTAAGAGGTAGTGGGCCAAGCCTAAGCAAATGGCCAAGCTTTCATAATTAATGAGTCTCCTTGTTATTTCTGAGCAGGTGGCTGACATAAAAAGCTTGCTGCATGTTGACAGACCTACAATCCCAGAACTGAGAGACTAGAAGATCCTTGGTAATCGCTTGGCCAGACACTCTAGCCAAATCAGCAAGTTCCAAGTTCAGTGAGAGACTGTTTCAAAAACTATATCGGAGTGTGACTGAAGGAGACACGAACCTCAAGCCTCCATGCACACAAGTACCAAATGCATATACACGAATAATACACATGAACACACAAAAAAGAAAAGCTACATAAACTTGTCTTACAAATAGCTCCTATATTGAACATTAACATTTGCCTAGTTCAAGGATAATTTTCAAATGTAAATTCACTTAATTATTATTTTATATTAAATTAGATGTCATCTGAGTTTAACTAGTGAAGAAACTTCCACTTCAGAGGTCAGTGTAATTTCTCTGACTTTCCATGTCTGATAATAGGGAAGCCAGATTTTAAATCCATTTAACTCTAAAATCTATGTATTCGATCTCTATGGATATTTGAAACAAAGCATTAGGTTTTGAAAATATATGAGATTTCACTGGGAATAGCACTGGAAATTCTAACCACATAGTTCACAGGTTTGGCTTGCAGTAAATCTGAATACTACTGGTTATTTATTTGTTCATTTCATCTGACCCTAGAAAGATTCTTTAAAAATCAATAAAATATTTTCTATTATGTTTTGTATTGTGTTCAAATTTTCAACTCAATATTTTAATTCAATATTTTGATTGATAGATGATAGATAGATGAGAATAATAGATAGATGATAGAAAGATGATGATGATAATAGATAGATAGATAGATAGATAGATAGATAGATAGATAGATAGATAGATAATAGGTATAGTATGTATTTACATAGATAAATGATAAATAATTGAAAATGTGTTTGGATATTTGCTTAACTTCTTGAGAGTATCTCTTCAAGCCCTTTGAGCTTTGTTTGTTTTATTTCTTGGGTTTGTTATTATTGATTTTCTTTGTTTGTCTTGAGATAGAGTCTCAGAGCATAGTTTCAAACTCACAGACATCTGGCCTTAGCCTCTCAAGTGCCGGGTTTGAAAGCCTAAGCTACCTTGCATGGCTATTTCACCATTTTTAATTAGAATGGTTTTGTTATTGTTTTGGTTGTGCTGCTATTAAATTTCCAGACAATCTTTTTATTTACTAGGAAGGAAATATATAAAATGTTCTATATTTGCATGAGTTTCAGAAAGACATGTTTAAAAAGCTGTCTACTGCCTGAATAAATATGGCCAAAACAGTCTACAGTGTTTATCTATTCAATTATGTATTCTAACAATTAAAAGTGATGATATCTGTTCTTCACCACAATAAATCCTGTGATGGTGAAGTACATTGTACTAGAGAGATGCATAATTCTATTCACATCTCCATCTCCACAAGACAGCTGAAATTGGAGGGAAGTAGAAATTTGAAGTTTCTATAAACTTTCTTTTTAATTTTTTTGTCTTGCCAATTTAGTATCTTCTTTGTCTTCTTTATAAATTTAATGTAATTTAACTTAATCATTTCATAAGATCTTTCTTTCAGATATGGTCTCATCATGTAGCCGTGGCTAGTCTATAACTCAATATGTAGATGAGGCTGGCCCTGAGCTTATACTTACCAAGTATGTGGTCAACTTTAGAGGTATGTTTCTTGTATGCAGCAGAAGGATGGATTCTGTTTTCATACCCATTCTGTTAGTCTGCGTCTTTTTATAGGCGAATTGAGACCTTCGATATTAAGAGCTATTAATGACCAGTGATTGTTAATTCTTGTTATTTGGGTAGTAGTATTTGTGTGTTTCCGTTCTTTGGAGTTTGCTGGTATGAGGTTGTCTGTTGCCTGTGTTTTCATATGTACATCTAACTTTCTTGAGTACTTTCTGTAAGGCTGGATTTGAGGATAGGTATTGTTTAAAACTGGTTTCCTCATGAAATCTCTCCTTCTTCTTCTTCTTCTTCTTCTTCTTCTTCTTCTTCTTCTTCTTCTTCTTCTTCTTCTTCTTCTTCTTCTTCTTCTTCTTCTTCTTCTTCTTCTTCTTCTCCTCTTCTTCCGCTTCTTCTTCTTCTCCTTCTCCTTCTCCTTCTCCTTCTCCTTCTCCTTCTCCTTCTCCTTCCTTCTCCTTCTCCGTCTTGTCTGTGGTAATTTAAAGCTTTTCTGGGTATAGTAGTCTAGGCTGACATCAGTGGTTTCTAAGTGTCTGTAACATATCTGTCCTGGACCTTCTACCTTTCAGAGTTTCCATTGAGAAGTTGGGTATAATTCTGATAGATCTGACTTTGTATGTTACTTGGCCTTTTTCCTTTGCAGTTTTTAATATTCTTTCTTTATTCTGTATGTTTAGTGTTTTGATTGTCATATGGCAAAGGACTTTTTTTTTTGTCCTGTCTATTTGGTGTTCTGTAAGTGTCTTGTACCTTCATATACATATTTTTTTTTTAGTTTAAGAAAGTTTACTTCTATTATTTTGTTGAATATATTTTCTGTGCCTTTGAGCTGTAGTTCTTCTCCTTCTATTCCTGTTATTCTTAGGTTTGGTTTTTTCATAGTATCCCAGATTTCCTGGTTGTTTTGTGTTAAGAATTTGTTGGATTTAACATTTTCTTTGACCAATGAAACTATTTCTTCCATCATATCTCCAATGCCTGAGACTAACTCTTCCATATCTTGTATCCTGTTGGTTATGTTTGCATCTGTATGTAGTTTCTATTCATTTATCCAGATTTTCCATTTCCAGAGTTCCCTAGGTTTGCATTTTCTTTATTGTCACTATTTCAATTTTCAAGTCTTCAACTGTTTGAACTGTTTCCTTTATTGTTTTTTTTCTTGTTGTTATTATTTTTTTCCTTGGCTTTCTTTATCTTTTAAAGGAGATTTATTGGTTTCTTCCAATTATTGTTTGTTTGTCTATTCCTCCATTTCTTCAAGGGAATTTTTCATTTCCACTTTAAGGGTCTCTATCAACTTCATAAAGTTACATTTAAGGTCATTTTCTTTTGCTTCTTCTAGGTTAGGATGTTCAGGTTTTCCTATTGCAGGACCCTAGGTTCTGGTGTTGCCATATTGCTCTTTAGGTTGTTGAATGTATTATTGCATTGGTGCCTACCCATCTCTTCCTCCAATTGGTGCAGGCTCTTGGTCCAATTCTTGCAGTCCGTGTCTGTGTCTCACAGATCCTTTCTGGGACCAATCATTGCAATTGCTGTCAGTGTCTCAGGGAGCAGCTCTTGGTCCACTCTGTGCAGTCACTATCTATGCCTTGGGGATCTACTGAGGTCTCTAGGGGATGGGTAGGTGGGTTTTGGGATGAAGTGGGGTTTGTAGATTACTGGTTCCAATGGGGGTGTTGCTGGTGCAGCCAGCCCACAGGAGGCTTGCCTCCTGATTGGCTAGCTCACATGAGGTGAGTAGGGAAAGGGCCCAGTAGGGGCCTAGGGTCTAGATACTAGGCTGTCTAGCTGGGGGCAGGGAAGGTCACTAACCTCCTTCTTCCTTTCTGTACAGTAGCAGTCTCCCAGTCTGCCTTTGCCTCTGGAATACTGGGATTAAAGGTGTGTACCACCATACCAACCAAGTATAAAAATTTTTTTTAATTTCTTAGTGTTTGTAATATCCTTAAAATGTAAATTTAAAAATCCCTTGCTTTGTATATCATGAGCATTGTAAGAGGGATGCAAAGTATAGTGTGCTGAACACCTCAATAGTATAAATACTTAGCCAATCCCATGTTGACAAGGCACAATCCAGGAGTTAGCAACAGTAAGTCAAAACAGCTCTTCTACATTTACAACTATTACAATTGTGTTTGTGTAGTTTCTGATAAGTCCTGAGATTGCCTCATCAATTCCATGCATCCCATGAAAGTCTTTAAAAGTACTTTAAAAGCCATGACCCGATGGCAATAGAACATCATGTTGTCCTTAATTTCCAAAGACTTGATGCATACAAACTGTTAAAATAGAATTTTTTCCTAATTGGAGGATTTTTCTACAACTATGTCTACTGAATCCCCATTATCAGGGTGGAGGATAATATTCGTACTTTACATTTGAGTGACATTTAGCACAATACTTTGTCATTACTGTTCAGAATCCAGGCCCCTTACCTGAGAAAATTAATCAATTATACAATAAGAGTCACGTGATTTCCACTTTTCATTTTAACACAGAAGAAGGAGGTGGCAACCTCCTTTCCCTGCCTTCTAATCCATGTTTGCAGTTCTTCTTCCCTGATGCATGGGACCATGGTCCTGGGTCCTATAACTGAATATTCTTTTAGTCCCATGGTGATATTGCAAAAAAGTATTCCATCCCTCTATCTATATGACTACTCTGGTTTTACCCAAAACATGAGAGTCTTATCCACTACCACAGTTCTGGTTTGATATTTCTCCAGTGTGTTTGACTCTTCTGCCTATATAATAGAGCCCCAATCTCTAACACACACACACACGCACACACACACACACACACACTTTTCTGTTTGAAAGTGAGTTTGGTGGGCAATAAGCAATTATTACTCCTTTAACCAAAGGAGGTTTCTACAAGGTAGTCACACTATTACCTGCACCAACAGAGCAACTGAGAGCCAACTCTTAACACATGAATTGTGGGTCCATTCATATTCAAACCATAACATTCCCTCTTGGTGCTCAAAGGCTTATGCCATCCTATAATGCAAAATCCATTCGGTCCCTGCCCAAGAGTCTTCAAAGTCTTGTTTCTAACATTGTAAAAATAAAACAAACCAAAAAGTACAAATTGAAAATATACTTGAGGCTTAATCTTTTAGCTGTGAACCCCTGCAAAATAAGAAGCAATATCATTGACAGAGAGTAAATATTGCCACTCCAAAAGGTAGGACTAGGAGACCAGAAAGAAGAAATGGGACTAAAGAAAGACCTAGAAGGTAAACATTGACTCCTTGTCTGTCATCCCAGGCATAATGCATCATGATGTGAGTTCCAACAGCTTGGGCAGGTCCATTTCTTAAGCTCAAAGTTGTAGCCCACATGGACTCTATTGGGCTGGCACAATCACTGCCAGTGGCTCTCCTCATCTCACATTCTGTATTACCCACACATCTCCTGTCCCTACGTCTTCCTTTGAAATCTTTGTGAATACTGTCATCACCTAGTAACTCTTTCCTACAAAACCAGTGTTCCATGGACAATTTGAGCATTGACCTCTGAGTGGTTGCATGGCCAAGTGCAATAAACCCTAGGTAAACAATTCCCTAAATGGCCCTGTAAGAATGGGACCACTCCAAAGTTATTTTCTTCTCAAGCAAAAGTCTTTCAAATGCATTTATTCTTTCATAGCTTCAAGCCAATGATGGATAAGTATTCTAGCCAGTTATTACAATGCCCTAAAGTCACCTTCCTTCTTGTCCAGGTGAACAGTATTTAATTTCTTTCTAATGCTGCAAATCTCTTCAGAAACCATGGTCTCTTTAGTCCAAATTTTACATTTTAACTAAATTGCAAATTTTTAACATCTTCCTGCCCTGCTTGCTGTTCTCTGTATTCACTGTAACCATTGTAAATGTAGCTAGCAACAAAGTATGTCAAATCCTGAATGCTAGGGTGCCTTGAAATTGTCTGATCCAACTTATTAGCCTGCATAATTTAAATCCAGTGTCACACAAAATTTTAGGATGTGGATATAATGCACATAGGTTTTGGTTGAATGGAGTGTATACAGTTTTTCCAAATCCCAATAGAGTCTTCATTCAAGTCTGTTGGCTTGAGCATAGCCTTTACCATCTACATCAATAGCTCTTCTGAGTATATGCCAGAATCTCCCACTAAAGTCCAAGGTTTCTCTAACCCACTTCTAAATTCCCTAAGCTTCCTTCACTAGGCACTCCTAAAAGCTTAGAAAGCACGTGGTCAGGATTAGGTACAGCAAATGCTCTGCTCTCTGTGTTCATTCTCTGCTTTTATCACCATGATACCATGCCTGATGAAAACAACTTGCAAGGAAGAAAGGCTTATTATGCATGCATATGTGTGTGTTCCTGTGTATGCAGGCACATTTTGTGTGCAGGTACACATGTACATGGGGAAGGCAGAGGGCAACCTCAGGTGTTATTCCTCAGATACCACTCATCTGTTGGCCTGAAACTAACCAAGTAGGTTAGACTGGCTGGCCAGTGAACCCCAGGAGTCTGCATGTTTTCATCCCTTTGCCTCTGATATTAGGAGAGCACACTGCTATGCCCAGGTTTTTAAAAAGTGTTTCTTTATTTAAATTTTTTACACAATATCCTTTGATCATGTTTCTCACCCCCCCCAACTCCTCCCAGATGTTCCCTACCTCCCTACTTGCCCAACATCATGTCCTCTCTGTCTCTTTTTTAATGTGGGTTTCGGGAATCAAGCTCACATCATTACATTCTCATGGCAAGCCCTTTACTGACTAAGCTGTTTTCCCTGCCGCATCACTGTTTCTTGATATCCAAAATGTTATAGATCCCAAGGTAATGTTTTCAATTTGCATCTGCATCTGCTTTCTATTTTGCATCTTTTATGATTTTATAACCGTTTTTAAATTTCACATACGTGTACTTTTTAAATATATCCAAAGTAGATTGCAAGCTCTTAAAAGAAAGAATATGTCTGTATTTTTTCTGTATCTCCATTATATCTGTCATAATGTTCAGCCACAGGAAGCAGTTGATATATTTCTGTCATTTAGTTTTCTATAAGCCACAGAAGTTCTTTCCCATGTCTTCAGCAGTACCAGGCACTCATCGGGGTAGTTAATTATATCTTATTTTAGTGGACAATTCCTTTGCAATGAATAGAGAATATTTTTATTGAGGGCAGGAAATAAATGGATAGATCACCTAATGTAACTAGTGCTGAGGATACAATGGTTTGGCTCTTGGATATCCTCAAATGTTACAGGCTTAGCCCTTCCTGTGGAAGAGATGTCACAGTGAATACTTTATGGGCAGTGGAAGGCCTTAAACCTATTGGGCTCTTGTATTCAAAAGGTGCTATGGCACCTAAGTCTCTAGCTTCCTGTCCTGGTGAGATTATGTGCTCCAATCACTGCTATCTGTCATGATATGACAAAGGCAAGATCATATTCACCAAACCTGAGTTAATGCAAGTATGCCACTGAATCTCTAAACAAAATAAATCCATTTTCTCATCCTGTTAGCCTCTTTCAGATATTTTATCATATGGCAAAAAAGTTAGCATGCAGACAAATATCTGGAGGACTGTCAGAAATCAAGGGAAGTGTGTTGTGAACATGCAGCAAAGACAGGAGAAATCTGAACGTTGTGATGCTTGATAGGTTGTGAGAGTTGAAATCCACACAAACTATGTCTCAGAAAATGTTTGCTATCCTGAATGACAAAGGAGTCCAAATATCCACATGATAAGTGTATCAGTCAGGGTTCTTGTGGTGGTTTGAATGAGAATGCTCCCCATATGCTCATGTTTGAATACTTTGTCCCTGTTGGTGGAACTGTTTAGGAAAGTTAGGAGATGTGGCCTTGTTGGAGGGGTAAGAATGGGCTTTGAGGATTCAAAAGCCCATGCCATTCCTGGTTAGCTCTCCCTCTGTCCCATGGTTGTGGCTCAAGACTGTGAGCTCTAAGCTACTGCTCTCAGTCTTGTTCTGCATGGAGGATCCAGGAGCTGCTTTGTTTGTAAGAATGCCTGCCTATGTTCAGGGGGTCTGAATCAGTCCCATGCTGGATTCCCAGCTATCAGTCTGGGGGCCCATTAGCTCCTCCTTGCTCAGGTCAGCTGTCTCTATGTGTTTCTGCAGCCTGGTCTTGTCCTCCCTCTCTGCATCTGGATTCTAGTTTGGCTCAGTGTTTAGTTGTGGGTGTCTGCTTCTGTTTCCAACAGGTACTAGATGAGGGCTCCATGATGGTGGGTAAGTTAGTCGTTGATCTCATTATCAAGGAAAAGCATTTATGGTAACCTTTTCACTGTTGCTCAAATTGTTAGTTGGAGTCAGTCTTGTAGGTATCTGGACATTTCTTTAGGTTCAGTTTTCTCTTCAATCCTATAATGGCTCCCTCTTTTATGTTCTCTCTCCTTCCCCCCTCTCTTTTCTGTCTTCTATTCCTCCCCTGACTCAATCTTTAGCTAGAAGGCCTGAGCAGTCTAAGGGGCCTCAGACAGTGGAACCAGGATGTATTCCTGGTGCACAAAAGGACCTTGCGGGCACATTCCCCATGGAGGGATACTCCCTTAACATAGAGACAGGAGAGAAGTCCTAGTCCCTACTTCAAATTACTTGACAGATTTAGATGACCCCCCTCCTGAATGGCATCACCCTACAGGTGGAGTGGGGAGAGGAGGGGAGAGTAGTAGGGGTGCATGGGAGGGAGGGAGAGAGAGAAAGAGGAAGGGAGGGAGGGAGGAAGGGAGAGAGGAAGAGGGAACTGGGATCGATATGTAAAACAATAAACAAATAAAATAAAAAAGTTTATAAAAAAATGCCTACCTAATGCCGTGCTCTCTAATATGTTAATCATGGAATCATGTCCTCTGGAATCATTGTTGTACCCAAATTCTGAACCCCAAAATTACCAAGAGAACTGTTCTGATGCAAAAGCAAAGAGTCTCTTATTGTTTAACTAGTTAACTGTATTAACTTGGGGCCTCTATCCATTCAACATGGTGCATGGAGTAAGAAATGCCCGAAGGATCCACAAGGCAGGGAATTTATTGAGTAGAACAAGGGGAGTATCTAGCAGTATGCAACAGTCTCAGGACTGATGCACTTCTGGGATTGGACAACCTGTCCTGAGTTGATTGGAAATGGCCTATAGGCACTCCCAGGTTGGTTGCTATGCTCTGTATGCCGCTGGTATGTCACTGTTATCATAAAGCACATCCAGATCCCGCCAGCTAACTTCTGATTGGTTCCTTGCCACATCAAGGGTATTTGACTTCCTAATGAAGGGCAGGTCCAGCAAGGACAGAAGGCCAGAAACTCAACATGTGCTGAGTCAGAGGACTACTTCTGCCACAACATGTAGCTGACACTAGAAGTCAGGCTGACTCTCATTACTCAAGATCTGTTTGGGAACAATGGCTGAGCAATGAAATGTAAAAGACAGGGCTGTGAGCTTCCAAGTTAAAATATTTGGTGCAGCATGCACCACAGGGAGAGTGACTGGAGACTGCAGAGTTCTACCTAGAGGAGTTCCACTGTCACCACAGGGGACAAAGTTGCACACAACTGTGCAGTATCATGTAAGACTGAGAACAGACAATGAAAGCTAGAAACTGGAAATTTTAAAATCCTAAGGAGATTCACAAGTGTACTAGAATGGTTATAGGCTCAGAGAGAACTGCTCACTGCTAAACACTGGACACTGTAAAAGAAAAGCCCTCAAACAATAGTCGACATCTGAATCCAAGTTGAGGCAGTGGAAACTTCAATGTTTATTTTCATTATTTTAAGAATAAATGATGTTATTGTACCCCCAAACTAGAGAGGTGCTTTGTAGAAAATGCATAAATTCAAATTTTATATTATTAACACATTTTTTTTCTATGAAAGCAGTATGAGGAAGTGACAGATAAAAATATGGTAAGATTTTAGGGGCAGGAGAGATTACTCGATGATTGATAACACTAGATGTTCTTCCAGAGGACCTGTATTTGAATCCCAGATCCCACATGGTAGCTCATAACTGCACCTCCAGTTCCAGAAGATCTAAATTTCCCTTCTGACCTCTGCTGGCAACAAGCAAAGCAGTATGTAGATATACATACAGGAAAAACTTGTATACATAAAAAATAAAACTATAAAATATACTAAAGAAGATTATAGATTGAACTTGAAGAATGGTTTCATCTGTTATAAATTATTTAATAGGGAAAATGTTACCCTACCTTTAATAGCTGGGTGTTGGTGGTGTATTGCGATTTAATAAGGATCAGGATAAACAATTAGGCCGAACAGAAGTTTATTAAGGGAGAAATAACTCACAACATAGGCAGAAGTACGCGGCGGGTTCCAGCAGATCCTAAGCCTTCCAGCGTCCACCACCCAAAAGGGGCGGCCCGACCCTCTCCCAACCTTTTCTCCCCACTCCCATCTGGCCCTGTCTCCGCCCCAATGGGCATGGCCTAAGCCACAGATGCAGACAAGGTGAATATCTCGCTACAGTGGTATATACCTTTAGTCCCAGCAGTGGGGAGGCAGAAGTAGGCAGATATCTGTGAGGTTCCAGGCTAGCCTCTTGTACAGGGTGAGTTCCAGGACACACAGGGCTGTATACAGAGAAAACTTGTCTCAAAAAAATAAATAAATAAACTTCATGGAAACATGGATTGATGGAAGATGTCATTCTGTAAATATGTTTCTCTTATTGATTAATGAATAAAGCACTGTTGGCAAATAGGAATGCAAGATAGGTGGAACTAGGAGAAAAGGAGGATTCTGGGAGATGTAATAAAAAGAGTAAAAATGTAGGGACTTGATAGAAGTGGTCTGGACCCTCTCTCTGGTAAGATATGACCACGTGGATACACTTAGAATAATTGCAATGGGTTAATATTTAAGACAGAGCTAGCCAATAAGAAACACTAGTAACAGGCCAGTAGCTTTATATCTAATAAGCATCTCTGTGTGTTATTTGAGGCTGATGCAATTCTGGGGCCAGAATGGAAGGAAAACTGCTCTTAACAGTGGATCAAGGGAAACAATATGCAGAACCTGCATATTTCATTGTAAATATTCCATAAACATTAGCTACATAGTTAATTCTTTGTAAACATTAGTAAACCATTATTCAAACATACTTTATTAAATTTACTTCATCGTTAAATTACTTTCATGTCTGCTCTTCTTACTTTAGACTAGCTAAAATTTTGATACAAACACCATTATTTTGTTTTTTACAGATATATTGTTATATTTTTGTATAACTGAGTCTGTAGATCACATTAATATCCCTTTCCTGAACTTGTTATCCCACCCCTCAAACTGCAATTACACTTTAGATTCATTGTATGCCTTAGTCGTATCTTTTTAACTAAACAGCAGTTTGTTTGTGAATAAGGATCAAGTCTTGTTCTTCCTTGAAAATAGTCACCACATCATGTATAATATTAGAAATAAATGAGTTAATAAATATACACTTATCTACTTAAAGATATGTGTAACCATAATTTGCACAGAAATATTGATTACTTTTTTGTGTATTAATCTTTAGAAATGTAAAACGTTTGTGTGCACCCACTCACACACATACTACACACAAACGCACATGTTATAATTTTTAAATGAATTGGGTTCCTTTTCATTGAGCAATTGAGGATATTTTGTTCCTTTTGATCTATAAATACAGGTTGGTTCATGCTTAACCAACCTGTATTTATAGATGTTTTAAAAAAACAATGAATCATTTATAATTGAAGGCCTACTATGTGCCAGTGCCTGGCATTCTTCTAGATGCTAGGGAAACGGCAACAGTCAAATGCAGAATCTCTAAACTTGTGTAGCCTGTGTTCCAGAGGCTCCGTATCCAAAGCTAACTCAGGAATTTAGAAACAAAGAGGAAGAGAGATAAAGACCATCCTTCAGGGTTATAGCCTTTGGGAAGAAATCTATACTATCCCTCATCCATTTGTTCTGTAAGAAAGAAACTCCTAATCATCAAACTATGGAAGTCAAAACCGTTAAGAGTCTTTCCATTCACCTCACACATCTGTCTCTTACTATTCACCCTTCCATTCACTTGCATTGTGCCTGCCATGGTTTGTTTATTCTCACACTTTAGTATAATAACAGCCTCTTACTTGGTTTCACCCAACTGTGTGACTACAGCCAGTCCGTGCTGGAGAAGGTGCCACTCTCAACATGGAACACTGCTGTTTAGGTTTGTGAGTGGTTTCTAACTGTTCTCATTTAAATGAAGCCCAAACTGTATAAAAGAGTATGTCAAGCCTGCTAGATGACCCAAAACTGGGTTTTAAAATTATGAATGTGAGATGTTCTATATTCCAACCAAAATGAATGTGAGATATTCTATGCTCCAACAAAATAAACGGTCTGCTCTCCGGCCACACCTTCCACCTCAAAGCCATTGCTTCTGATCTGGAGGCTTTAGTTTCTTCCTTCTGCAATTTCTTCCTTCCCTCACAGATACATGCCCATACCCAATTAACAGTAGTTTAAACATACAACTGCTGATGCTTTCACCTAACAAGAAGCCAGATGTCAAGGATCCACACAGTTCACCATCCTGTGGGAACCCTGCCCTCTAAGTAACTCTGTTGGATTGAGCACCAGGTATTTCGGTTAGAGTAATATCTCCAATGTTCATCTATGTCATAGTGTTATCAAATAAGGGTCTTGGTGAGGTTTAGTTTCTCTGCCAACTAAAGAATTAAAAGGCAGAGAGAAGCTCAAACACAAGAGGTAGCAGTGGCAAAAATCTCTGACCCAGCAGACAATAGCAGCCAGAAGCAGTCTGCAGAGAAGCTTTTGTTGGGGGTAAGGCAAACAGGACACACAACAAGGCACACACACACACACACACACACACACACACACACACAAAAACAAAAACACCCTCTTCAAAACAAAGAAGGAACTCATCTGGAAGCTGAAGTTCAGTCTCTGCTCAAGGACTAGGGCTTTTAGGTATCTTCCTCCCCCAACTTATGGTTGGTCAGTTTGAACAAAGACAACTAGGCTGATTGGTCCACAAGTTTATGATAAACACATCCAGATCTATCCTTGAACTTGTAAGGTCTGACTGGTCCACCATGGGGAGTAGGAGGGGGAGCTACTGACTGCAGGAAACAAAACAAAACCAAAAACATCAGGCCTTTGTTTTAAGCTTTCAGGCTAGCAGGGTGAGGGAGAAGCCAGCCTTGAAAGTACACTCTCTTTATTCTGTATCCATGGCTCCTCTGCCTGTCTGCCTATCAGGAAATCTAACTCCTACTCCCTCAGTAATAGGCAAAAGACTCGAACTTCTGTGAGTATTTATTGTAATTTATCTGTCCACTTGCCTATGGATGGACATTTGGGTGATTTCCACCTTACAGGTGTTGTGAATATTTTTATGTAGCCATTCGACAATCTGATTTCTAGTTATTTTGAAAAATTACATTTTGAGCAATGTCAAAGTTTTATATAATAAAGTTATATTTGATATTCATGAGAAAATTTGTGGACAATTCTCAAAAATTATACTTATTTAACACATGCATCTGGGCACAAACAAGTCTAAGTTCACATAATTAACACTGACAAATCCTCTTCCTGGTAAGCACATAAGCCAACAACAATCTGATGCATTGCTTTTATCTAATCACTTACATTTTGTCCACAAACACAAATGTATTCATTTATCTTTTTCAGTTCTTTGACCCCTCCTCAAAATGAAAAGCATCAGGGACAGACTTAGTGCCTGTGGGTAACATTGTCATGGGACTAAACTACCCTTAATCAGCCCCCAGGAACAAAAAGAGCAGTATTGAAACAAGGTATTAAGCCTGGGGGTCTCATATGCCCATCTGTTGCCTGTCACCCTAAAGACAGTTGTAAAACAATACAGAAACAGAGAACAAGCAGATATTTAGAGATCTTGAAGACCCTGAGCAATTTTATTTTTAGGGGCCTTACTTTAAATGACATCATAATATTAAATAAGAAATGCATTCATATTTCTTGTTAATTGTGTTTTATATAGTTACATGAATTGAATTTAAACGATTAATGTTATACTTGAAAATGAATTGACATGTATCATTTTATTTTACCATTCTCTTTTTTATGTTTTGAAATTAATATATGATTCTCAGGTCTCTAAAAATTGGGGGTTGTATCTGTACATGTACAGGTTCAAGTGTGTGCATGTATTTTTACATATTGACGCCAGAAGTCAATCTTGGGTATCACTCTCCAGAAGCCCTCTGCCTTTTTTGAGATAGTCTCAAACCTAAGGTTTACCTATTTAGAGGAGACTACCTGCTGGGGGATATTCGTACACTGTGAAGAAGTATGTCTGTGATTGATTTAATAAAAAACTGAATGGCCAATAGGTAGTCAGGAAAGATAGGTGGGACTTCCAGGCAGAGAAAGGAAGAGGATAATGGAGGTGCACAGGAGATGCCATGGAAACAGGAAATGGTAGGAAACACAGAATGAGAGAGAGGTAAAAGCCAACTGGTAGAATGTAGATTTTAAAATTTAAGGGCTAATTTAAGTTATAAATATGAGACAAGCCTAAGATAAGGCATAGCTTTTGTAATTAATAAGTCTCCATGTCATTATTTGGGAACTGGCCACCCAAAGGAAACTTCTACTACTGGGCCAGAGAACCCTAGGGATTTTGTCCCCAGGGTTCCATATGAATGCCACTAAGCCTTGCTTTTACATGGGTGCCAAGAATCAATTTTAGATCCCACTCTAACCAACTGAGCTATTTCCTTAGCTCCCTAATGTTTTTAGAGGCCTCCAGAATGCATAGGTCATAACCCTATGGGTAATTCTTTCTGTAGTGAGTCTGGAGTTCAAAAATAAATCTTCGTATCCTCTCAGGACACTTGTTCTGACAATAAGTTTCCACCACTAATGGAGTGACCAAAAGAAACAACAACTACAATTTCTGGTTACAAAATGATATGTTTTCATGGCCAACGTACCACAATCCAATGAGGAATTTCTAGAACTAAAATTAACCACCTTCCAAAACGAGCTGTCAAATCCCCAGCCATTGTCAGCTCCTTAAAGTAGGAACCTACTTTAGTAAAATCCAAGCAATGAACCAAATAATCTCTCCCTTTCTCCCACATACCCACAACTAAAGACTTTCCGAAGAACAAAGTCCTCTTTCAAAAGCCAAACCTAATTCTTCTCTTGAATTTCTCAAATATCCAGTGTGAACTAGTTTTATAGCATAATTACTTCCCACAAAATACAGAATTGTGGCTTCCAGTTGAGTGGCCCGTAAATGCTAGAAACATTTATTTTGTGATTAGCTTTGCATGCCTTGAAGCCTTGACATGATAAAATGTCTATATGATCTTTAAAGCCCAAACTAAATATGTCACTATCTGTGCAGGTCCTCTCTGGCTCCCATTTCTGTATTCTCACAGAACCTCCCACATTGTATCTACTGTGGAAGTTAACATGTGTGCTGCCTGGCACTTGCCTTCCAGCACCTGGACGCTGAGCTCTTGTGACCACCATCACTCCATGATCCTCCAACTACAGAGCACAGGTAGAAAGCAAATGGTTATTTACCTTAGTTCTCATGCACCACACTTCCCATAAAGAGAGCACCGTTCTATTAATTTTACCTCGAAAGTGAAGACCACAAACTGTCTGACCATCTGTTCTCCATCTTTGTGATGAAACAACATTTTTGAGTGAGATTTGGGGTAACTTTCCCATTCTTTCATACCAGCTATTTGTTGTTCTTTCTGCTTGTGTCAAGGTTTCCATCACCTTGTGGAGATCATTACAACCAGACACTGCTTCCACGCATCATAAAAAGCTGCTAACATAGCCAGAAGTTTTCCCACTTTTAGATTTCTGAGATGCTGTTTGGGGAGAAGACGTAGTTAGGTGAGCGTAGCTATGTGAGAACTCGAGAGTGGGGAAAGGTTGATGAAGTGCTATGGGCCTTCCGAGGAAGCCGCTTTACGATGTTCAGGGATCACTTGTTGTGTTGTTGATTTCCTAGGGAATAATCAACATTAACTTTCCATTATTCTGGCCCTTCAGCTATAAAAATTAAATAAATTTCATATAAACAATTTCCCTATTTGGATAGGCAGAAACTATTCATTGATGAGGATGAGAAACTCTGTTTTACTACTTCCTGTGAGCCCCAGAACCACAGGTAATTACTCCCATCAGAACTAAATACTGTAATTATGTTAGTGCCCTCTGCTGCACATGTGCAAAATTACAGAAAACTCTGTTACTTCATGATAGTCTAGACACTCTGCTCTGTAGCATTTTCCAGAAGCACACCTTTAACAACATCCTTATTTAATTCCAGCTGGACAAGATTCTACGTTGTTGTGTGAAATCTTGTTTTCCTCATTTATTGCAAAGCCAAACAAAATGACAAATAACTTATTGAAGGAAAGTATTATAGGCTTATTGTCATTATAAGAAAAAGAATGTCAATTAATGTTTGTAATACTAGTAAAATTATGTCACAGCTGAACAATTGCTTGCTTTAAAAGCCTGCCTTCCTCTTCTGATGCTCGTGAGCTCATCTCTTCCCCTTGAACTTTCCTCTGTGTATCCTCCTGTGTTTACTTAAGTCAGAGTCAATTCAGCGCCCCATCAACCTTTCTGCTTGCTTATGGTACTTAATAATTGGTTTATATGACATTTGTTTTGTGCCATTTGATTTGTTTCTGTGCCTTAAATTAAAAATTTCTGCTTCTGTCTGAAGTTTATTAACCAAAAGCAGTATTAGTAGACAGAGCCCCTAGCTGTAAGTGGTCCTCTATCAGCTACTTATCTTTTTGTTTATCTCTTGTTCTAGGTTATGAAATTTTAAACATCTCACTCACCTTTAAATAATCATTCCACAGTTTTAGAACAGCAGACACCATGGAGATATATGTGTTGTATCTTTATTTCATAAATTTTCTACATCTGAAGAACTATTTTAAATTGCATAATTTAAAATGGAAACAGAATTTGTTTGTACAAGGTGCTTTTGCAATAACCTGTGAGAATGAGAAATGAGTGTCTCAGTTTCTTTCCTTCCTTCTGAACCTCTGCATTTAATTCATATTCATAAGGAGCTTGGAGCAGATGTGGATAATGTATAGATTTGTTATTGGCCAAACTTGTTCTGTTATTTTTAAGCACAGAAATATGAATGTATCTTAAGAAGTAATTTAAACTTGCTAATTCTTAAGAAAACTTATGGCATATATTGGTCAAAATGAAGAAGGGAGGAAGGCACTTTTAAATTTCATCACATTAAAATGCACATATATGATTTCAGGAAAATGGGGGAGCAGCATAAAGTATTAGGGGGTTTGAGATCAGATTAAATTCCAGATTTGGAGAAAGTGGATTAATTTTTGGCCTAGTACTGTAACACTCAACAAGGAAGGAGATTGCAGGTAAATGTCCAGAGAGTCATGTTGGGGAATTTTTATGATGATAGGCTCCATTATCCAGCTAAGTGCTCTTACTCTCAGTATAATCTGTTTCAGTGCTTCAATTTGGAAGTAGTAACTGAATAAAAGAAATAAACATCACAAAGGCTGACACGTTACTTCCAGATTTACTGCTTTTTATTTTATTACATTGAATTCGATTTGACAGTAAGATATATTATATATTTCAATGCAGTAAACATTAACTTTGATAGCAGCACTAGCATCTAAAGGAATATTTATATTCTCGCAGTTTAAAATACATTTAAATAGGGTTTTGTTTGTTGGTTGGTTTTGTAACTAGAACGTTCCATGCAGTGGTCCATATGACAACCTGGCTGCTTCTCTACAACCAGACCTCATATTGGTTTGTCTGGCATGAAATCTGTACCCAGAAAAATGTAAATTGATTTATATCTCATATGGAGGCACTTAAGTTGGTTAATGTCTCAATTCCTAAGTTTTAAAAAACAGAAAAAATAGTCATTCATAAAACAAAAATTGACCTTATGTTTCTGAAATCAAACAATTACCAAGAAATGTGAAATATTAAAGCCCCTTGCCAAAGCAAGCTCCTATTTTTAAGCACAGTATTATCCTTTTAACTGTCCTAGGAATGATGTGAGTTTTATATAAATGACTATTGTGTGAAGTCAACAAGAAAATAACAAAAAAAAACACATTTAAAAATTATATAATACTGTCAAATAAAGTAAATGACCGCAACTTCATAGCAGACTCCAACATCAGACCCTCTCTCTCATTAACCTTAATGCTAGAAAATCCTCCCTGCCAGCGTTTACACATCTGACTTATTGAACCATGGCCTTCTTAACTTATGATTTTGTTTTACTCTTTGAGGCTTTCTAGGAAGGCAAATATCTCATTGTCTTTACTGCTTTGTTTCTTCTTCTGGGTTTGGCACAAAGTCTTTGAACACAGACACAAATTTCAAACCAGTTCCCCCTAGGTCTAAGCTCATCCTCTCTTGGAAGCCCAGATAGTAGATCAGCACCATTGGATTCAACTTAGGTGTATACACTAAAGACACCTGTAGCCAGATCAGCCTGTGGACGTCAGCAACTGGCTAGCCAATAATTTCTGTATAAGATGACTTGTAATAAGCAGTCACTACTAAATCCAGTCTACAAAACAAGGACAAAGACCCTGCCTATTCCCTCAAATGCAAGGCCACAAGTATCAGGAATAATTAGGAAAACTAGATCTCACCAAAGAAATAAAAGCACTAAAAACTGACCCTAATGAAATAGATATTCACATAGGATACAAGAAAGCAGAGACACACAACTAAATACAAACTAAAATAAGCAAATCCTATCTGAAGAAAAATTAGTTCAACAAAGAAACAACAACAACAACAAAAAACAATAGAATGAACAATTGTTTGAGTATAAAAGAAAGGGCAACATAAATAAAAACATCTACAGAAGCTTCAAAAGCAACTTTGATCAGTCTATAAAAACTCGGTGACCCTAAACATTGATTATTTGAAATTATCTAATCAGAGAAATAAAAAGAAAGGAAGGAAAGAATGTGAGAAAGGAAGGAAGGAAAGAAGGAAGGAAAAAGAAAGGAAGGATGGATGGACAGACAAAAGGAAGGAAGGAAAGAAGGAAGGAAGGATGGATGGACAGACAAAAGGAAGGAAGGAAAGAAGGAAGGAAGGAAGGAAGAAAGAAAGGAAGGACAGATGGATGAACAGAAGTAAGAAAGGGAAGAAGGGAGGAAAAAGAAAGGAAGAATGGATGGACAGACAGAAGAAAGGGAGGAAGGGAGGAAGGAAGGGAGGGAGGGAGGGAGGAAGAAAGGAAAGAAGCCATGGAATCTATGGAACACCAGCAACAGAGTCAAGCTATGCATAAAGAAATTAATGCAAAAGATAAAACACAAAAAGCTTCAATTTAAAGTAATAATGAAACCAAAATAACCACATAAGGAATGGAAAAAGAACATCCAAACTCATGAATCCCAGGGACTCCCTAAGAGACCTGTAAGGAAGAAGGGATATTCAGTGATTCATGTGATAATCAAAATCTCCAGTCAAAGCCAGGCTGAAATAACTGTGGACTCTGGTAGTACTATACAGCCTGACCTAAAGATGTAAAAGATCTGAACAGACCAGCAAGCAATTATTAACAAATAGAACTGATATATTTTAAAATTCTTAACAAAAGAAATCCAGGACTAACTGCCTTCAGTGATGAGTTCTACAAGCATTTAAAGGCCAATAAGCCAACCTCTAAAAACTCTTGCAAAACCTGCAAAAACACAATACCACAGAATATCATTCTGCCTTCAAAACCAGACAAGGACACTAGAAAAAAAAGTTAACAGTGATGAGCATAAGTCCTCACACTCTTTCCAACTTCTGTCCCATGGATAAAATATTGAAGAGGAATGCCACATCCCTTAGACACATAGAGAAATCTAGACATTTGTCATGCAGGAAGAGCATGAGGGCTCCAGATGTACACTTATGAGAATTTCATTACACCGTGTAAAGATGAGTCACCTGTGATTGGTTTGATAAAAGGCTAAACAGTCAGTAGGTATGTAGGAAATATAGGTGGACATTTTGGACAGAGAGGTCTCAAGGAAGAAGAAAGGGGGCGTCACCAGCTGGACACAGAGGAAGCAGGGCGTGCGGGAGGAGAGGTAAAAGCCATGAGCCAGGTGGCAGCATGTAGATGAATAGAAATGAGTTAATTTAACTTATAAGGGCTAGTTAGAAACAAGCCTAAGCTACAGCCTAGCTTTCATAATCATTAAGAAGTCCCCCTTTCATTATTTGGGAGCTGGCTAATGAGATAGTACATGCTAATACCAGGCTTACTAAGAAATAAGGAATGGATCCAAGTGACAAAGAATATATCATGCCATCTCTGTTTGCAGCTGCACAGATGTGATGAAGTAGAAGACTTACCAGAGACCTGCAGTTGCCTTACTTTTGTATTTGTCATGGCTTGCACAGCTTTACATTCAATGAGAACAAGAACTGTTTATCCTCTAAAACAAAAATGACATCCCAAAGGCATGAAAATCCTCAGTAAAACATTAACAGATAACATGATCAAGTGAGATTTGTTTGAGTGTATATAAAGCTATTTCAACAAAAGTAAATAAATAGAATATACCGTATCAAAAGAATAAAATAATATGATCATCATAATAGATATGAAAAATAGATTTTAAAAGATCGGACACACTTTCATGGCATAAATACATAAATTAAAAACAACCTCTCACCAAATGTGGTATAAAGGGCTGAGGCAATGGCTCTCAGCTGATAAACTTCATGCCTTACTAGCATGACGGCCTGGGGGCAGTCTCTGGATCCATGTAAAAGCCAGGTGCAATGGGAGAACTGATTCTCCCAGCAATGGTGAGATGGGAGGCAGGAACAGGTGGATCCCAGACCCACTGGCCAGCTAGCCTGACCTACTTGGCAAAGTTCCCAGCTGATAACAGAGACATTGTGTCTGTCTCATTTACACTCTCCAAAGCTGAGTGTCATTATTTCTATAACAAATTTATTTTTATTTCCTTATTTTCTCTGTGTATATGTGTTTCTGGGTGAGTGGACACGTATATGTCAGAATATATATGAGTGTGTATTCGTCTGTCTCTGTGTTTTTGTTTGCATGCATATGTGTGTTTGTATGGGTGGGTGGTGTACTAGCTTGCTTTGTGTGCCAACTTGACACTAGCTAGAGTCATCAGAGGGAGGAGACTCGGTTGAGGAAATGCCTCCATGAGATCCAGCTGTAAGGCTTTTTCTCCATCACTGATCAATAGGGGAGGGCCCAGCCCATGGTGGGTGGTGCCATCCATGGGCTGCTGGTCCTGGGTTCTATAAGAGAGCAGGCTGAGCAAGCCATGGAAAGCAAGCCAGTAAGCAGCAGCCCCCATGGCCTCTTCGTCAGCACCTGCCTCCAGGTTCCAACCCTGCCAGAACTTCTATCCTGACTTCCTCCAAAGAAGGACTATGATCTGAAAGTGTAAGCCAAATAAACCCTTTACTCCTCAACTTGCTTTCTTTGTTTTCGTCACAGTGTTTTGTCACAGCAACAGAACCCTACTAGGACAGATGGATAAGTATGCCAGTGCATACACAAGTAGTGGGAAGAGGGAAGTCAGAGGATAACTGCAGGTGCCATTCCTCAAGAGTCTTCCTAGTCTCATAAGCAAGCTACCTGGGTTGCATAACAAAACATTATCTTTGAAATTAAAGGACAAAAATAACAAATGTCTTAATAAAAACATGAAGTAAAGGAAACACCAAATACAGTATTCTGGAATGTAATTTGCTATAGCCATTATGAAAAATTACATACAGTAGGTTCCTTAGAAAAGAAATGAAAACATGAGTGCCAATCCAACCTTTGGGTGTATATCCTAAGAAACGGAATCAGGATTTCAAAGATCTGAAAGTGTTGTCTGCACCCATGTTCATTATTCCTTTATTCGGATTAACCAAGATATGTGTCCTAGTTTGCTTTCTGATGCTAAGACCAAACACTAGCCAAAGCCAGGATAGAGGAGGAAAGGGTTTATTTCACATCCAGGTAATAGCCTATCACTGAAAGATGATAGAGCAGATACTAGAACAGAAACGATAGAGCTTACTCCTTACTGGATTGCTCCTGTGCTCATTTTCAGGTACATTTCTAGTAAAACTCAGCCCCCCCTGCCTAAGGAATGTTCCACCCATAGTGGGCTGGTCCCTCCTATACCAACTAACAATCAAGAAAATGCCCCCATAAACTTGTCCACACAACACTCTATGGAAGTGTCAGTTGAGGTCCCTCTTCCCATGTGCATCAAGTTAACAACCAAGATTAGCTGCCATAATATGGAACCGAACTAAAGGATTTTTGGAGAAAAAAAGTTATACATTTTATTTAACCTTTAAAAAGAAGGAAAACATATTTTGTGAGATGGGAGACTGTGGTGATTCCTAATGATATTCTACTATACTCATAAATTGCCTAGCCTAATTGTCATCAGAGATGTTTTATCCAGCAACTGGTAGAAACAGATGCAGAGGCCCACGGCCAAACATTAGGCAGAGCTTGGGGAATCCTGCAGAAAAGGGGGAGGAAGGATTGTTCAGAGGGGTCAAGGACACAACAATCCATAGTTTCAACTGACCTGGACTCACAGGGGCTCACAGAGACTGAACCCAAAACCAGGGAGCCTGCATGGGACTGAGCTAGACCCTCTGCATGTATGTTACAGTTGTATAATCTGGTGCTCTTATGGGACTCGTAACAGTGGGAGTAGGGGATTCCGAACCTTGCCTGCTTTTATGACGCTATTCCTCAAACTGGGTTGCCTTGTCTAGCCTTAATACAAGGTGTGGAAAGTACCTAGTCTTACTGCAACTTTGTATGCCATGTTTAGTTGCTATCCATGGGAGGCCTCCCTTCTTCTGAATAGAAACAGAGGAAGAATAGATTGGGAGTGGGCAGAGTGGAGATGGAAATAAGGAACTGGAGGGAGAGGAGAGAGGGGAAACTGCAGTCAGGATGCAAAAATTAATAATAGTATAAATAATAATTTTAATACATAATTTTTAAAAAAAAAACAAAAAAGAATGGTCATATAGGCTCATATATTTAAATGCTTAGTCATCAGGGAGTGTCACTATTTGAATGGATTAGAAGAACTGGAAGGTATGGCCTTGTAAAAGTAGGTATGGCTTTGTATGAGGAAATTTGTCACTGGAGAGTAGGCTTTGAGGTTTCTAAAGCCCATGCCAAGCCCAATATCTCAGCCTCTCTGTCTCTCTGCCTCTCTGCCTCTCTGTCACTCTGCCTGCAGATCAGTATGTAACTCTTAGCTACTGCTCCAGTATCTACCTAAGTGCCACCATGCTCTCCACCATTACGATAATGGACCAAGCCTCTGAAACTGTAAACAAGCATCCAATTAAATGCCCTTTTTAATAAGAGTTGTTTTGGTCATGTTGCCTCTTTACAGCAATAGAACAGTGACTAAGACTCTTGTCAGAGATAATATTGGGAAAAGTAATTGTGGAATAGCTAAAGAATTCTTACAGATAACAAGAAAGCAATATCTGTCCAAGAGTGGTTGCTAAATTAAGTATTTCTGTCTATGAAATAAATAGATGAAAAGACAAACTTTAGACTGACATCTAATATTTTAATTCATATAAGCAATTATGATCCTTAATATTACAAAACAACTTGACTAGAATAAGAGGTCCCCAGAGAGCTAATAGCACTACGTCTGAGGGTGATGGCTGTTTCTGAAAGAGCTTAGCATTTGAATATATGAAGACTGAGTGCAGAGGGTGATCTTATGAGTGAGTGTGTAAACACCCTCAGATGCAATGAGGGCCTAAATGGAAGAGAAAAGAGGACTCTGCTCTTTGATTGCACTAGGACAGCCAGCTTCATCTCTCCCCAAACTTTTGTAGACATGGTCCTGAGAGTTGAACTGGAACAGCATTACAAGTTATGCTGGGCCTCCAGCAGTCAAGTTGAGAATCGTAAGACTTCTTAGTTCCACAGTTGTAAGAGTTAACACCCTACAATAACTCTCTTCCTACCTATCAGTATATATCCTGTTTCCAGTTTTCTGAACAACCTAGTACCAACAAATGACTACAGAATAAAAATGAGAAAGAGTACTCTAAACTTAAAGACCATAAAAGTTTAAATGCATTTCACCCAAGAGAAATACAAATTACATTAAACTCTTGAAAAGATGCTCAACATCACTGACTGTGAATACAAATTGTGAACTTGGTGAGTCTTTTTCACAATACTGTGAACCTTAGCAAAAAGATTCTATGAAGAGGTAAAGATCCAGAATAGCCAATACCACAATGAAGAAGATAACTGAAATCAGAAGAATGGCACACCCTGACGTTAAAACTTACTGTAAAGTTACAGCAATCAACTCACATGACTATAAAGGGTAAAGGCAATACAGTAAAAAAAAAAAACAGTTATCTTTAAAGAAATACTGCTGAGCTGGGCATGGTGGTGCACATCTTTAATCTCAAAACTCAGAGGCAGAGGTCAAGGTCAACCTAGTCTTCATAGTAGGATAGGCAAAGCTACGTAGTTTTTTAAAAATTAAGAAATAGTGATAGAACAAGTGATTATCCAGATACAGAAATAAAATTAAAGAAGGACCTTAGACAATTCCCCCAAAGTTTGTCAAAAGTGAATCATAGTTGCAATGACGATATCTCAGGAAATAGTACCATGACAATGGACAGAAATCTACAAAAACAAAGAATCCAGAAAGAGACTACACATGCTTCCAAGAATAACTCAAGCTATATCATATGCCTAATTTTAAAAAAACAATTAATTTTGTGACAATTTTATCTGTGCACTTTGATCATATTCACCCCCTACCAACTTTTCCCAGATCACCCCATCCAGCCAGCCAACTTCTTGTTCTCTCCCCCACATCTTTCTTTCTCCCCAGATACCTTTCTCTCTCTTCCTATCAATTCTAGTTTGTGTGGGCCAACTCCTTGGATGTGGGGTCTGCTCTGGAGTCACATGATTAAAGAAACTTACTCTCTATCTCCCAGATAAAATGGCAGTAGTTACTCAGTCAGGGGTGGGATTTCATACCCACTCCTGTCTGGCCTGAGCTCGTGAGGGTCTAATGTATGCTGTCACAACACTATGAGTTTGTAGGAATGCCTGCCCTATTGTGTCCAGAAAATACTATTTCCTCACAATCTTTCCTGTTCATCTTCCATTAAGATCCGTGAGCCTTGAGGAGAGGGTGTGATACAGATCTGTGTCTCACTTATGGATGAGCACCCTGACACAAAAAACCCTTAGAAGGCAACATGGAAGAAAATGCAGATGATCTTGAGTGTGGTGGTGACCATTAGAGACACACCAATTTTAATTTATTAAAATTTAAAAACTTGGTAAAGGGCACTGTCAAAAGAATGAGGGAGCAATAGGAGTAACCATTTGCAAAGGGCATATCCAATAGGGGACTTTGCTTAAAACTATATAAAGAACTCTTAAAACCCGACAAGACAAAGGATAGCAATTTCACCAAGTAAAAGAACAAAACGTCTGAACAGACACCACCCAAAAAGATAAAGAGATGACAGGTGAGCAGTTGGGAAGACAGTCAAAATCATTTGTTATTAAAGAACTGTCAATCAAAACAAGATAACACCACACACCTGTTGGAAATGCCCAAATCTAAAACACAGATAACACTAAAAGATTATTAAGATTATGAAGCAATCTGATCTCTCCTTTCTGCTACTGGAATATATAATTTTGTAAGCATATGAGCAATCTGCTTTGCTTCCTTTTTCCTTCCTTCCTTTCATCCAGTTTTTCTTCCTTTCATTCTTGTTTTTCCTTTTTAGGGACAGGGTTTATAGACTTAGTCTCAAAATCAGTAAGTAGCAGATATAATTTTAAACCCTGGTCCTCCTGTCTCTGCCTCCTGAGTGCTGGGATTGCAGGCCTGTACCACTACACCTGGGTGACGTAGTGCTGGGCTCCAACACAAGGCTTCATTCCTGCCAACTAGTCACTCTACTAAATGCTACAGCCCCAGTCCAGTCCAGCGGTGTCTTACAATGTGAAGCAGAACTTAGCTTATGATTTGGCAACTGTACTCCTAGACATTTACTTTAACATGGTAGAAACGCTAATCAACACACAAATCTACAATGAAATTTATAGTTTGTAAATCTTAAAACTTGAAAATAACCAAGCTGTCTGCCCTTTAGTTGGTGAATGGATAGAGAAACTGTGGTGCATACTAACAATGGGATATTATTCAGCAATAAAGAAAGAAATGAGCTCTTGAGCTACAAAAGGTCATTTTTAAAGACCTTAAATGCATATTGTTGAGAAGCCAATCTGAAAAGGTTACATATTTTGTGACTCTGACTACATCACATTCTAGGAAAGAAAAAACATATAGCAAATAAAAAGATCAGTGGTTCAGGGGAAGGAAGGACGGGAGGAAGGAAGGAAGGAAGGAAGGAAGGAAGGAAGGAAGGAAGGAAGGAAGGAAGGAAGGAAGGAAGGAAGGAAGGAAGGAAGGAGGTGATCGTGGCAGGTTTTCAGAGAAGGGAATATATATTTCACATAGTAATTGTAAATATATGTCACCTGTTTGTTGAGAGTTGCAGAATATACAATGCCAAAAGTGAACCCTGATTCATGTAAACTCTGCACCTTGGTTTAGCACATCAATGTACCATACTAACAAGAGACAATAGCAGAGCAGACTGTCAATGGCAGGGGATCTATGGGAACTCAATTTACTTCATGTTCATTTTTCTAAGAAACTAAAACTTCACTGAAAAAGAAAGCCTAGGGGGATTGCAAGATTTCTCAGTGGGGAAGGGTACTTTCAGCCAAGATTGGAGACTTGAGTTCTGTCCCCCACAGTCCAGATGGTAGAAGGAAAGAATCTAATCCTACAAGTTGTCCTCTAATCTCCACGCATGCAGCCTGGTACACAAGACACTCGTGTACACCCATAACAAAGAAACACATAAATAAATAAAATCTATAAAGTATTTTGAAAAGCTTCAACAATTGAGACTTTCACCCAAACTTTGCAATAGTACCAGGTGTTGCCAAAGACAGTGAGTCCCTCAGGAACTCATGCATTGCCGGTTGTGCTGGCCAGTCTTATGTCAAGTTGACAAAATTAGAGTTATCTGAAAGGAGGGAAAATTACCAGAGAAAATGCATCCATGAGATCTGGCATTTTCCTAATTAGTTATTGATGTTATATGGTGAGAGGGCCCAGTTCTTTGTGGATGGTTCTGTCCCTGGGCTGGTGGTAAGCAAGCCCTGGGAAGCCCGCCAGTAAGCAGTACCCTTCCATGGCCTCTGCACCAGTTCCTGCCTTCAGGTTTCTGTCCTGTTTGAGTTCCTGCCCAGACTTCCTTTGATGATGAATGGCAGTATGGAAGAGTAAGCCAAATAAACACTTTTGGTCATGGTGTTTCATTACAGCAATAGAAACCATAACTGAGATACGGGTAAATGTGGAAATTCAGTAACTTCATTCCTGAAATCGTATGCAGAGAAATCCTTACCCACTTGTGTTAGATAATGTCTTCATGTCAGCTCTCTTCCTAATAGCAAAACTCAAACCCACCTAACACCCTTGTCCAACAGAACATTTGGTAAATTTTAATATACTTACTCAATGGATTACTCTACAGCATTCTTGATAAATGAGTCACAACTATGCACATCACTCTGCAGCACATGAGTGTGCAAAGAAAAAGGTGCACAAAAATCCATACACTGTTATTCTAGTATACACACACTCATATACATGCACACTCACACACACACACACACACACACACACACACACACACACACACACAAAGGATGTACTCAAATGAAATTTTTTGAAGGAAGAGAAAATGCCGTTTAAATGCCAACTGCAGTTACCTCTGAGGAGGGCTGGAAACAAGTGCAGCTTGGTATAGCACTGAAGACAAATTTGTGATGCACTAATTCTTAGGGTGAAAGGGAAATAGGTATTTATTGCATTACTATTTTATAAATCAATTTGTGTACTATATAACCATGTATTTGTGATGTACTTGATAATAAAAAAATTTTTGAAGTAATTAAATGAAGAAGTGATTCTAGTTTCTCATAATGAATAGACTATTGCCAGTGGCAGACTTAAATCTCCATGAATACAAAGAAGAAAGCACTTGAGGAAAAACACTGCTTGGTCCTAAGTTGTTGTTGGTGAATGCCATCAAAGCTGACAATGGGCTTAATAATCCTTGTGGCATGTAATTTAGGATTCCAATAAAATCCTTGGATTAGCTTCATCATTTTATAAGCAATCAAGCCATAAAGTTACCAACTATGAACTTCCTGAGGGATTTTTTTGATGTGACATTATTTTCTACTTTTATTATTTCCTTTTTATTGAACTTGTGAAACCATTTCTTTAGATACAGAAACAAAGAACAAAACACAAGACGAAAGCCAACAAGACTTTTCTGTAGATGTAATACTTTGAAAATAAGATTTTCAGAAAACACAGTCTGCAACTCACATCTCAAAGGTGCCACCAAGCCTAGTGGACATGTCACTGATAGTGACATTCAGAACAAACTAACCAACTCCTGTTCACTCTCCACCCACGACTTGGACTTAAATACATCAGTAAGATTTTTATCCTTTTCTCTTATCACTGGGTCAACAGGACATGAAACAACAGTGTGACCCTGAGTGTGGCGCTGACACACATTACCAGAGAAAATGATGGTGTCTTAATTGAACTACTGGGGTACTGGACAAGAGGCAGCCATTAATGCTGACTAGAATAACACAGCTTTGAGACTTGGAATGCAGAAGCCCTCCCTCATTAAAAGAGGCCCAGATGGCTCCCACACTATCTAAGACCCCCAACTATGTGCTTTCTCCAGCCTCAGATCTTTAATCAACACAGATGCTGAGATTTTAGCCAAGGTGCTTGCCCTGCATCAGAATAAACTGTTCCTGCAATTAATTAACCCAGACCAAGCAGTTTTTGTGCTGGTCACAGATCCTCTGGCAACCAGAGGGTACCCTCATCCATCATCTCACACTAGCAGAACCCCATTTATATCCTGTCCTTGGACTCCAAGGGGCAAAGAGAGATTAAGGCTCTTCAAGCTTGAAACAGTTGGGTATAAAGTGAGATTTTCTTCTTTGGTTTCGCAAGGTTCCACTCCTCAAACTTTATGAAAGAGGCTTGTCCTTATTTTAAGAAACAGCCCACATTTCTTCACTTTTTTGTTGTTCACTGTGCCCAAAGGGTACTCCTAAACACACACATTATTGCACTGTGGCTCATACTTTTAAGACCATGTAAACCAAACTAAGCACTCAGCACTAATCTGTTTCCACAAGGTTTGGGCCTTCTTGAAAACAATTATAAATTCATTCAAGTTGAATTGAAGAAGAAAACAGATGTCAGTAATTTTTTTCCACAGTGAGATTTGGTATTGTTTCCTCCAATACAGAAAAGGAAAAAAAAATTGAAAAAAGGCAGAATTAAAGAAAAAGTTTTTAATTCTATGACTTTACAAGAGCAATGTAATTCCCCATTAACAGGTGAAGATTAAGGGAAGATTAGAAACGCTGCATGGATGTGAACAGTATCACAACAAAAGGAGACTGGTGAGTGGGCAAGTGAGCACAGAGCCCTGTGTAGGACTCTCTGCTGTGGATGCAGGATAAGTTGCACGTGATTCAGCTAGGACTGACTGCTAACTCTAACTTCAGCTTATACAGTCATTAGTCATTTATATTTCTAGTCTTTTCAACTGTTTCTTCTTTAAATTAGATATTTTCATTTGCCATTTTCTTTTAAGTTTGTTCATCTTTAGTTAAGGTTGTTAGCAGTCACATTAAAATATTCTTCCTATGATAATAGAAAATATCGTATTAAAGGGATGAGGGTCTTCCTAGTTGGTGCAGAGCTTAGCTAAGCATGCAAGAAACCCCAGATTCCATGCCCAGCACTGCATAGAATCAGGCTGGGCCCACTCCTATAATCCTGACACTTGAGAGATGGAGGCAGGAGGATTTGAAATTCACAGTTGTCCTCAGCTACAGAGCAAGTCTGAGGTCAGCCTGAGACACAGAAGATCCTGATTCAAAACCAAACAAAAGCATGGAGGGGTGGGGGGAGGAGGAAGAGAAGAAGGAAGGAAGGAACAAAGAAAAAAGGAAAAAAAAGGACAAGAAATGTATATTAAGAAAGCAAGATGCAGGAAATACATGGTTAGAAGGAAAAAATGTTTTATCACACTTACCTATTTATGTATCTATGTATCATGTATCTGTGTATCTGTATATTATGTGTATCATGCATCTGTGTACATGTGTATCATGTATCTGTGTATCATGTGTATCTGTGTATTATGTGTATCATGTATCTGTGTACCCTTGCACTTCACAAAGGGTTGGGCAACTCTCACAGGAAGGTGCCAGATGTATGGTTCGACAGATTGGAACATTTTTGTTACAAGTAAAACTGTTACCCTTTTCCTATACCCAGGTTAACTGTCTCTTGCACAATGACACATCCTTCTATAACACAAGCAGGTTTTTCCTAAATCCACATATAGGGCTGGAGGAATGGCTCAGCAGATACAAGCCCTGGCTGCTTTTGGAGAGGATCCTGGTTGCCACTCACAACCAACTGTAACTACAATCCCAGGAGATACAAATCCCTCTTTTGGCCTCTGGGGGCAGCATATGCATGTGGTACTCAGACCTATGTATGCAGGCAAAACACCCATACATGGAAAAATAAAAAACAAAAACAAAGGAAGACTCCCTCGCTTCCATTTCTTAACCACAACATTTAATTAGATTCTTCAAATGAATCAACTAATAACTTGTTTCAAGAATCATCAGCAGATAAACTAAAGTTAAAGCTCCTTTTATTAAAACAAATTAAATGGGACTATGACTCCAGAGTATCAGGCAGTGCAAAAAATTTTATTTTTATCACATTAAGTATATTGGATCAAAGTTAATGTTTGAGAAGGGAGATTCATTTTCCCTCCTTGAGTCTCCTGAGACTATTTCCTTCTCACTGTAGTAAATTCGGCAAATTGCTGAATCAAATATTATGATTTTGTTATTTAGAAATATTGGTTAAGATGTGATCTAGGAATTACACTCTCTTTAAAATTATCATATTATGATTACTACCATATAGACATCCTTGAAAAGTCATTGTAATTAATGCTTACAACTTTTTGGATTGCGACCAATATGAATTAGATTATAATGACTGCCAGAAACTACACAAAGATTACCTTAAAAAAATAAACTGCCTTGGCAAATCAATGAATAATATGCAAACACACCTATAGAAATTAAGTAAGTTTAACAATTAATATTTTAAAATAGAATTCCAAGGGGGAAAGTCTTTATGTTGTGAAGCTCACAAAACAACAATATTTATAGATTCTTAACTTTCAAATCTATTCTCAGTTCACAAGGAGGAAATGTCTTTTTTAAAAAATAAAAGTAGTTGTATTAAGTTTTTCCCTGACATAAAATCTAAGTTAGATTTGCTTTCAGGGAGTTTCAAAATTAAAGCAATTATACAGGGGTAAGAGCAGAGACACCCTCAACCCTCAAAATGTTGGTGATCTAGAGACACAGTTAAGGTGTGCACACACACATTCATAAAAATAAACTACAGTCCCACATCTCAGAAAGGATGAATGAAAGAAGAGTTTGATAGTCCATTCAAAAATGGCTAAGGAGTACCAGAATTTCTAATGCCGATTGTTTATAATTAACACAGTTATTCTACTATTAGCTTTACACTAATATTTGCAGAACAATTTTTGTTGTCGTTGTTTGCTTGTTTTTTGAGACAGGATTTCTTTGTGTAGCCCTGGTTAGAATTAGCTTTATAAACCAGGTTAGCCTGGAACTCACAGAGAACTGTCTGCCACTGCCTCTGCCTCCCAGGTGCTGAGATTAAAGGCAAGTGCCACCTTGCCTAGCCCTTACAGAACATTATTACGGGCAATATGTTGTCATTTTCATTTCTCATCATTTCACAAAGGTCTTTTTGGAGAAAGTAATGAGTCCTCCACTAGACAGAACACTGTTGTTTCTTATGAGGTTTTCTGTAGCATGTTATAACTTAACCTCATTAAATGTCATAGAAGAACATGTTTCGTTGAGGTTCATTATTAAGCAAATGAGGTAATCTTGAGGGTCCTACCACTATCACTCACTTCTCATATTATGATGCTAGTTATCCACATTTGCTTCCCAATGAAACTTCACAAATGTGTCCTGGACACTATTCTTAGAATAGCCTAAAAGTCTCATTTATAGTAGCTGTTTGTTTCATTTAGTAAAATGCAAATTCTTTTACAATATTTTCGCAGAGTACATTTAGTTTCCACTTAAGAATATTAACCTAGAAAATAAACTCAGGAACAACAAAAGTATCTGAAAATATTGTTTAAAAATGGAAAATTTTATTATTTCAATCATTTTATTGATGAAATGTTTAAATGTCATTTAATTATTAGATTTAATTGTTGGTGACAATAACAAAATGAGAGTGATTTTTGTAAATGGATGAATGTTTAAATATTAAAAATTATTGAAGACTGAAAATAATTCAAAAGCATTTTAAAGAAAATGAGACTGAGATGGCTAATGGGGAATGAAAACTTTTTATGCACAAATAGTGGCAAAAGCAGGGAAAGTTTGAATGCAACAGTCACACTGAATTATGTCCTTTACATGGGTAACATTGCTGAACTTCATTCTATGTGTATTTCATCCCTATAAAAGAAAGGCAGAATTGAATGGTTCTATGATGGAGATGCCTGTAGAGAATGAGGTGTACAGTTTTTACAGCATTAACTAGTCACAAGGCTCCACTTTGGGAAGCCTGTGCTATTCCACAGCTGCCTTCCCTTTCAGCTGAGGGTGATTATGTTATCCACCTCCACAGAAGGCTGGTTAGAAGAAAGTGAAGGCAGTATTAAGAAGAATGAGGTAAGTGTAGAAAATACAAGAGAGAGAGAGAGAGAGAGAGAGAGAGAGAGAGAGAGAGAGAGAGAGAGAGAGAGAGAGAGAGAGAGAGAGAGAGAGAGAGAGAGAGAGAGGGAGAGGGAGAAGGAGAGGGAGAGAGAGAGAGGGAGAGAGAGAGAGAGAAAATGGGTCTACTATGTAAAAGGACAGGGGCATATTTTGGAAAACACATATTATTTATTTGTTAATGCCAAAAAATCACAGAAATATTGAAAGCCACTTAGAACAAGCACTCAAACGCGAGGTTATTAGACTGGAGGCTTAATCAGATTAGTGAATAAGGTTTTTACTCCTGAGTATCAGCAGATCCTTGCCTACATTACTTTTAACCACCACTGATCTAAACTGGCAGTTTAGATTCATGGGAAGATTCAGATTCCAGAGTGGATGAAGAATCATGTAGTTAGTGGGAATTTGACTAGATGTAGCTCATGAGTAAGCTACTTTGCATGGTAAAAGGAAATCAAAGTTGCAGATGGAATTACAATTACCGATAAGTTGAGGTTGTTGTTTGTTTGCTTGTTTTATTTTGTTTTAAGACAAGGTCTCATGTAGCCCAGGCTGGCCTCAAACTCACTATGTAGCAGAGGATGACACAGAAGTTCTGGTCTTCCTACCTCCACCCCATCCAACCCCATGGTGGGATTATAGAGATGTGTCGCCAAGTCCATCCATTTGTGTGATGCTAGGTAAACAAACCCAGAGCTTTGAGCATGCCTGATAAGCACTATACCAACCTAGATGCAGTCCCAGCGAGTGATATTAAAATACGAAGATTAGTCCTCATTCATCTCGGTGAGCCCAGTGAAAGCAATGGCTCTTAAGGTAAAATAGGGGGGCAGAATTGTGAATCATATTTCTACAGGAGAAGAAACGAAGTCATTGCATTTACTTCCTAGGAATGGTTCTCACTTGCTAGCCTACTTCAGGCCTCCAATTACAGGGGGAAAATATTCTATCAACAAACTTAATGGGCGATGGAATGAATTCTCTGCTATAGTCTCTAGACAAGATGGCAAACCTACTTCCATTTTGAGCGTAGCATGTACAGACTTGTGGCTGGAGGTTGGCCAGGTAGCCATGTGTCATTGTACAGCATGCTGAGGAGTGAAGTCTAGCTGTCTGCTTGTGAGCAAAGTGGCATGTTTTCTAGAAGAACTAGCTAGTTTCTGAAATGTCACTCAATTTTAAAAAGTATGCAAACATATTTTTTAAAAAAAACTCTTAAGTACCTCCTTGATGTGTGTAATTTATCAAGGAATAGATCGATAAAATTAAAAAAATAAAAAACCTAAATGAACTAAACCAATCATCATTTTAAAATATTTGCCATCACCAACCATGAATTAATAATACATAGAGAAAATGGACTAGCAACTTGTCGCTATCAATTTGATAAAACTTTCATGATGATAATATGTGATTGTTGACTAGACTGGGAGAAAACAGTGCAAACACAGAAGGCACATATCTATCCTTGAGGAAGACAGCTGGCAACAAATGTCAAGAGCCTTTTCTCCTTCCCCTTCTTCAAAACGCCAAGCCTCATGTAGTCCTAACTGGCCCCCAACTTGCTGTGTAATCAATGATGACCTTAACCTGCTGGTCTTTCTGTCTCTGCTTCCAGAAACAGGATACCGTATAAATCACTCCACTTGCTCTATGTGGTATCTGGGAATCGAACCCAGAGGCTTGTGCATGCTAGTTCAGTACTCTCCCAACTGAGTTACATCCTTATCCCCATCAAGAGCATTTTAGAATACAGATCCTAAGGAGTAGCGACATGACACCTAAATACTGGTCTAGGGAAAAAGTGCAAAGTTTCAGTCTATAAGTATTTAACATAGAGCGGGAGACTAGACAAGTATGCATTAGAGTATGTGATTCTGTATATATACATTTGAATAGATATATTACCAAATTAACTTTTTAAAGATCTAGCCCATATATTTTGTGTGATGCTTAAAATAAAGCATTTTAAACTATATTCGATTTGATCTAGGAATTAACTTTTAGGAACATGACCTAAAGAAACAGAAAGTATGCAGACCCCACTGCTGAAGCCATATATATATATATATATATATGATAGGTGTTAAATAAAGCATATTGATACTATTCATTGGAACAGAACAAGCTCTTTGAAAATAATAATGTAGTTGCTAACATGAAAGACACAATATGCATTAGTGAATAGGAAAAGATCACAGAATGCTGCACAGAGTACTTGTGATTCCTTGTTTATGGGAAGAACAAGGACTTCTGCATGTATTGCATATGTAATACAAACCAACGAGAGGCATTCATACAATTGCATTGAAAGATGTTTATACACTTGCAATAAGACGTGGAAGCATAGGTGGCATTTCTTCTCCTTTTGTTAATTTCCATTTTTAAAATATTAAAGTTATTATTACTTTAAGAAAAAAAATTATTACAGAAAAAAGAGAAAAAAGTGACAGGTAAAGAGAAAATTTTATGTTCGAGTTCTGCAGGTAAAGCTGTTGCATTAACTTTATAACTTAAGACTGCTTACAGTTACCTGAAATGCTCTGTTCTTTATCCTCCAAGCCCCAGCTATAGTGTTTGATGCCCCTTTCCCATTAACTCCTAGAACTGGAACTAAACACAAAATCATCTTATGACCAAGAATCTTTTCAGCAATGGGGGAAGACAGAGACCAGAATCTTCTAAAGATGCCACTCAATAAAATCAAATAAGATCTTTAAGCTTCTGTTTAATGGGGAAGAAAGGAGAATAAGCATAAAATCCAAACCTGAGGTCAAAAACTTAATAGTCTAGAGCAGTGGTTCTCAACCTTACTAATGCTGTGATCCTTTAATACAGTTCCTCATGTTGTGATGACCCCCCCTCAACCATAAAATTACTTTCATCGCTACTCCATAACTCTAAGTGTGCTGCTGTTGTGGATCGTAATGTATGTAGCTTCTGTGAAGAAAGGGTTGTTGGACCCCAAGGGGGTTGCAACTCACAGGTTGAGTGTTTGCTTATTCAGCATCTTATGCTGACTATCTCTATGGTCAAAGGATATCTGACTGCAAACAGGATCTGTAAGAACAGTGTGGATGGTGTGGGACCTGTTGAGAAGGTAAGGCCAGCAAAATCAGCTGCTGGAGTATGTATGGGCCTTTTAAACGGATGCTAAAAATCAAACAGTATGATGACTTGTAGAAGAGAGGAAGGTGTGGAAGCTCCAGTAAATATAGATGTATGCATAGAAGTGAAGTGAATACAATGAAGTATTGATAGAAGCTTTAAACACAGAGGATTTTTTTCTTTTACTTATAAAAGTAAAAGTGCAAGGATACTGTAATGTGGGATTTGCCGAGTACCTACACTCTTAGCCTCCTCCAGGAACTGGGAAATTTAATCTTAGACAAAAGAGTCATCTTTAGTTCAGTTGCTCAAGTTTTTTGGGTTTTTTTTTTTTTTTTTAGGGAGGGGAGAAGTAAGGTTTCAAATGGGGACCAAGACATAAAAGTTAATTATGATGGAGCTAAGGAAGTAGCCAGGGTTTGTTTCACTAAGACTGAATTCCAGAAACTACAAGATGGAAGTGTGGTGTTTAGATGAGAATGACTCCCCATTCGGAGTAGAACTGTTTGGTAAGGAATGGGAGATTTGGCCTTGTCTGAATAGGTGTGACTTCGTTGAAAGAGGGGTGTCACTAGGGATGGGCTTTGAGATTTCAAAAGCCCAGGCCAGGCACAGTCTCTGTCTCTGTCTCTCCCTCCCTCACCCATCCCATTGGATCAGGATGTAAAGTTCTCAGCTATTGCTCCAGCAATAGCTCCCTACCATGATGATCATGGACTAACTCTAAAATTGTAAGCAAGCCTTCAATTAAATGAATATAAGATTCGCCTCTGTCAGGATGTCTCTTCACAGCAACAGAACAGGAACTAAAATAGAAGGAGACAATCTTCACCAGCAATAGTGAAGTAATATTATATCCTCCATTTATTTGCTCTTCTGAGGAACCCTGTAAAACAGATGCTAATATCTCCACACACCAATTGAAGAAGCTTGCAGGAGGAGACTGACTGAGTTGCCCCAAACCACATGATTTATAAGTGGCACAGATGAGATTTAAACCAAAGTCCAGTTCCAACTCCATAGGTTCAAGCCCTCTACTTGTCCCCAACCAAACTGTTTGGAAATGAGAAGAAGAGTGGAGGAATGAGGCACAAGAGGGGGCTCCGAGAAGCACTTAGTGCCAGAGGCAAGGTTCCAAACATTAAGAGCAGCCACATACTAAGAGCAGTTGGCAGTCTGAAAGGTAGGATGGGGATCAGGGGTCAGAGTGGGTGCTTCTGGGATTTAAACATTATCCAGGAGTTTAACATAATTATGATACTGATAGCACTTCGGATTTAAATGCAGGTCTATGAGTGTCAGCACTAACTAGCAATTCCAAAACAGTAACAACACATTCCTACTGAGTGATCCATGGAGTATGAGCACACACGGCTTATGTATGGTTTTGCTTGCTTAGACTTGTTAGCTGAATTTTTGTATTTATAATTTTAATGTGGGTCAGCAGTTAAAATCACACGCTGCTCTTACAGAGGACCCAGGTTTAATCGCCAGAGCTCAAGGCGGAGCGGTGTGTGGGGAGGGCACAAGCTGTCATTCCATTTCCAGAATATCCAACTACATCTTTTGGCACCATGCCTACATTCAGGCAAAACACCCATACACATATGCATTTTAAAAGTAAAGTAATTGAGAGAAGAAAACAACCTAAAATCCAATCCATGAATAGCTTTCACTCACAAATATTGATAGATCTCATACGTTCTGTCCTTAAGTTACTTAGCAAAACTGCTCATTCAAGCACTTGTGTCAAAGTTTCTAAAACTATAAAGTTTTTGATAAATGTAACTATCTAAAGTCTTACAATCCCAAAGTGCTTACAATCCAGCACTTGGGAGGTAAAGGTGGGATGATCAGGAGTTCAAGATTATCCTTGGCTAAGCAGTGAGATCTGGGCTACCCTCAGCTATATGAAACCTAGCTTCAATAAAATAAAATCTCATTGTGTTTTGGGGCTTTTTGTCAACCTCTCTCCTTAATCCTGTGTCATTTATAAAGAAAGAAAACTATTGCTTATACAATAACATGTGAGAACAAAGAAAAGCCAATACTTACAAAACTAAATACATGAAAAATAAACCTTCATAAATATACAAATGCCACCAGCAAACTTATTTGCATTTGAAGTACCCAGTTATTAGTTCAGTTCTCTCCTCTGCATTCCTTGACTTAACCTGACTTAACCAAGATTTTAACTAACACACAAATCGAATGCTTCAGCTGTTTTTACCACTCCTTAAATCTGACTTTTTTTTTTTTTTTTTTTTTGGAGTGTCTTCAAATGAGCCAGATGAGAAACTACTTAATTAGGATTTTAATTATTTTCTTGCCTTCTGATAGTATCTGGAAGTCGCTGGGAAGCCGCCTGCTTCTGCAGTTTCTCAGCTGCTAACCCTGTTCCCCAAGGCAGTGTTGGTGGTAAATTCCCAGCTCCTGGAGAGCCAGATAGCAGCCCTGCACTGCAGAGCAGGGAGGAGCTGCAGCCTGGCCTGAACTCCATCATCTCCTAGGGACACAACAGCCTCCTTTCAGTAGGATGGATTTAGTGTATTTTGGCTTGAAAGCCCTGTTGTATCTTTGAACTTATCTGCATTCCTGCAGTGACTGAACTCCAAATAATAAAGCTGGCTGTCGAATAGCCCTGGTTTTAAATAGAATCAGATGAGGGCACGCATGTGTGTATGCAGCCCATGTTTGTAAATATCTCTGTTTGCAGCACACAGATTTTTAAGGATGAGATAATTAACTTGATTATGACAACTGTCTTCAGTTTAAGCTCTAACAACAAACTTAAACAAAAGAAAACCTCTGTCCCCGTTGAAGGGTGTCTCCGTATACGCAGGTTTAGACATCTACTTTGTCAAATTGTTATTTTTAAGTGAAATTCACTCACGGATTACTAGGAAGCAGTTCGTGTTTGCATAAAAATAAATAGAAAGTTAACCCTGTGTCTTTGTTATGGTTGTGATTTACTCTGGAGCCTTGCTGTAACATTATCCTGGAGCAGACAGGCTTTGGTTTAAAGTCCACTTTAATTCTGCCCAGAGTCACTGCTGGAATTTCTCAAGGGTCTCTCTCCATTTCACTTCTGTGCAATCAAGCTTGATCCTAGGGGACAGCAGGAGTTGGCAGAACTCTAAAGTTGGCCCACCAACGTTTCCTGTCCCAGGCTATTCCATCAAACTCCAATCTATGCCTATTGTGTAGACATGGAATACTGATCTAATCACAAGATCCATTTAAAGACTGAATTCTTTTTAAAGCTTTTTAAATATATGTGTGCATGCATGCTCATTTGTGTGTGTGCATATGTGGGTCTAGGTGGCAGAATGGGTGTAGAATCCCCTGAAGATGGAATTTCAGGTGGTTGTGAGATGTCCATGGTAGTTGCTGGGAACCAAACAGATCCTGTGGTCCTTTTAATCAATGATCTATCTCACAGGCTCCATGTAATCAGCAGGAGAAATCAGAGAATCTTAAGTCTTGGGGTTCAGTTTGCCACTGCCAGCTTTGGAGATCGGTGAGAACTTGGGTCAGGTTCTAGGGGCAACCCAGGTGGGTAGTTCTACAGTCATGATGAACTGAAAACTGCCAGCAACCTCAGTGAGCCCCTAAGCACATGCCCTGACAGTCCTGAGAGAAGGTCAGAGTGCCTCAAAGCTTATGCAGGACCCGAAAACAAAAACCCCATCACCTTCTCACCTAAAGTACAGGTGGATGGCGTCTTCAACTACCAATAAATGGATGGGAAGATGATGGAAAGCCAAGAAAACTGATACAGTACTGCCCCATTCAGATCGGCAGGTCTCTTTACAAGTTATCTTTATGTAACGACTTTGTTGTCAGGTTTTTACTTAGCCCTGTGAATTCACACATCCCTGCTTATTCCTCTTGTTTGGTTTTCACTGGTCAGTTTATCATCGCCCCTATTGCAGATTAAAATAAAGAAAACATGGCTGGGAATGTGCCTTTTAGTGGCAAAGCACTTTCCTAGAATGTATAAGGCCCTGGATTCAATTGTCCAGACCATTAACATGAAAAAAGAGAGAAAGAGAAGTAGAGATCTGGAGGAGGGCTATACCAGTGAAGGACAGTATGGACTTGTGTCTTCTCTAAAGTATAAGCTACACTGCTGGTGTGAACTCACATGGTCTTAAACAGCTCACAGACCCAGTATTAACTCTCTTCACTCTTCTGCTTCAATAATAAAGTTTTCATTTGATATTAATGTGATTTAATACACAATTCTCATAGGCAAATTTCACTTTTTAGAGCAAGCCTCATGTCTACCCTCCATAGATAATTACAGCATCTAGAAGACTTTAACAATATACATGTAAATATACTAATATACATATATTAGTATACGTATATATATATAATATACGTATATTAGTATATTTACATATATATATATATACACATATCCCTTTACTTTGATATCTGGCAAGCAATATTGACAACTGGTTTTGTTTACAATATAACATTTTCTTTAAAATATTCTTAAGTTAAAATTTTATTTACGTAAATAATTGCCACTGTGTGCACATGGAGGTCAGAGGACAATGACCAGGAGTCAGTTCTCTCTCCACCATTTGGATCCTGGAGATCCAATTCAGGGCATTGGCAGCAAGGAGCCTTTACCTGCTAAGCCAGTCCTAAAGTGCTGCTTCTAAGAAGTGATTTTGTTGAGTCTAAGTTGCCTACATCCTTATTTTGATAACTTTGGAATCAAGATACAGTCTTGACCTTTTGGCTTTTGCTGCCTCTGCTGCCCCCCTACCTTGTGGAGCAGTGCCAAGCACCAAGAAGGCATGCACCCAGCAAGTGGCCTGGCCACACCATCCCCAGCCCATTGCATGAAGGCTTTTTGTCACATTCCTCTCTCCCTGAAACAAAACCTAGGGGGCTCTGGGCTGAAAAACTCAAGAGATTTTGCAGCAAACAAGACTATGACAAGACAAAGTGGATTTATTGGGTGATGACACAGTATGAACATATATCAACCATGGACAAGAAGCCATAAAGACGCCTTTCTTACACGGGATGGGAAATAGTGGAGATAGTATTATAGGGCTGGTGGACATCTAAACAAGTACTTTCAACACCTGAAAAATACAGCTTCTAAGGTAAGAGGGCATCATGGTGCAATTTAGTCAGCAAACTTTTCCTCTGAACGTTAGCTAAGCACACTCCTTCCTCCTTCTCTGCTTCTATTTCTCCTTTCTACCTCTCATTACGAGTAGATAGTAGAGTAAATACAATTACGTTTAAGCAAAAGTTATTAAATAAATAACACAAGTCATAAATTCATGATATTGGAGACACAACCGAGTGAAGCCATTAAAACACTTTTGTGGTACAAAATGTCAAATTCAGCCTCTGGTTGCCGGGGTGTCACCCAAACTGTGGCAGCCTGAGCTGTATACTTGAAGCCAGGCACACAGCTCACCTTTGTATAGTCTTTTGCTTCTCCTCTTAGCCACATTCTCTGGTCCATATCTCCTCCGCCCTGTGATGCTCTGGGTCATCATCAGTAGCAGAGCTTTAAGTTTCCAGAGAGGAGACTTATCCACACAGCCATGCCAGGTGGTTCTGCAGGGGGCACATGTGTGCTTCCTCCAGCTACAGCCTTCACAACACAGCAAAGCTGGGAGAGAAAGTGTTGATAGAAAAGCATGGCACACAGAGCCCATCAGAGTGCAGTGGGAGCTCCTTAAAGAATCTGGATCTCGTACACTCGCGGAAGCTGGTGGACTTGTGGGAGAGTAGCACTCCATACCTACCAAAGCCACAGCTGGTTGGTGAACCCAAGGGGCACAGTAGGGACTCTTCCACTACATGAGGAAGAATTCCAGAAAGAGTGAGAGGCCATGCACAGCATCTCATCTTCAGACTTGGCCAGATGGAGAGCACCTGGGCATAGCACTCTGTGTAATATATTATGAAATGCTGGTCAACTTAATTTCATCTGAATTGGGAACAATTTGCCAGAAATATAGCTATGCTATATAGTACAATATGAAGTCACAACCACAAACACATACGAACAGTGGTTCCCAAACTTACTCACGTGGGCAACACCTGGAAGTCATGATATTCTTCTCAAAGTACCATAAATATTGATATATTTTAATAACAAGTCAACTGAGAACAGTTGACTATTTAAGGATATGCCTGTGTGTGTATAATATAAAATCACTACCATGAACACATATGTTCTCAAAACTGAAAAATTCAGCTGTTTCCAAGTATTGTAAATGAGGACCATTTACTATTTGCTCATGTGTGCTTTTTCACTGCTGATCTGAGCAGCTATAAAACGGGAAAGAAAATTAAGAAAAATGTATTGGTAGGAGCTTTAAATTGAGAGGGTAAATACCTGCTAATTTTCTCTTGTTCCTCTTCCTCCTTCTCCCTCTTCATCTTTCTTCTCTTACTTCTCCTCTTCTCTTTTTCCTCCTCTTTTTTTTCTCTCTTTCCCTTTCCACCCTCCCTTGGAAAGGACAACGTCAATTTCCAAAATCCCTAATCATACCGGTAAAGTGGTCACATCGTATAGAATCTTTCTTTAAAACACCCTCATTTAGAACAAAACCCTAATATAGTATTCAAGATCCTGACCGAGAAGAGGCCATGAGGTTATGAAAATAACTCATCGGAAACTTGAGACTAGACATCATCATATCTCACCAGGTAATTGTGTGCCTTTTAAAAACCATCCTTTATTTAAATGTAACTACCAGGTGGTTTCTTTCAGATAGAAGCTGGAGGAAGGCTGTGTAAAAAAGGATAGACAAGATACTTGGGATGCCTCTGTTATACTATATCCTCAAACTAAACCCTATTGAGACCTGATATCTGGTCCCTTAACTAAAAATTTGCCCATCCTTGCATGAATAAATTGAAATGTTATATTGGGTGATATTTTCATCAGAAAGGCAAACATGTTTTATTTCATGCTTCAAGTCTTTTTTATTTTAGAAGTGGATTCCTATGTTGGGGATATGCAAGAGTTAATTTTAGATCAGTTTGGCTGGATTAGATATTTAGGTATGTCTATGGGGATGTTTCTGGAAAATATTAGCATATGAATCAATAGACTAAATAAAACAGATGGGCCTACCTAGCAGTGTGGCTATTGCCTTAGCAGTTGAGGACCTGGAAATAATAAGAGGATGAGGGGAGGTTTATATCTCTCTGCTTGACTCCTTGAAATGGACCGTTTATCTCCTGCATATGATGCTCTTGGCTCTCAAGTCTTCAGACTTGGGCTGGAATCTATCAGCTCCCCAGCTCTTAGATTTTTTCACTAAACCATTATCTCTCTTGGGTCCCCAAATTGCAAAGTTAGATCACTGAATTCCTTTGTCTCCATAATGATGTAAGCCAGGTATACATAGATGATAAATAGATCAATCCATCAATAGGTAGGTAAGTCAGCAGATAGATGATAGATAGATAGATAGATAGATAGATAGATAGATAGATAGATAGATAGACAGATAGTCAGATCATCAGGAAAGACTGCAATTATTATTTGTAGACTATACTTTCCATAAGTCTACTCCTTGAACTTTTCTGTAAACCTTTCCTAACTGTGGTTACCAGGTGACAACATGTATTCTTACTTGTGTCAGCTGCTACTTGAAAAAAAAAGAAATCATGTGCCTTAATTATATATGATTACAAATGTCAAATAATTACACTTGCTTTACATTTCACTTCCCATTTTGCTTCTATAACCTTGTGGCAAGTTGCTGAATCTTTCTATAGCTTCCTCTTCTGAAAAACGGGAATAATTATAAATAAGGTCTACTTTCTAGATTAAATAGATCAGCATGAAGATGACTATGTGCGGTAAAGAGATCCACATAGTCACTGCAAGTCACTACTGCCATTGTTGTTACTGTCTGCCTTGTACAGACAAGGACAATGAGGCTAGGGACCTTATTTAAGGCCACATTCTTCGTTAATAACAGAACTGGAGCCAAACACTTCTCTGTCGCTGGGTGGAGAAGATTTTTTATTTTCTTTTTTATCTGTTTTTCTCTTTAATGTTAAATAATGGGCATGTGTGACACCAACAATCAGAAAATGTTGTAACATTATCTTTAAAACAGAATGTAGAAATTGTCACACATGACCGTCTCCTTTACATTGACTTGAGTGCTCAGCATTACACCATGGAACTGCTGTCCCCTTTATCTCTACACAGGATCTCTCCTGACTTCTCCCACATCCCAAATTTTTCCTGTACTTCATTCCCCTCAGACTAAACAAAAAGCCTTTCTACAACAGCTTAAAATGTGCAATGTACATTCAAGAGTATCAACACAATTCTGAAAGCAGAGCTTGCAACTTCTATACTATTCGTATTGATATGCACATTTCATTGATAAGATTAGCCTTTTAGGAATCTAAGGTCACTTAATGAGAGGAGCCAAGAGCCAAGCCTAAATGTTTAGATTTCAACCGTCTCCCCGCCCCCCACTTCTGCTTGCTTTTCTATTTTATACTATCCCACGTGGCCTCTACCTTTGCCACAAGCGCACTGATGATCTGACCTATGACCCTTGGTTTCTCTAGCATGACTTGACATTCCCGAGACTCAATCTTCTCTCTTTCGATAGGGCTCCAGACTAGCTGTGTAAGACCCATGAGAGCGTGGTCCCTCAGGCTCCCACTCAGGAAAGGTGCCCCCCCAAATCACTCACGAGAAGCAGTCTTGATGCAAATGCATAAGGTCCTTTATATTTTAGTATACTGGGGCCGTCAGTCATACGCCATGCAGGGTAGAGGACTGAGCAACCTCTGGCACAGAATTGAGACAGCTTTTATAGGGTTACAACAAAGCCCGTGCATCATGAACCAATCACCTCATAGCATCCAGTGCGGACCAATTAATTTAAAGTATCCAACCCCGCTCTTAGCCCAAGAAGTCTGCTTTCACACAGGCTTCTGGGTGTTCATTCACTCACAGGCTACCGTAAACATTAAAGTAGGTGACCCTCAGCTTGGGATTTAAGACTCCCAGCTTCCTGGGTTCACTGGAGAATTAGGCTAAATTTTTTCATCCTAACAGCTGCAAAGGTTATTTTAGATATGTCAAATATGAAGCTTTTCTTAATTAAACATTGATCTTCCTGTGAAAATATTAAATGACCTTCAAGGATTAGTCAGTATAAACAGCTTTGTTTTGCTTTGTTTTTTAACTAGAAGTATTTAGGAAAGGGGTGGACACTAAACTCACATAGGATGCTATTGTTTTGCTTCCTGGGTGTCAACATACCCTGGATGAGCAGCCATGGGGCAGCCAACGGACGCAGTCTGCGGGAGCTTCATGCTCCAGTATAAATTTTATGGAAGGAATACTCTGATCCCATATTCACTGCTATAAAAAAGTAGCACCATGCTTCAATCCAGCCCTTCTACCCCGAGGAATCACACCCAGATTATAACAGATTGTGCAAACTAAGGCTTATGTGAAGCGATGCCCACTGTTGTTATTTAGAGCAGCTAAAATTATAACAACTCATATGCAAAATAAAGTGCTATTAAATAAAATATGACATTTCTTGTGATAGAACACTGTGCAGCTATTACCATCATGTTGTAGGAGACAACTTAATGGCATGGGATTTTTCATCGTTTGTTATTAAATTAAAAAGAAGCTTACAAAACAATATTGTAAGTGTGCTCCCAATTTTACTTCGTTTCTATGAATACAGAAAATAGATTGAATAAATAAACACTAAAAGGTTAACTCTGGGTGGTTTCTAACTGACAATATTATGAATAATTGTAATTGCTTATTTGTGCCTTTTTATTTTGCCACTTTTTATAGTAAACAATGTTTTATAATCAGAAAAAGATATGCAAAACAATAAAAAGCAGTGTGGAAATGAGAAAAGGTTATTATACCCCAAAATTAATTTAAGGGAGACAGGTTTCTTTAGAGGACTTTGTGAAACTGATTTCCCCCATACATATTCACCTAGCCTCTACTTTCTGATGCCGTAGCAGATGCATGTGGCCAATTAAAATGCACCAGGAAAGGTCAAAACTGGCTTTCAAAATTAAAGTTTATTTTTATATCTTAGTTTAGGTCAAGAGCTTCACAATTGGGGAATAAAATGCTGCCTTTTAGAATTTTCAAAGACATGAAAGTTGCTGATCAGACTTGCTGACTGAATATTTTTTTTTGTCAATTGTTACTCTGCATTTCTCACCAATTTCTTGTGTTCTTTATTACCTAGACGATGATTTTCAGGAGCTGTGGAACACAGGGGTCTATTATATTATTACAGTACCATTTTTATAAAATGACCTCTCTTATAATTTATTAACATAAGTTCTACATAGTTTTGTGAGGTAAATATAGCCTGCTGTTTTTCTGTACCTTGCACCTGTCTTGTCTGTGGCTCTTTCTTGACTCCCTTATGGGTACTGGCTGTTTTTTGTTTGTTTGTTCGTTTTTATTAATTGTGCATAAATATAGTCACCTCACCCTTCCTCTAGTGTTATTCTAATCCGTCTTATGTATCACCTGCTAAGTCCCTCTTTCAGCTCATTAATAATGTGGATAAACGAAGCTAGCCTCTGTACTTGTCATACTGTCAGAAACTGCTGGTACCAGATAGATTGCCATTCATCATGACATATCTGCATTCCTCAAGCCAATTTTTACTACCTGGGACAAAAAGTCTTTTTACAGACAACTTAAATCTGTTGCATAAGAAGTTTTGTGAGACAGCATGTATAACTTTATAATATTTAATAACTTGCGCTGATTCCATCTTCCACTAATTGTGTAACTTTTTCTCCAAATACTTTATGTTAAACAGTCAAACTGTCCTATCTAAAGTTCAATGTACCATCTCCTCCCCCCACCAGCTTCTGAATCCTGCCCTTTCTAAGTTTTTTTTCTTTTCTGCCATTGCAAGTCATATAATTAAACAAGACATTATCTTTAGTGTCTGTTCCTTTGGCTCCTGCTCTCTCAGTCACTGCATCCAGTCCTCCTGTGGCTTTCCCTTAAGGAGATGTTTCTACTGTTGTTCTATCTTGCCTCCCTTCCTTTACCTGAAATAGCCAAGCCCACTCTGTTGCAAGCAGGTTTCCCGTCAGCTGCTGGTCCCACAGCCTCTGTCAGCTCCAACTAACACACAGAGACGCTGTATTAGATGTAAAGCTGTTGGCCTGTTACTAGATTTTCTTATTGGCTAGCTTTGTCTTAAATATTAACCCATTTCTATTAATCTAAGTATTTCCACGTGGTCTTATCTTAGCAGAGATAGAGTCTGGACCTTCTTCTCCCTCAAGTCTCTACATTGTGAATCTTCTCCCACCTCTCCCGGAATCCTCCTTGTCTCCTAGTCCCGCCTACCTTGCTTTTCTATTGGCTAACAGGGCTTTATTCATTAACCAATACGAGAAACATATTTACAGAATGACATCGCCCATCACCACTCCTTATCTTCTTCACTCATTCTGTGCCACCTTCCCAGATCACTCACCACACTTTAGCAACGGCCCACACTCAATCCTGCTGCTGCTGAACTACACAATCTATTTTACATCCCCAAAGCTCCAGGCACTGTCATAAACCCATGAGACCCCTCAGATGTATAGATACAGAACATCAGTGATGCACAGTTCCTTTATATTTGACTCTTCTCACCAATAAGCTTTGAGCCAAAATGCTGTGGAGAGGTGGTACAGGAAACATGACAAGTGTTTCACGTCCTGCCACCATTTGCTCCTTGTTACCCCTCAGAGCATGAAGAGGGGTAATAGATGAATAAAAGCCACAGTCCTGAGGAGAATGGCCTGCTCCCTTTAGTTTTCCTGTCTTCCTTTATCTAGCAATTTAAGTTCTGAGTTCAGAGGCCTTTTCTCCTGTGTAACTGAGAGCAACAATCAATTAGCAACTGTATTTATTTATTTTTTTTAAATTGACCCCTAAATTTGTGCCCAATACTGTACTACAAATACTACAGAGGGATTTTTCAGACTGCGCATTGAAACCCATAAGGAAATGAACTGAGCATCATAAAATCAATTTGATAGGTCACAACTAAACTTAAGAGAGCACACAGTAAGTGTATGTGCTGGATCTAAAACTCATTTGGGTATTTGTTTGGTGGATCCCGGTTTTAAAAAGAAAGGAAGGAAGGAAAGAAGGAAGGAAGGAAAGAAGGAAGGAAGGAAGGAAGGAAGGAAGGAAGGAAGGAAGGAAAGAAGAAAGAAAGAAAGATTCTAGACAACATAAAAGAATACATCCATTCTTCCTTGTGCCTTGTAGCAGTCTTTCTTTTAGGCCACCAACCAGCTTCCAAATGAAGACATGGAGGTTTAATATTAGTTATGAATGTTTGGCCTTATCTTATGTTTGTCCTGCTAGCTCTTACAAACTAAAGTTTCTCTTCATCTATATTTTGCCTTGGGACTTTTAACTTTCTTTCATCCTGTATGTCTTGCTCTATGTCTAGCTGACTGGTGGCTGCCTGGCTGCCTGGCCCTGGGCATTTCCCTCTCTTTCTCCCTGGTTCTCTCTTCTTTCATTCTCCCCTGAGCCTCCATTTCTCCTCCTACTTATTGGCTTTGGCTGCCAGCCCTGCCTATGCTTCTCCTGCCTAGCTACTGGCCATCTGGCTTTTTATTAGACCAATCAAGTGCCTTAGGCAGGCAAGGTAATTTATCTTTACATCCTTAAACAAATGCAACACACCTTTACATAGTTAAAGTAATATTCCTGCAACATAAACAAATGTAACAAACACATCCTTTACATAGTTAATACAATATTCTACAGCAGCGCCTGGAGTCTATTCTAGGAATGTGAAACTTGTGCCCCAGAAAGGGAATGATTCTGTTCTTATCTAATTCAGTTCTGGTTTGGAGGTGGAACTTTGGTGTGGGTTTGAATGAGCAAGGATCTTTGATAGAGCTGGAGCTATTGCAAGTAATTGAATGGGGATTCTATGTGGGAAGAATTTTTATTTAAAAAGCCAAAAAACTGTCTGACAACCGGTGACTGAATGAAGTGGATAGATGTTTATACAACGATTCCAAAATCAGGTTTGCTAAATCGCATGTTACTTGAGTAAGCCGCATATGTGATCTACTGTAATGAAAGTCAATCCCTGCAGAAACTGTAGCACCCACGGATGCACTCGCCTGTACCAAATCTCAGCCTTGATATGTACTTTCTTTCCTCAAATGGTCCTTTCTGTAATGTCCCACAGTTTCTTTTATCTAATGTCACTAGTAGCATGTAGCACCACCATCGCCTGTCTACCTCTATACCCTGCAGAACTGTCAGTCTACAGTGACAGCATTTGTTATATCTTGACATTTTTATTTTATTTTATCTTATATTTTGTCTTTTTGTCTAGAACAGAACCAGACACAAGGCCTATGTTCCATATATACTCACTGAAAAAGGAACATCGGAAATACCTCTTGGTTATCTGTATGCTACAAATTGTTTCCCATTTTTGAATGGTTGAGGGGATTCAACGTTTACTTTTGCAGATCTGTATTTCCTAGAAAATTGCATAAGTAATATCTTATCATTTATAATGAGTTATATGTTTTCGCTTCCGAGGAAGTGATTGAGCTCCATTCTGCCACCTCTTGGACACATACACTTACCTAATTCTTAAGCACCTCCTCAGCTTCCACATGAGAAGGATGAAACTCTAGAAAAAGCATTACTATACCTTCACCCTGTGGCCAGGAGGATGGATAGGTGTGAGCCCGAGGACAAATTGCTAATGGTGAAATGAACAAAATGTACAAGCCTGAAAGAACAGCACATTAAAGTGATTTAAATCAATCACTTAATAGAGTGATAATCAAGACAACTTATATTCATTTTAGATTTTCAGCTGTTCCTTTCCTTTCAAACTTTTCAGGTCTAAGATTCTTGTGAGTAGTGGGTAGAAACTCCTGGTAAATGTGCATTCTTCCATTCAGACCTGATTTTGAAAGTGAGTTCTGGGAAGGCACCAAACCAACCATGGACATTGGAACAGGGACCTCTGCTTTCTGCCGTGTGTGGAAATATTCACCAACATCAAATTAATTGACCTTTAGAAACCTCCTATGGCTATGCTAGGCTAGTAATCACCACCGTAAACCGGCATTTTAAGTGATTTAGCATGATTTCTGCCCTACCACACTGCTAGCAACAGAACACAGACCAGATTTCAGGTTTACAATTTTTATACATTTCCCCTCAAAGATATTTGATTCAAATTCAGACTATAAGTAAAGCATTTATAAAGTGCCCATATTTCTCAGGGTTTTTCATAGGTATATTTCCCTAATGCGACGACAATGAAGAGGTCAGAATTCACTATCTCTCTCCATTTCCTTCTTGGGGATGATTCTGTGTATACTGACTGCTCTACGGGAGCCTGCCAGCTTGGCAAGCTAGAGCAGGAGAGAAAAATGCAGGTCCACCACATGGCAGGCCAGCATCCTCTCTCCAGGCTAACAGGGCATTCTGCTAATGGGTTTTTGTATCCCATAATTAAATAAAGAAGTCATATAATGTGTGTTTATCTCTTTACTTGATGGAATTCTGGTCTCTTGAGCTACCTAAGACATGTATGTCATAAATAAAATTCTGAATACATTTTAAAAGCATGTAGCCTTTGTTTGAAGTAGAGGGAGGATTTCTTTTTCCTTTGAAGTAAAAAAAAAAAAAAAGAATCTAGGAAATTTGAGGGAAAGGTTTAAGTAATTTGTGTGTTGTTGTTGTTTTTCAAAAAAGAAATAAAACCTTGATATTTTGGTCTCCATTGATTTCTCTTTTGACAGGTCCTTGTGTTACAACCAGTATCCCTACATCATTATAGCCGATAATCTTTTATGAAGTAAACAAAAAAGTGCCATCTACTTCCAAACATCATCTCTCTCTGGAGCCAGTTGCCACATTGCAAACATGACAACAAATGAATTGATTTGATGAAAGCATCTGCATGATCTGGCTTTTGTCCACCTGTCACAACTGTAATGGCCTTCACTGAGACTTTTTTTTTATTTGTTGTAGTCTAGCTTCTTCATTTCCTATTCTCCAAACTGAGCTTGAATTTGATCTACAGGGACCGAAAAGCTGTCACTTTTAACAGCTCATCTTTTTTTTTTTTTTTTTAACCTTTGATGCTTAAAGAACACATAAGCCAAATGTTGCCTTAATGTAAATGGTTGGGTTTTCTGACATCACATTAATGTAACAACCCTGTGTCTGTTCCTTGTTAAAAAAAAAAAAAGAGCATTTTCAGTCTCCAGAAAATGTAAAAAAAAAATCAACAGTTGATATTTATGACATACCTTTTTATGCCAATGGAAGAAGTCAATCAATAAAATTATCAACTCTTTTGTAAGTTCCTGAGTGATTTCAACACTTATTTAATGTATGTGAATTAAAAATAATCCTATAGGTGAATGATAAATAAGTCAGCAAGAGCTCACTTTCAACATTTTACCCCTAATAAAAATTGTTGTAGTAAGGGAGTAGAGATGATTTTTCTATGATAGGAAAAAATAATCACTGACCTTTATAATAAAAATTTATGAAATGCCCTTAAAACAAAATAAAATTAGGCTGTTAGTCTGTCCTACAACACTCACATGCCAAACCCGCTCCCAGATAATTCCACTTATAATTCCAACAATTTTCAAATGATAGATTTTGTTTCTATGCATAATGTTACCAGCATCCGATTGCTTCATCATCTATTAGTTGATATCCAAGTACAATTTGAAAAACAATTCATAGTTCAGTCATAGTGGACATATTATTGTTATCACTTATTTTTTATATGTGACCCTCAAGCTTAAGAATGAAGTCCTGCCCATCCATATGGACATGAAAAAACCCAATATTCCCAATCTAAACTGGCTGTTCAACATAAACTAATTATGTGTCTAGAGACCCATTCTATAGCTACTCTGCCCTCTGTAAGAGCTTCAGAACCAGTGTGTAAGCGTATGGCCAATGTTGCCCTCTAGTGGTGAGCATGCTCACGTGAGTCAAAATACCGGAGCTTCCACTCCTGAGTTGTGTATGAGACAGACATATTTATAATACAGTGACAGAAACCTTAATAGGGTAAACGGAATATAATTTGAGCGTAGAAAATTCAATTCATTCTTACAGCACCATATTTGATTGTCTTTTCTACTAAGCCTATACCCTATGCAAATATCAGTTGGATTGAATTGATGTGGTTAAAGGAAATTTTTGAGGAATGTTCTGGGAGTTATAAAACCTTTGATTCTTTTAATAGGGATGGTCCCTGTGTGATTTGTAAGTTAGTGTTTTCATAGCATGACAGCTCCTCTCCCAAGTGCAATTTTCCTTCTCTGAGTGATCTTATTGCAGAAGGACCTTCTGCCTTCCTCACTTGTGGCCAGTGACTAGTATGGGCTCCTCAGAAATCATGTCTCTCTATGGAGTTTAAGCTATGTTTCTGGTTCGGTGATAAGTAGCCATATCCCTAAGATAGGCAGAAATAGAACTCTCACCCATTGGGTCACTTTCTTGCTAGGATGTTCTAGCACAGTGATTCTCAACCTGTGGGTCACGATCCCTATCATAGTGGTCTCTTAAGACCATCAAAAAACACAGATATTTACATTATTATTCATAACAATAGCAAAATTACAATTATGAAGTGGCAATGAAAATAATTTTATGGTTGGGGGGATGTCACACATGAGGAACTATTAAAATGTTGCAGCATTAGAAAGGTTGAGAATCAATGGTCTAGCATTTCTCTACCTTCTCCATATCTTCTATTCATCATCATACTCAAAGTCACCAGGGATAACATAGTTTAGATTGAGCTGAGTGGATTCTACTTGCCACTGCATGGTAGGAAGCTAAGCTGTATGTATGCCTTGCAATTTAGCATTTGCCTTCTGATGTCAAGATAAGACCAGAGTTACTTAACATTCAAAACTAAAAAGGTGAAGAAAGGGCAAAAGCATAGTATTGTCATTAATAAAACAGAGAATACTTGCACATGTACAGGGTCCAATGCTATTAACAACATTGGCAAGAATTTGGCATCAAGATGTGCCCTGGCAAGTAGTTTGTGCCCTCCAGCTGCACTAGGCATAACTCAGGAGAATCTAATTTGCATTACTCAGCATTAGACCTGGAAAGACCCAGCTCATCCATCAATGGCCCAGACACCAGCAGCATTTGAGGTGTAATTTGAAGTTGATGAACATTTGCTGTCTAGGAGATAAGGCTATTTTCTCTTTATACAAAAGTATTTGCACCTGTCTGTTACAGTCAGAGCCAATTATGGGTAAAACTCTAATTTGTTTATGGTCTAGACTCCTAAGACAATAATTCCTGGTTGGATTACTTTTTATCCTCAACAGCAGGAGGTCCCCTGGCCATCCAAGGCCTCCTGGTGGTCTCTACATATATATTCAATGTTGTGGACTTAATGCCTATGTCTTACATGCTTCATTTCTCCGTCTTACCTCTACCTTGCATTTTTTCCACTTACTAACCCTTTTCTATAAAACATGTTTTAGATTCCACTGTTTCTCTCACTATTGGGTGATGAAATAATGGTGATAATCTAATAAAATAAAATACATTCAGGATTACTGAAGTCATTTTTTTTAAGGCATATAGCTCTCTTTGTATAAATAGGTATAACAATTATATTGCCCATCAGCAGTACAAGCCACAAAGTGTGATACCGTCGCATAGTGAAAGTCTACATGTCAATCAGATTAAATGAACAGAAAATCCACACAACAATTTGGAAATAAGACCACAGTGGGAAACACTCTTTAAGGAAGTGTCTACTTAAAAGTAACTGTCGAAAATTTAAAAAAAAAAACAATTGATATTTCTCAACAAATAGTCTTTCAGATTCTCCTAATCTACCTTCATCTTCCTCGCTCATTGTTTGAAGAGCTATACCCCCTATAATAGACAGTCAATAAAATACTCTTTGAACCTAGTTTAAGTCTACTGACTTAAGTGATCAAAATCTAAATGTATAGCTATACTTAACCCAAGTGGCTTAAACTTTACATCAGACTATTACTAATAATTTCTGGAAAAGGTGGGGAAGCTTGATCTTTTACACACTAGAGTGCAAGATGGTACAGCCACTTTGATTGCACAGAAAAAAGCACGGTATACTGTACCCAGCATTTCCACTCTCGGGCAGACACATAACACAAACACTTGTCTGTGTTCATGCAAAAGCCCATCTAAAATGTTCAGAACAACACTGGTTGCAAAATTCAAAAGTGAAAACAGCTTTTTTTGGGCATCAGCAGTACAAGGAACAAATTGTGATACAGTCACATAGTGGAAGTCTCCATACCAATCAGAATAAATGAACTGAAAATCCACATAATAATTTGTATATATGAAGAAAAAAAAACCCACTGGCAGAAGAAGAAAGGAAGATGCCCTTCAGGAGTCAGTTTACACAAAACCAAGCAAAAGTCGGGTGTACTATTGAAAAGCAAGAGTGGTTGCCTGGGTAGGGGAAGGAATAGAAAATGCTAGAGAGACTTCAGTCATTCTTACTTTGTCCTGATATTTTCTCTGCTTTGGTTTCCATGCTGGAGGTGAAACTGTGGGCATGCATATGTTAAGCACATCTTCAGCCACTTGACGATACTCCAAGCCCTCTTCACCTCATGACCACTGTGTTCATTCTGTAAAAATGGGTGAGTGATAAACATAGGATAATATACTCCTGTCTCTACATAGAGTTTACTTCAAAATTGTAAGCTATGACACATGTTACTCAGTCATCCAAATGCTTAGAAGTATGACCTCAAAACAGAAAGTTTTAATTCCTTGTCATTTATAAGTTTCATCATTGAGCTTTATAAGCAATAATTGATCTATTCATCAAGTTTACCAAATTTTGTTGTTGGTCACACAATATTGCAGTTTGGAGCCATGAAAATGTGTCAGTGTAGTCATTATCCTTATATAAAAGGGATGTTAATGCAAATAAAACAACTATTTTTCTTGAATATTTTCAAGTCAATTCTCCACATGAAGCTTATGCAAAATATTGATGAAATATTCACATACGGTGTTCTCTTGATCAAGACAAAGAAAGCATATTGAAGAAACAAAAATTGTTCCTGGGTCATTGCTACTAACAGCCAAACTGGTGATATCAAGCACTTTGCCAAAAACCATTAACTGATAATCCTGCCTGCTGATCCCTGAGTTGTCAATGGGAGTTAAGAAAATGAGGAGGAACTGTGACACACACAGACACCAGCCCTCAGATCAGGTGCCGAAGCAAAACTGGATTCTGTCCTTGCACCTAAAGCACCCTTAGCACTTCCTAATCTCTAATGTGTTTATCCATGTCATGCTGCCCAGAAATAAACACAATTGCAGTTCGAGAATACAATCTGCTTGAAGATTACTGACTTGTACAGGACTAGCCTGAGCATAATTCTTTTCCTTTTTATATGAACACGTTGAGGAGAGACTGCTTTTCCACTTGGCTGCATCCCCTCCACATTGCCGATCGACCCTCAGTACCGGCTGTTCCAACCAGCCGCTCTGAGACATTAACAGGGACTGTCAGATTCAGGCTGGGCAGGGGTGTCTGGGGTGGGGCCTGAGGTCTTAGATTTTAGATGCTGTTTGTAGCTATTTTTGAGTATCAAGGTCCTAGATTAGGAGAAGGAATCACTCTCCTCTGCGTTGTTGTGTAGGTCACCGGATTTTAAAAACGTAGGGTGTATGCATATGCAGCATCCAATTTCACGTCAGGTAGCTTCCTGGAATGAATGCGGGAAGAAGAGGTGGTGCTTTAATTATTAGGACAATTCCTGCCAAACTAAACAAACTCATAGTGCTGGGGCGAGCATCGGGAATAAACGCTTTCACAGTGACAGTGCATGTGTTAAAGTGGGTTCTGTCTACCGTGCTGAATGTTGGACCCAGAGCCAAAGTATAGGTAGGGAAGCTGAAAAGATATACGGGACTTGTGTAATGAGGAAGATCGACTGCTACTGTATCCCAGACCAAATCAATGCCTGGCAAACCACCTGGGCCAGATACTGAGAGAACATGAGTGTGCTCCCCTCTCTTCCCTGTAATGGATTCTCTTGCTGTCGAGAAATTTGAGCCTACAGGTTGTATTTCAAAAGCCCCCCCCCACACACACACACACCAAACAAAATTCTATTTAAGAAGATAATGTGTTTGTTGAAAGCTATGATGATACTGATACTTGAAGCACAAAGCCACTTTTTTTTTTTTTTAACTTCAGGTAACTAAGTGGCTCTTTAAAAATTCTATTTCTTAATGTTTACCTTAAAGAAGCACCCTGCTGTATAATACATAGGATTTGATTGGGAGGAGCCAGACCTTTGCCAGTGCTAATGTGCTCGGGTAGCCATTTGGAAAGGAAATGAGAAGGCATTAGTTCATGATCAAGTAAGGCACAGGGGACTCTAAGGAACACTGATGAAGTGGCAGGCAGTCAGCAACCGCCTGCAGTTGGCTAGATGCCCACCTTTAAAGAATGTCAAAGGCAGAGAAACACAGTGCCTACTCCACACTTTTAGGTCCCTACCATTTCAATTCCTTGTCCATTTGCCTTCAGCCTCCTCTCCTCCCCCCTCCCCTCCCCCACCTCTCTCTTATCTTCCTTGCTCTGCTTCCCTGATTTCAAATAGCTGGGTTGGTTGAGAAAATGTCCTCACATTTTGCCAGGAAAATGCTGAAGCCAAAGAGTTATCCTAGGAAACTGCCTGCTTCAGAGTAACCACAGCAAGCCAATTACATCTCACCCTTACTTAGGATCTCTTCCTTCTTTATACTAGGGCAATTGTTCTCAACCTTCCTAATGCTGTGACCCTTTAACATGGTTCCTCACGTTGTGGTGACCCCCAACCATAAAACTATTTTATTGTTACTTCATAATTGTAATTCTGCTACTGTTATGAGTTGTAATGTAAATATCTGATGTGCAGGATATGTGTGATGGGAGATGTTATTCTGTATATATGTTTCTCATACTGGTTAATAAAGCACTGTGGCCAATGAGATAGCAAGATAGACGGGGCTAGGAGACAAGGAGGAAAGAGGAAATGGGAAGGAGGAGTTAAGATGTAACCCAGGGAGGAAGGAAAATGCCCGCCGCAGCTCCCTGAAAAGACGACCATGTGGAAATACTTAGATAAGTAGAAATGGGTTAATAATTAAGACAGAGCTAGCCCATAAACAATAATGGTTATTGGCCAACAGGACTGTATCAAATACAAAGTCTCTGAATGTTATTTGGGGCTCACGTGGCGGCGGGACCATGGCGGCAGGACCCACTGCAGCTGGCGGGAAGAACCTGCCGTAACATATGTGATATATGACCACCAAAGGAATCGACTCAGAAGTTGAAAACCTTGCTGTAGATACCAATAGAAATATTCAGACAAACACATCTATTTGCAATACAATGACAATCACCTGACCTAGAGCATAGGTCAGATGGGTACTTCTGGGTCAACATAGAATTTACTTCTCATCCACAAATCCTATGTGTGCAAGTGTTAGCTGACATGTTCTGTGTATTCAAGAGATCATGGTGGCTAGAACACTTACTTTGTGTTTACAGTAGGATATACACTGGGGTTCAGATCTCAGCTCTGCCAGTTACCAATACCAGCACGTTGCCTGTGTTACAGTGTGTAACTCCTGTTAATAAACTGGCCTGGTGACAGTGCTGGCCGGCAAGGAGGTTCTTCTGGAAATCTTGACTGTCAGTGTGCTTGGGATGAAGAGTGCCCAGGTGCTCTCTCTGGAAAGCATATCCCTGATGGTGTCTAAGTGGCCACTCACAGAGACAGATCATGGGGACTTTGGCCTAATGAATGATTCACTCCATTAATGGATTCAAAACTTTAGCAAAATATTGAGAACTAGTATAAACTATGGGGTCTGGTTTGAGGAAGAAGGCCATGGAGAGGGAGGGTTGTCTTTGAAGGGTGTACTTACCCCACCCCTTCCTATTGCAATTCCATACTGCTTCCTGTAGACTCAGAAGTGAGGAGTCGCCCTTTCCACCACACATTCTCACTGTGTGATGCTTCTTTCTTGCAATGGGCCCAAAGCACTCAGCCAGTTGACCTTGGACTAAACCCTCTGAAACTGTGAGCCAAGGGAAATCCTTCTTTCCTGACAACAAATTAACACAAGAACTGTCTAGGTAAAATGAGTGGATATGCAAAGAGACAAGGACAAGAAAGTGATTGAGAAGTAGGAGTGTGGTTGCATCATCACCTCCAGAGCAACTCATATGGATAGATGCTTGGGCAGAGCACTTTCGTTGTCTTAGGGAAAGGATGGCTATTCTCTCTCCTCTGTCAGCAAAGCATGGCTTAAAGTCTCGGCTTTCTTTGCATATGTGAGATGCTGTCTCCTGGTTTGGTTTGGATTTTACAGTGCTGAGTATTGAACCCTGGGGCTGGAGATATGGCCAGAGGTTTAGAATGCTTACTGCTCTTTCAAGGCACCTGAGTATGGTTCCCAATATCCACAATCAGGCAGTTCACAACCTCCAGCAACTCCAGGGTTCCTACACTCATATGCATATGCCTATATTCAGACACATGCACATACTTTAAAATAATAAATCTAAATAAAATTTTAAATGAACCCAATGCCCAACACATGCCAGCCAAAAATTTCTCCACTGAGATAGCACAATCCAAAACCTTGGCTTTCTAAGCTTCTGGGTGGCTTGTCTGTAGCATGTGGTCAGTCTCTGTAGCAAAGGCGGGGTGGCTGATGGACTATCCCTGAACGCCTCTGAAGGACTCTTGTGACTACCACGGTGTCGAAACTGAAGGAGTAAGAACGTGCAATAGATACTTACTATATGAAAAGGTGCGCAGGCTGCAGCTCCAGGACGGAGATCCTTTTCCTGATAGGTTGAGTCAGTCTTAAGCACTTGGGAAATGGATTGTTTTGAAATATATTTTTTGAAGTATTTTTTAACTGAAGCTAGTGAGTACTTGGCTCTCTTCTGTTTCTAATGCAGCTAACATGGTGGTTCTCCTACTTAATCAGCACCGAGCACTGGATAAGGCAGCTGCTTGCTATAAGACGTCCAAAGGTATGAAATGGGCTGATGCTATGGGTGCTGTGTTCAATTCTCACAGTACATGAATGAGACATAATGGTGCACATGTGAATTCCTGCATCCTGAACTGGAGGCACAAGAGTCGGGAGTTCAAGGTTATCTTCAGTTGCAAGGCTAGCCTGGGTTAAATGGGACCCAGAAAGAAAAAGAAAATGGAAATTTATTGAATTTGCAGTATGTGACTTAGAAGTAAAGCAGACATCACTTAATATTATTTTTTTTTAATTTTATGTGTATGGGTGTCTTGCCTGAATGTATGTCTCACACCGGTATGATGCTGATGAAGCCCAGAATAGGGCATCGGTTGCTCTGGAACTGCAGTTACAGATGGTTGTGAGTACCATTGTGGGTGTTAGGAACCAAACTCAGGTCCTGCGCAAGAGCCACACGTGCTTTCAACTGCTGAGTCGTCATCTCTCCAGCCCCATAATGTTTTATTTTATTGTAATCGATCAGCATAAGTAGCAAAGATTTAACAATGTGGAGATGTCCAATGTTAAAAGATTGCCCTAACTCACCAGGAGGGGACAATTAGCACAAGCAGGTGGGACCCAGTGGCTTCGGGAGTGAAGAGGTGGCAGTTTGATTCTTTAAAGTTTTCTGTTATTTGTTTTTTTTTTTAAGATCTATTATTGTGTGTTGTGTGTGTCTGTGTCTGTGTCTGTATCTGTATCTGTGTGTCTGTGTCTGTGTCTGTGTCTGTGTCTGTGTCTGTGTGTCTGTCTGTCTGCATATAGCTATAAGAATGTGAGCGCAGGTACCCATGCAGGCCAGACAAGTCAGATCCATTGGAGCTGGAATTGGAGTGAGTTGTGAGCAGCCTGATGTGGGTTTTAGGGAACAAACTTGGGTCCTCTGCAGGAGTACCATGTGCTTTTGACCACAGAGCCACCACTCCAAACCCAGGGCCTTGATTTTTTTTAAGGGACAGAAGTATATCATAGACGCAGGTTACTTCATTACACAGGGTCATCTAATTAGTTCTTTATTAAAGGACCATGCAGCACTGTCCTTGGGACTTCATTGCCAATACAAGGAGAGATTGTAGGTGTCTAGTCTTAAGAAGTCTATCATGTAGGCAAACACTCAGGCACTAATACACTTACTGTATATGGACATTCTCCACCATATGGGATTGCCTTTACAATGTGGGTACACACAGGGGACCAGGAAAGGAGGTAAAGAAAGTACTTCCTGCAGATGATAACTAAACTAATAACTTAGGGAACGTGTGTTTAGATTGGCACCACAGGAGAGTGGTTAAGAATACGGAACATTCACAGAGAGAAAGACTCTAATCTCTTTCTTATAACAAATAAACGAATGAAAGTGATACACTAAACACATGCAGATAAGTCTCAAAAACAAAATAACAAAAAGAACAAGTTACAGAATGATGTATGTACCACACACCATTTCTGTTGCTCTGATAAAATATTCTGACCAGAAGTAACTTAGGGAAGAAAGGGTAAACTTGGCTCATACTTCCAGGTCACAGTTCATCATCGACTGAAGTCAGGATCAGAACTCAAGCAGGAACTCAAAGCTTAAACCAGAGGAATATTGCTTGCTGGCTCACACTTAGCTAGCTTTCTTATGTAATCCAGAACTACCTGCCCAGGGAATGATGTTACCCACAGTAGGCTCAGCCTCCTAGTTCAACTAATAATCAAAACAATCTCCCAAAGACAATTCCACAGGCCGATGTGATCTGGGCAATCCCCAGATTGAGACTCCTATACCTCTCAGGTGATTATTTTAGTCTGTGTCAAATTGAGAGTTAAAGCTAACTGAGGCACTGTTTAAGGAAATTTAGAAACATAGTAACAATACATGTTTAGTAGTACAGACTCAGTAAAGTTGAGAAGCACATATTAGAAACTAAATAATCAAAATTATGAGCATGCATATCTTTGAAGAAGAGAAATGTTACCACATACAAAAATGGTCCAGTTGTGGTATTATTTTGGCTTCAAATACTTATAAACAGGAGCTGTGGCTCTGTGGTAGAATGTTAAACTAGAATGCATAAGGCTGTGACATCCCTAGCAATTATATATTTTGTGTGTGTGTGTGTGTGTGTGTGTGTGTGTGTGTGTGTGTGTGTGTGTGTGTGTAAAGGAATGTTATAAAATGTTCACTGTTTAGGAAGAAAGAAAACAAAGGGAGGAAGGGAAAAAGAAGGAAGGCAGGAAAGAAGGAACTCCCAGGTCTCTTACCTCCTCTCGTTGGGAGTTGTATCAATGTTCATCACCACCATTAACATCTGCATGCACGGCTTTCCTCACTGACAAGTCTGGGTCTGACAACTGCTTCAGTTTTCTTGAAGCTTCAGTGGATCCAAACACCGGAAGGAAGTCCTGGAGAGCTTATAGTTTCTCATCATAAAAGTTTTATGCTCACTCAGTTTTGAACATTGGTGAATAATGTTGGGGCTCAGAGAATGCCCACAATGTGGAATTCATCAGTACTCATTGACTATTATAAAAGAAGCCAAAGGGCCTCTTTTGTGGACTTGGATTAAGCATCCTATGACCCTGACTGACTCCCCAGCTCCCATGCTGGGGGGGGGCACTACTGTGGTTTGAGAACTGTCCCTCATAGACTCATGTATTTGTGTCTTGGCCCCAGTTACTGACACTGTTTAGGGAGGTTATGAAATGTTTATGAGATGGAGCCTTGCCAGAGGAAGCACGTCACAGAGGAATGGTTTTGAGGTCTTAGAACCTCATTTAACTTCCTGTTGTCTCTTTCTGCTCCCTGTGTGTAAATGAGATGTGATCAGCCCAGCTTCCCGCTCCTGATGTCAAAGCTCTGACTTCCATCATGCCTTCCCTGCCATGAAGGACCTTATCCCTCCAGAATCATTAGTCAAAATCAACCCGTTTCTCCTCTAAGTTGATTATGATCGTGATGTTTTATCACAGCAATAGAAAGGTAGCTCTCATAGGGTCCTTCCACACAGTTAGCTTGTCTGCCTGACCTGCACACCAACTGCCTTCAGTTTGATTTCCTGAAATCTCATTGACGAAGTCAAACTCTTTGTTATACTACAGTGTCTTCCATTTTGACCCCTTTCATATTCCAAAGAGACTCATTTAAAACCACCGCCCACTCTGTGGATCACTTTGTCCCAGGTCTCTGTATGTTTTCTAAGCCTCAAAGTACCCCTAAAATCATTTAATCTTACCCCAAAGATGTGTGCACCCTCCATTCATCCCTCTCTTGTAGAAAGGATGAGTATATTCTTGAATCGGGTTTGGCTAGGGGTTGATTATAATGTGTGATTGCCACTATTCACATAATAATATTGTGTCTTTTCTACAATTAATCTGTCTTTATGGTTTATTCCAACAAATCTTCAGGGGGGTGAAAAGCTGCCACCTTCATATTATAATACAAAATATAAAAGAAGAAAACAAATCATCTAGATTTACATACTCTCATCCAATGATAAAACACTAAGATCTGTATGTATATAGAGAAATTTTGAACAAAAATTGGAACTGCATTGTATGCGCTTGTTTTATTTATAAACATGTCATAAGTGTGTTCCTATGACCTAGCTTGTCTCTAACAATTAATTCTACATAGTGTTATAACATTCTATTGTATGGCTAAGGGTCTGGTTTCTACCAGTTCACATCAATTGAATCCTTTCCATTTTTATCAACCACAAATGATGTTTTATAAACCTTTGTGTAAACAAATGTATACATCTCAGATTATTTTCTTAGGACAAATTCTTTAAGTGAAAATTATTGGGTAAACACAATAAACAACACTAGAGCTATTAATTTATCTTTCCCAAACACCTCATAGGAACATTGTGTTCTTCCCCAGTCTTAAAGGATACAGTTTATATAATATGATTTTATGAGATTTCCTCAGTCAGTAAATGCATGAGAACAGAAATGGTGGCCCTTAGGAATCTTTGGAGTTGGGAGGATCTGGGGGTGACTTTTAATGTGTACAGAAGATATTTTGAAGTGGTAAAGATAGCCTTAAATAAATGGCTGTATAATTCTGTTTTAAAACTATTAGTGGAGATTCCGGGGACATAGGAGAATGGGAGGGTGAGGGAACCGGGATCGATATGTAACATAAGAAAAATAATAATGAATTAATTAGTTAATTAATTAAACTATTAGTTTTATGCTTTTAAAGTGTGAATTTTTAAAGTGTATATCTCATACCCCAATATAACCAGTTAAAACTACAGCTAAGGATATATACAGACTATTATATGTGCTCCAAATCTCTTTTTTTATTTGTCTTAACTTCATGTTTTGTTTATGTTTTGTTTTTATATTTATATTTTGTTTATACTTACACAGAAAAATTTAAGTACTCGTGTGGTGATGTTTCAATTCATTTGTTTATATTTTTCCATGCTACAAAAGACCTTTTACCATTGCAATCTGACAAATTTACCTATGTACTTTTAAAAATACGTTATTTTTATTGAGAATGTCATACATGTATCTAGTATATTTTGATGGCACTTCCTACATACACCCTAACTCTTTCCAGATTCACCTCAACTCCTCCAAGTCCCTCCTGACAAGGGCAAACTGTGCTGCCCTTATATTCATGAGTGTAGGGCAATCCGCTGGGGCATGGCAGACCTACCAGTGACCACATTCTTAAAGAAAACTGACTTTACCTCCCCAGCAGCTATCAGCTGTCATTAGTTCTTCAATTAGGGGATAGGCCTTGGCCCCTCAAACCTTCTTGTTGGGATGCTAACTGGCTTGGTCCTGTGCTGGTTTTGTGTAAGCAAGCAAATGTGAGCTCATGAAGGCAATGTCCTGTTCTACCCTGCTCTTTCCTGACCTCTGCTCTTACACTCTTCCTGCCCCTCTGCCACAAAGGTCACCAAGTGTCATACAGAAGTCTCATCTGTGGCTAAGCCCTCAAAGACACTCTCTGAATTTGTATACATAATTGTAAATCGTTCTAGATAGGACTTCCTTTATATTTAACTAAACTAAGATCCGCCTGCCTCTGCCTCCAAGTCCTGGGATTAAAGGTGAGTCAACCACATGCTGGCTCTTCGTGTTACTTTTAACGTCTCTCTCTCTCTCTCTCTCTCTCTCTCTCTCTCTCTCTCTCTCTCTCTCTCTCTCTCTCTCTCTCTCTCTCTCTCTCTCTCTCCCTCTCTCTCTCTCTCTCTCTCTCTCTCTCTCTCTCTCTCTCTCTCTCTCTCTCTCTCTCTCTGTGTGTGTGTGTGTGTGTGTGTGTGTGTGTCTGTGTGTGTCTGTGTCTGTGTCTGTGTCTGCTGTCTCTGTCTCTGTCTCTCTCTCTTGTTGAGAAACAAATGAGGACCTGGGGTTTGTATTCAGGCTAGAATAGGAGTCCCTGATAAACCAGAAACCAGTTTCTTCTCCCCCTCCACCCCTCCCCCCATCCCCATTGCACCCTTCCCAATTATGCTTGGCAAATTATACCTTTGGATATGTTACTTGTTGAGTTGACTTCAGAGCTATAATCTGGAAGTTGGTCTAATTGGACTGATTAGTTTTGGTCTTGTGGTCATGAAAGAACCAAGGCGTAGACTGAAATATCAGATACAGTCATGGGCCAAAGCAGGGAGGTGTTGATGGCTTCCCTTTCATGTAAATCCAAATGGCTGGGGCATGTTTGGCTCATATTCTTTTGATTTTTGATTTAATTTTTTACAAACTGTAGGAAGAAAACTGCTGCCAATGTTATGGTTTGCGAAGCTCACATTTCTCTCCAAAGGCACAAAAAAAATGTAGTATAATGCCTGGGCTTCGGCGGTGGGGTGGGAGAGAGAGTGGAGAAGGCTGACAAGGCAATGTGTCCTTCCCTGCCATTTTGTGGAAAGTCAGAAGTAGCAGGGAATAAGGAAAAGAATCTGCCCATTATTCTTGTACCTCAGCTTCCCTGGGGTTCCATGTTGCTTCTTAATCTTTCTTTGATAGTATCTAGTCTGAGAGATACTACCTGGGATGCATCTTCTGTATCCCAGAGAACTCCAACTTAGTAATATTTAGCCTTCTGATCAGCTTCTTCTCCAGATCTCTCTCTTCCATTGGGACATTTGGAATTGGGACAGGAGTGTATTACAGAAAATAGCAAATCTCTCCAAAAATGACTTCAGGTACATACTGTCCTATTTTCTGGGGTACAATATGGCTCACCATTCAGCTCAAACTACTTTGCAAAGTGACAAGTTGTGTCTTGGCTACAAGTCAAATAGTTGCCATTAGTCTTTGTTCTCTTCTACTTGCAAGCCCCGTTCTTGTAGAGCAAGATATCCAAGAGAGTCGAGGAGACCAGACTTGTCCTTGTGAGGATTAACTCAGTCCTATGACAAGTACATAGATTTCATGCCAGGGTATTGTTAGCATGATTTAATCGTCTTCTAACAGGATCCAACACTTGGGGCTAAGTTTACAGTGAACCCCTGGGAGACACATCATAACCCTGACTGCAGCAACTGGCTTCATACAGACAGATGCAAAGCAAAACTGAAAGAAAAAACCCTCACAGTGGAGTCTACACAGCTACAACTTTCTTTCTTCCTCTCTGCTGACTCTCTTGTAAGAGCCCTGAAGTATAAACAGGCAGATAATGTCTCCTGAGGTCATCCTTGACAAATGGAGACAAGAGGCAATAGAGTAACATTTCTTCCTCCCTTGCTGCTCCATCCCTAATGCCACACCGACCTTTACAAAGACTGTCCCAGTTACTTCCCTGCTGCTATGATAAACAAGCCAATAAAAATTAACTTTCAGAAGGAAGTTCATTTTGGCACACCAGGCCATCATGTTGGAAACTCATGACAGCAAGAACTTGGAAAAGATTGTCAAATTATGTCCACAGTCAGGAAGCAAAGAATGTTGAATGCTAGTGCTCAACTCTCCCCATTTTATTCAGTCCAGGGTTTCATCCCAGGGAATGGTGTCCACAGTGGGCAGGTCTCCCTACATTGATTATTCTAATCAAGATGATCCCCCATAGGCATGCTCAGAGACCCACCACAATTTCCAGACAAATCTCATACTGCAAACCTTTGCTTCAGCTTGCTTTGGAGGAAACCAGACTGAGATCTTCATCTATTAAGCTAGTCTTATTTAACTTTAAGAGTTCTCACTCTCTAGTTTCCTCTCTAAACTATATAGTTCAGTTAGTCTTTGGCTCAAGGATGTTCTTTGTTGGTACTTTAATCTAAGTAGCCACACACACTATCAGGAAAAACTGGAGTCTTTACCTGACCTTAGGTGTTGTTGGTAGTCCCATCAATCTCTGGATCATGTGTTGACTTTTAGAGGCTGGAGAGGGAGCTCAATCAGCCAAGTACTTGATGAAAAAGCATGGGGATCTGGGTTCAAATCCCCAGAGCCCGTGTTAAACTGGGCACAGTAGCTCACAGTTATAATCTTAGCACTCTCCCCATTAGATGACAGTGGAAACACAAGAATCCCCAGATATCTGGAGACCAGTTAGCTTGGAGCATGCCATGGGAAACAAAGCAGACCTTGTCTCAAATGAGGTAGAAGGTGAGGACTGATGCCTGAGGTTGACTTCTGACCTCCACAAGTGCACCACATACTTGTACACATAGCATACAAACACCACACACACACACACACACACACACACATCTTTGTGAGGAGCATCTTGTCTAGGATAGATATAGTATTGTTTGTTTGTGTTTTGGACTGATAACTTTTGTTTCCTTGCTTGTGCTGCAGATGAGATAAGGAAGATGTGTTTTCTTGCTTGCTTGTGGGTATTGAGATTCTGGTGCCCCTGCACTGTTGCTGCCCCTGAAGGACAGCTGGAGTACTGACCTGTGTCAGAGAGGTTTGAAGAGGAAAGATGAAAGGGGACACCCAAAGAGCCTTCTAAAGCGCTTCATGGAACAGTAAGAGCCAAGTTTTGTGAGGGCTGATAACAAATTGTGGTACAAACTTTGAGAATTCATTTTTCTCCCCTTCCTCCTTCCCAACCTCCACCTTTACCTAAAGGAATTCTGATACTCCAGAAACAATGGCTGTAGCAACATGAGAGAACCATGGGCTTGGCTCGGCCATCAGTCATTCTTGAAGATCCTGCCCACATAGACAGCGTGCTTTTGTGGGTAATACAGAGCACCCAAGGAAGCCAAGCTGTGAGATGGTGGTGCACGAAATGGGCAAGCTGGTTTGTCTGTCCACAAAGGACATTTCTCTGGACTATTGAGATTTATTGAAGCAATCTTAGTTGGAGTGTTACATCTTCATTCTCTTGACTTTTCTTATTTCCTTATTTCCATACCTGGCAATGTGTTGCTACAAGACACATTGACCAGGTGAGTCCACCCAGATGAAAGTCAACAGTCTCCCACTTTGTGTCACCCTCACCAATATTTCCCCTTTCCTTGAACCTTCCTTATGTATGCTGTGGCATTAGAAGCCATGTAAACCTCATAGAACCTATACAAGTACTGCCTGGAAATGTAAGAGAGTTTTTATTCAACAGTACAAACCTTTGGCCTATATGAGATGGTGCCAGAGAATTAAGCACACTTTCCTACTTTCTATTGGATTCCCCTGAGAACTTGTTATTTGTATGGACTCTTAAAAGACTGAGCATCTCACCCTCAGTATCAGAGTGTTGCAATCTCATTAGCACACCTTTATTCTGGCTTTCACCTTGGCTGCCCACTCCACCCAGGATTCCTAGCACTTCTGTAATCTGGGGCTGTAGTCCCTACAAACAAAGCTCACAAAATTTGTGCCTCCAGCTCTGCCTCCTGAGGAACAAAGAACAAGATAGGGTGGATGGGCAATGAGCCAATGGGTCTGGATCCAATTTAGGATATTAAAATGTAATACTCTCTGACTTTATGGATCCCGGTCTAGAAAGGCAGGTTGTATCTCTACTAGAACAAAATATAGAGTCTAAATCTCAAACACAAAGCTATTTATTTAAATTCCTAGTGAACAGATCTACCCCAACTACTCCACTGACACGATGTACATCTGCTATGTTTACAACTTGATTTATCCAAAACCTACCCCATAATTGGGACATCCCAAACTGGCCCTAATCTAGTAAAAAATCACCCCCGTCACATGTTTCCTGCTTCATTTTTATCCTAATGTACTGTATTTTTAAAGATCATCAAAGTTAACTTTAACTCCTCTTTCTCTAGAACATTCCCATGGGTAGCCATGCTATACTGGTTTCTGCTTCCTCCATATCTCTTTAGTTAGTCCCCTTTCCTTTGTTATGGCTGCCACTGTCCTTATTGATGCTTTTGTTTATAGGCTTGGGGTAGTTCCCTAAAATGTTTCCTTTGTTTCCCCCTTTCTCCTCATGGCTTCATCTTGTCGCAGTAACCCTAGGTTACCATGATAGTAAAACCTGAATGCCAACCTGACACAATTTAGAATCACTTGGCAGACAACTCTTTGGGCATGTCTATGAGGGAGTTTCTAGACTGAATTAATTAAAGGGGAATAAAACACAAACCCATTATTGTATTCTTTATTCACCCCAACTCTGAGATTTTAAGTCATAAGGATCATCTATTATCTACCAAATCTCTCTCTCTCTCTCTCTCTCTCTCTCCCCCCTCTCTCTCTCTCTCTCTCTCACACACACACACACACACACACACACACATACACACCAAACAAACAAAAATTCTATGTGCATAAGTATACATACATAGTTTAAACAAAACCACCTGGACTGACAATGCTCCCACCAAGACCACATGACAAAACCCAACACCAGACATGAGAATCCCTCTTTTGAGTTGTTGTTCAGGGTTGCTCAAGGGACTCCCAAAACATACAGATCATCTCTATTGCCCTTGATTGCCCTCTAGAGCTAAAAGGTTGAAGACACAAACACATGGAATACAGGGCCCAAGGTCCCTGAGTTGTAACTGAACTGAAGTCCTCCTCCCTGAGGACTAGCTTTCATGGTACCATGCAATCTTCCAAAGGAGGGAAGCAACCAACAGTCCTGCCTAGCTATGATGCCTATGAACCACAATCACCAGCATAGCATAATAACCCCAAAGGTATAGTAGTAGTGGCACAAATACCTTGGTGATAACCAAAATTCTCTAATTGGACTTAAGACCTACTCAGTAAAAGGAAAATCATTCCTGGTACTTGAAACCTTGCCCAGGGCTAGTAAAGTCATAGATCTTAGAAGAGAACCTACAACCATCAATTTACTAGACTGGTGTAATCCATGACAATACTCTAAATATCTGTCTCCATCCTCACAAGTAAGTGTAGTCTTCACCTATCATCAAGGAAACTTCTCATTTGAATTATGATTATAACTTTTATTATTAATAACAATGACTGCTATTCATTGAGGATATACTTTATATGAGCAACTAGATTAGAATTCTTTGACATTTTTAGATTTGCTTTTTGAAGATTCTATAGAATTAGTCTCATTCTGAACATTACTCCACAAGCGGATTCTGCTTTTGCCAGCTATGAAATTAAGACTCATCACAAAATACACAGCACCTCTTAGTGTTAGGAAACTTTAGGCCAACTTGACATTAAGACATGGAGATATTTGGAAATTAAGCAAAAACATTCCAGCAAAATATAAATGCTGCTTTCTTGGCACTTATACAGTGTTCATTTCACACTTCTGACAAAGTTCCCTAGGTTGAGATTATATATCACTGCATTGCATACATAAGAGAAAGAGAATGCAAGTGAAGTAGATATTTTTCTATGTTCCTGCAACACATTTCAGGGCTGAAATTTAGGAATTTTTTTTCCTCTCACAACTCATGATGACAACAGTTTCCATATGGCACTGTCCTCTGTACATGAACAGCATTCACAGCATAGACACTGATTCTCACTCGAGACCCAGGCTGGCCTTGAAGTAACTCTGTAGCCCAGGCAGGCCTTACACTTGAAATGTGTTTGATTCTTCCTCCTGAGTAGCTGGTATTACAGATCTATGCCACCAGATGTAAATCTAGTGTGCCTGTGCGTGCATGCATGTGTGCCTGTGTGTGTGATGCTGGGAGGCTGAACTCAGAATTGTATGTTTAAAGATGGAACAGAACAGCTCATGGAAGACAATTAACTATGCCTACAGACACACTCTGCCAGGGGATTCCTAAGCCTTCTCATTGCCTCACACCTCCTCCTCTCCCTCCCAGCCAGCTTCAGGTTATACTCAGCCTCCAGCTACTGATCAGCTGATGTCATTGACATGGTGACCTAAGTAGGTGTTGTCATTGGACAGGTCCCCCGAGCCTCTTTTCTTCTTCCCCTCTTTTTTAATGGAGCTAACAAAAGAGCTTCAGTCTCCAAGAAACCAGATGAGACAAATAATATCCCATGGCCCAAATGAAGACGTTTTACCAGAGAAGAATGGAGTGCAGCAGTTTCAACTGACCAGAGATTTGGCAGCATACTTTATGGTCTGCACCAGGCAGACCACTGGCAGCCAATGAAACACAAGTGAAAAGTCCAATCATTGCCTCATTTTTACCAAATTCTAGACATTATCCTCTTTGTATTATTTTCATTATGTATTTGAAAATGCAGTACAGATTTAAATGTTTGCAAACAACACAAGGAGTTTCTGTTAACTTGCTATTTGCTTGAGTTACTTTTTTTTTCTTGTTTTAGTTTTTTGAGCCATAGTCTCACACTGTAGCCTACACTGTCCAAGAACTCATTACGTAACCCAGGCATGTCTTGACAATCCTTCTGCCTCAGTCTCCAGAGTAGACTACAGGTCTCAGCTTAGCTCCTCTGTGTAAATTTAGATGTAGTCAGCAAACTTGCCCAAACTGTTCTGCTAGTTTCTTGTTCCTATATAGTGGGCTTGGTATGGTGTGTGTGTGTGTGTGTGTGTGTGTGTGTGGTTGCCTGTTAGAAAATGAAGGAAAGACCTTATTGCTGAAGACATGACATACTTCTGTCACAGGATTTGGAGAAATCAAGCTGGAACTCACCTGGAAGGCTTCTCTCTAAAGACTAATTCTCTTAGTGACAAAAGGTGCTATGCAAATTGCCAAGGGACAGAAGCCATCAACATTCCTTCCTACCCAGGTGTAAAGCCTATGAAGCAGAATGATAACAGGATGACTAGATGGGCAAGATATCACCAATGGTACAATCATGGCACTTATGTCTTGGGGTAACCAATAGCTGCCTAATTGGACCTAAGGCCTGCTCTATAAGAGATAATTCATGCCTTGTACTGTAAATCCAGCCTAGCACCCATGGCCAGAGATGTCATAAACTCTACAGCAGAACCTTCCACTATCATGTTGCTAAATTAGCATAGATCCAACTGCCTCTAAATACTTATCTTTATTCTCATTGATAAGTGTACTATCTTTTTTTGGGTGGGGGGGCACAAACCTGCTCCCAAATTGTGACACAGAGTCTTATTATTAGTTTGGAATGCTTGACCTAGCTTAGGCACATTTGTGGCTAGTCTTTTTAACTTAAATTAACCTGATTCTCTTTGTCTACCTTTTGCCTTGGGGCTTATTGCCTTTCTTACTTTTGCTCTTCCTACTCTCACTGCTTCTCTATGTCTGGCTGGTTGGCATCTGCCTGGCTTCTGGACCTGGAAGGCTCCCTTGTTCTCTCTTCCTTCTCTAGTTCTCTCTCTCTCTCTCTCTTTGTGTCTCTCTTGTCTCTCTCTCTCTGTCTCTCTGTCTCTCTCTTCTCTGCTGTTTCTTTCTCTCTCTCTCTCTCTCTCTCTCTCTCTGTTTTTCTCTCTCTCTCTCTCTCTCTCTTGTTGTGTCTGTCTGTTTCTTTCTTTCTCTCTCTCTCTCTCTCTCTCTCTCGTGTGTGTCTGTCTGTTTCTTTCTCTCTCTCTCTCTCTCTCTCTCTCTCTCTCTCTCCACACACACACACACACACACACACACACACACACACACACACAACTAGATTTCTTCTATTTATTATCTCTGCCTTCCAGCCCTGCCTCTCCTTTCTCTGCTGTTCAGCTCCTTCAGCTCCTTATTAGACCAATCAGGTGCCTTAGGCAGGCTAGGTGAAACAGATGCAACACAACTCTACATAATTAAATAAATGCAGCAAAAACAAATGCAACACATATTTACATAGTTAAAATAATATTCTATAACAGATAAGAACAGGTCTTACCCCTTAGCAAAGTAGCTTCTTTACATAGAAGACAGAGAGACTAGTAGAGAGATCTACAAGTACAGAAAATAAGTAACTACAGGCTGCCCATCCTTAATTGCTTCATTTGCAACTCAATACCTACACCTAAAGCCCAGGAAGAGGGTAAAGACTGTAAGAGCCAGAGGACAAAAAATCAACTACAGTGAGAGTGAGATACTGTCTTTTGGATATGGCCAGGAATCATGCACCCATGAACTCTCAACACTATGGCTTCCTGCAAAGACCACAACTAACTGACATGCCAACATGGATGGGAATACATTTTACAAGACCCCACTTCCATATGAATAGCCACAGGCAGTCATAGGCTACTGAGGGAGGGAGAATCCATTTTCTCCAGGGACAAGTTTCATAGATTTCTCAGTTCTAAACAGTCTGTCTTAAACACGTGTGTATAAGAGCAACACAGATTAGACTCAGTAGGTTGTATGTTTATGTAACAATAATAATCACAGACAAGGTTATGTGTTCAAGAAAAGGAGGCATGAAAAGTTGAATGGGGTAAGAAAGGAATGAAAATGAAGAAAGAACAGTGTGCTTATTTATATATGAAATTTTTAAAAATTAAATTTAATAAAAGAGATGTTGAAGGTTCCATTCTTTATAATCATGACATGATTATTCTTCTGTTCTGATACCATATCAACTGACACTCTCCATCTGGAACTTCCAGAACCCAGCCCAGTTACACAGAGCCTGGGACTCGTAAATGAAAGTTGATCATCTGTGTGCCTGATCTAGTCCTCTCTTCTGATGCTATATTAGAAGTATTAGTGGTGATTGAAAGCAGACATGAAGTAAAGGAAAAAAGTAATAACTCATCTCTGCATCCTCTGAACAGTACAGAATGGGGGTGCTGACCCTTTTTGCCTTCAGTGACCTGCCTCAACAAAATACCAAAAGACCAGAGGGTGCCCAGAGTTCTAAATGCTTTCCTTAAACTTCAGGGAAAATAGGAGTGCAAATGGAGCCTGTACTGCAAATATAGAAGCAGCCAAACATATTAACAATAAAATTCTCAAATATTTTGCTGACCTCTTTTTTTTTCAGAGGTTAGTTTCACACTCCTCTCTGATATTATTGCAAACCCTAAGCTACACCTTATTACACAAATATGGCCTGCCAAATGTAATTGCTGTGTGCAGTTTTTGCTAAATCACAAAATAAGGGTACATATGAAGCTGCTTACAGAAAAATTGTAAAGTATTTAAGTGATGGGAGCAGAATGTTATGATTGGCAGGAATATACATTTACTCTACCTAAAATCGAGGAGACTGCATAAACAAAGTTGAGTTTCCATACACAAATGATCTTTTCCTCAAGAATTTTGCAAGTAACACCAAAAATGAAAAGAATAACTGTGAAAAGTGATCCCCGTGAGATAATGTCATTGACATAAGACAACACGTAAAGGGCTTTTATTGTGAGACACCATAGAACATTATCCTAAAAGATTCTTATTTACCATCACATCATTTCTACCAGAAACTTATTAACTGTAAATAAAGCACTGGAATAAGGAAATTTGCAGTGATGGCCATTATTACTCTGATACTCAAGGAAAAGGAGGATGAGGGGAGAAGAAGGAGGAGGGGGAGCAGAAGTGAAAAGGAGGAGAAGGAGGGGGGGGGAGAAAATTTGTTTTCTTCAGAGAGAAAAGGAAAGTTAGGATCCCAAACTGTGACAAGAGGTCTAATAACTACAATGCCAGGATAGATGAGAGTAGCATTCCTCCAACTTTCAGGCAATACTTGTCTTTTGTGGAGAGTAACCAAATGCTCAATAAGGACAGTATCAACACTCACAGTTGTGCCAACTCAGGGTAAGCTTGAGTTCCATCCATCACTGGGCTGGCACAAGCTTCAATATGTTAAGCATACATGTGAACACACACATTTGTATTCTCATCTATGAAACAATTTTCAGCCATGTTATCTTCTAATACCTAGACTAAGTCTTATATTATGCTTGGATTTGCACACTCCTTCAGGTCACCACTCCCAATGTTTATTCTGCCAAATGTCTCTTGGTCATTGAAAAGTCAGGATTACTTTGTATTAGTTAAGAAAATAATTCACTTCTAAGGATTGCATTGAAAGGGTTGCTCCTCCATATTGGGTCAATTAAGCATGCATCACTTCCAAAAGTGGGCAGCCTACTAGCAAGATATATCTAGCTGAACAATTGGGAGTAACATTCTTAGAGATGAACTTCTGCTCTTGGATTGAGTAGGCACCACTGTTGCTGTGCTGTAGTGCAGTACTACTTGGCCTCTGAGCCCTGAAGTGGGCAAGTGCATACTTCCTCACTATTGTAGAACAGCTAGTAATGAGAATATAATGGAAGACTTGAAGCCATATGTGGTGGGATGTGCCTTTAATCAAATCACTCAAGAAGCTGAAGCAGGAGAATCACTGTAGAATCTAGGCCAGGCTGAGCTATACAGTGGGTGCTAGGATGAGCTGGGCTACAGAGTGAGACTCTGCTTCAACCCTCATCTCAACAAAAAAAAGAGTGGCATGATAAATTATAACGAAACTTTGTGCAGGTTACGATGGTTAAACTTCATTGCTGGGAAGACTGGTTTTGGAAGACACTATTCTAGTAAGTATGTTTCACAATAGCTTTACCTGAGGATGCAGACCTTGCCCTATGTGGATGGCAACATCCCATGGGCTAGGGTTTCAGACTAAATAAAAAAGGAAAGTGGGAGAATGTGACTTGAATAACCCCATTCACCTCCCCCCTCTTCCTGGTTTTCCCAGACAAAAAGCACCCAGTTGTAAGATCCTGCTACTGCTGTGAAGGCTGCCATGCTTCCATGCAGAGGTGACTGTGGCCTCTTAAGCTGTGAGCCAAAATAGATCCTTCTTTCCTCAACTTGGCCTTGTCATGGATTTCCTCATGGCAATGAAAATCGATGACATTACAATTATATTTATCATAATTAACTATTAGGATTGCGTTTCAGAAAAGTTACAGTTTTCATAAAGTCATGTGACTAAAAAGTAATGAAATTTGGAACTAGGTCATTGCTCTACTAAGGGAATTCAATATGAAGCAGCTTGGTAGTGGTGGTGCATGCCTTTAATCCCAGTACTCAGGAGGCAGAAGCAAGTGGATCCCTATGAATTCAAGGCCAGCCTGGTCTACAGAGAGAGTTCCAGGACAGCCAGAAATACACAGAGAAATCCTGTCTTGGAAAAACGAAAGAAAAAAAAAGAAAGAACGAAGGAGGAAAGAAAGGAAGGAAGGAAGAAAGATAAAAAGGAAGGAAGGAAGGAAGGAAGGGAGGGAGGAAGGAAGGAAGGAAGGAAGGAAGGAAGGAAGGAAGGAAGGAAGGAAGGGAACATGAAGTACATGAAGTAGTTGAATTCCATCTGTGTAAAAAAATTAATGACAGATGGTTCTAACACCTGAGCTTCCTGGCCCACAGAGGCCAAGCTTCCCAGGTGGCAGTGAGGGCACTGATATCAACCCATTCTGGGACAAACAGAGTTCTTGACTAGTCACTGATTCAAAGAGTCCCTGCAACTCTTTTTTATTATTGTTATTTACTAAATCCTTTGTTTGGCAAGCTGGTGCATGGTAGTGCACACCTTTAAACCAGCACTTGGTAGGCAGAGGCAGGCTTATCTTTGAGTTTGAGGCCAGCCTGACCTACAGAGTGAGTTCCAGGATACCATGGCTACACAGAGAAACCCTGTCTCAAAAAACATGGATAAAAGAAATGTATTGTTTGGCAATTTCATACATACATACATACATACATACATACATACATACCTACATACATACATTCATATACACACATACATATAAACAATGCCTTCTGATTATTGCCCACCTCTTCCATCTCCTTCTCACCATCATCAGCTGCCCCCCCATGTCCCTTTCCCACATCTATGCCTTAATTTTGCTTTGTCACTTGTTGAGTTTAACCAGGGTCATCTGTGTAAGCATGGATTTGGAGCCCTATTGGCTCACCTGAAAATGATTATTCCCTTTCTCCTCCCTAATCCATCAGTAGTTGATAATTCAGGGGCTGCAGTAAGATCTCATTAGCTGCTCCCCAACCCATATTGATTGTTCACAGACCTGATCCCAAACAACCACAGCTTGTGTAACCACAGCTGTTGTGAGTTCATGATGGCAATAACTATGTCATGACCTGGAGATAGCATTTTGCAGCCCCTTTCCATGTCTTCAGGCTTTTGCATCTTTCCACCTTTTTTGTGATATTCTCTGGGTCTTCAGAGGATGATGTCAATGTCTCGTTTAGGGATGGGTACCTTATTCTCAGCACCTTGAGCAGCTGTGAGTCTCTACATTCACTGTTGTTCATTGCAAAGGGAAGCTCCTCTGATTAAAGTTGAGAGCAGATTTGTCTATGGGCATAAACATTAACGTTAATAAGGAAGTTTGATCAATGTCAATTTATTTAAATAACAGTAGTTAATTCCCACCCCATGGCTTATGATCTAGCAACCATGGGTTTAGACTTACTTTATAGTGCCGTTCTATTTTGCTTCTCTGTGCTGTGATAAAACACTGACCAAAAGCAACATGCGGGCAGGGGTTTCACACTTTCATATCACAGGTCATTGAGAGAAGCCAAGCCAGAAACTCAAAGCAAAAACTGAAGCAGAGGCCGTAGAGGACTGCTGTTTTTTGGCTTTGCTTCTCAGGCTCATGGTTAGCTACTTTCTCTTTTTCTCATAGGGCCACCTACCGAAGGTGGCCAAGGTCACCTCACCAGTAGTGAACCAGACCATACCACATCAATCCTTAATTGCCTATTAGCCAATCTTATGGGGACATTTTCTTAACTGAAGTTCCATTTTCAAGATGATCCTAGCTCAAGATGACAAAACAAAACAAAATAAAAACAAAACAAAAACATAGTTACCATGTTGAAAACTTATGAAATAGACTCTAGGACTGGTCATTTGTTTTCTTGATGCTAGCCAATGTAACTAGGGTGAGAAAATGTCAGAGTAGCTTTAATTTGCATTCTCTAGATGACTAATTATGTTGAGTATTTGTATTCTCTGAAGAAGTTTTTGCTCAGATCTGTAAAGCATTTTTATTGAATTTTTTTTCATGTTCTTTGTGTATTATAGGTAGGAATCCTCTATCAGAAAATGATGCAATTTAAGTCTAAGAAATTCTAGTATTTTGGAAGTATGTGTCATATGGTCTTGACAGCTAGTTAGCATATAAGGGTGCGTCTGGAAATTGTTGGCAAAGTGAACTTTATGTTTGTTTTTGTTTTGTGACAATTGCTGTCTAGGTAAAGTGGGCTCTTTGTGTGTGTGTGTGTGTGTGTGTGTGTGTGTGTGTGTGTGTGTGTATTGGGGCAGGTGATGCTTACCTGTGCACACAGGTGTGAAGGCTGGGGGTTGATTTTGGACATGTGCCTTTCTTCTTCTTCTTCTTCTTCTTCTTCTTCTCTTCTTTTCTTTTAATTATTATTATTATTATTATTATGCATTAAATTTCTTGTTTGGCAAGCTGGGGTATGATGGTGAATGCCTTTAATTACAGCACTTTGGAGGCAGAGTCTGGCTTATTTCTATTAATATGATATTGTTTTTGCCCATTTTTCTATGAACAACATAATTCTGTTCTCTATGACATAATAAGACTTCATTGTTTATACACACCCATGCACACACGAACACATCTCTGATTTCCTATCTTGGTTATTGGGCCTAACTCAGCAATAAACATGGATGTGCAGAAATTCACTCTGTAGAATACTAACTCAGGTTCCTTGAGATATATTTCCAGGAGTGACAGAGTCCTGTCATCTGAAAGATCTATTTTTAGTTATCTGAAGACTTTGCATACTGATTTTCATAGGGGCTAAACTAATGTCTAGCCTCACTGTAGTATATCAGGGTTCCCTTTCCCATCACACCATCATCAGCATAATACATTTTTAAGAGTCTAATAGCAGAAATCCTTGATTAAAGCAAATATCCCACAACCAAAATGCTGACCACTTCTGATTTTTTTAAAGGTTGCTGATGGTCCTTGCTTTGAACACACCTCCTTCTGATGAACATGTATATGCACACACGGTTCTGAAGGAGGTTCATTAAGGGTCAGCCCTTGTTCCTTGTCATCCAAACCCACTATAGAACTATGCCGTCTGAAGCCCTCTTCCTACATCTGTCCTCATGCATATCATGCTAGGGACAGAAGGCAAAAGCTGTGTCCTGGCTAGGTTTTTTTTTTTTTTTTTCCTGTCAACCAACAGTCACCTGGGGAAAGAGGAGTTTCAGCTGGGATATCACTGTGCTATGTCTATGTGGAAATGGTCTTGAATGTTGATTGATGTGGGAAGACCCTGCCCTCTGTGGGTGGTGCCACCCCTGGGCATGTGGTCCAGGGTTAAATAAGAAAGTTGGCTGAGCATAAGCCAGAGGGTAGCAAACCAGAGCGACTTTGCTCCATGGCTCTTGCCCCTGTTCCTGCTTGAGTTCCTGCCTTGTCTTCTGTCAATGATGGATTATAAACCAGAATTGTAAATTGAAATAAACCATTTCCTCCCCAAGCTGCTCTTAGTCAGATATTTTATTACAGTAACAGAAAACAAAATAGAATAAGGTGCTTTCAGTATTTTCTTTGGGGTGAACCAAGATCATTTGCCTTTGGTGGGTCATTTCACATTTGGGTCTCATTAAAGAGATAAGAATATGAAGAAAGCCTCACATCTGTGAACTGTTTAAGTAATTTCCTTGTTTTTCCCCCCTCTGCAATTAAAGACTACACAAACAAATCTTAACTGAAAACTCTAATTATTTTAGTATTTTATTTTTAATTGATTATTTTGAGTCATGTGTTGATTGAGACTTTTAACCAATCGTTTCTAATCTTACACTCATTTACTTATATAAAAAAAACATCAATTCAATCCTCACTATGTTCTAGGCACTGTCATAAACACTGCTAATAGAATGATTAACAATGCAGACACAGCCCGTCTCTCTGGAGGGTTCCACTTTAGAAAACCAAAATGGAGTAAATGAAAAAACGTAAGTGATCATAACGCATTCTCTTGAAGTGAATACAGTTGCCTCTCAGTGCAAATGATGAAATCTGGAGGCTTTTTCTCAGCACACACAGGAGCCTTTTCTTCTTTAGGATTCTGTATTTAGTGGTGACTGGCCACAGAATTTCCCAAGCATGGAATATGGAAACCAGTATGTCAAGAGCTCTATGGTTGGAGCTGTTGTTAAGAGCTCTAAATCAAGTACCAATCTTGGACAAAGCCCAAGTTCTGGTTGAAATTTCCTAACTTAATTTTGGTGGTTAGGGTTTGGATTTTCTGACCCAGTACTTGATATAAAAGCAAACACAGGATGCATTTGTGTATCCAGGGGATCAAGTGTTACACACAGCAAGGTAGGGAAGATTTTCAATATTGGATTATATGCAGAAAAAGAAGCATGATAGCTGGAAGATAAATGCTCTAAACATTATTAATGAATACAAAAATCTATAGCATAAAAAAAGCTATGCTCCATTGTGCAAGAGCTAAATGACAATGACGAATTCCTTCCACCAAGAGGTGTGAGTGCTGCATGGCAGGACCTTCTTAAGCACAAAGTTCTGCCTTATATAATTGAAACCTGATCACATCTTTCTTCCAAGGCACTTTACCTACTTACAGATGTCCTCTGAAGCAATAATATTTGTATTAGTTGGGCTACACCATGGTTTTCAAGTGAACTTTCTTTTTGATTTGGGAGTTGCCCGTGTTGATTTTTCTGAGAGACTCCCTAGTTTAAAGGTTAAAGAGTCAAATAATAATAAGGTAAAATAAAAATATCAGATGTTTTTCTGTGTTATTTTAATTATTCTTGCTTGAATCCAGTGACATTGTAAGATAATATTTACCAACTTGTCTTCCCAAGCGTTAATGATATAATGACAACAGCTGGTATTGATTGAATGCTAAATCTGGACCTGTCCTTGTGCTAGGAGCCTTCCATGCCCTGCCACATTTATCATACTAACAGTGTCTAAGGGGAGATATCGTATAATGCCCATTCTCCAGATGAGTAGACTGAGACAGAAACAGAAATGTTTGAGGAGTCACTAAGGAAAGAATAAAGCTCTATCTTGAAACCAGGCAGTCAGACAGCAGAGAGTCTGCTCTACTGAAAGGTGACAGGGAGAAAAAAGATTCAAATGCTCTGTGTGTTGGTTGCTTCAAAGACATGGGAAACACCATACCAGCAAAGAAACGGTGTGTGGCTGCACCCTGTCAGAACCCCATCTTTGTGGCCCTGACACTTTTCACTCATACCTCCACCCCAGGTGACTACTATCTGGACTCATACCACCAGCATTATTTTTTTTTCAACCTCTTTACATGCATTTTTATAAATGAAACCATACAATACTTTCTCTTTGGGATCTGGCTTACTTCATCAACCTAATGATGTTTTCTGTTAACTCTTGCTAAAAGTAAAGCATACTGCTGTGTAATTATTATACTTATGCTCTTTTACACGTCACAATTATTATTCTAACATAGGATTACACTATAACCTATTTATTCACCCTATTGTTGAGAAAAACTTGAGTGCTTCCCAGTTCAGGGTTCTGTACTTCTACTGTGAAGGCCGATACTCATACATTTTGTATTGTGATAACAACATCAGTAACTTTCAAAATGTTTGTGGCAGTTTACACTTTCCCTTTAAATGAGAAATAATGTCATTCTACATCCTTGCCAACGCTTGGTATTGTTTGCACTTTTGTTTTTGAATATCTCAGTGTATGTGGGCAATGCTGTCCTGCTGTAGTGTTCGGTGGTATCTCTCTGACACTGGTAATGAGAAATGGTTCAGTAACTGGCTCAAGCTTTCCATCTGCTCTGTATTGGGCTGTTTATCTTTTGCTCTCGAGTCACAGATGTCTCTTTGTATTCTGACTATAACTCTCTACCCTCTTGCTCCTCTGCCTTGCCTTTTCACTCTTTCAATGGTACTAGATATAAGGAAGAGCCTGTGCTTTGCTGAACCACACTCTTCAACTTTGTAATAAGATGGCCTTTGTCAGTGTCTGTCATAGCAATAAAGTCTTAACATCTTTATCTGTAACATTTCAAACTTATGCTTCTCCATAATTCAGTAAACTATGATTGGTAAGTTATAAATGCTTGAGTTGTCTTTAACCACCAGACTGACTTTTGTGTCACCTGGAATGTCTATTAACTGTTCTGTGCTTGATTTTTTTGTTGTTGTTGTTATAAATATATATAAACACAATCTCATCTATGAAAAAACAGTTATGCAAAAATCACACTATTCCAATGATGCTTTATGAATGACAGTATAAATGAATACTGCCAGCTTCGAAACCTCTCAGTCATGTTTTTATGGGTCCCATCATGACTGAGGAGTGGTAGGTAACCAAATTGTGTAGTTAGCCTTGGGTCAACTTGCGGACGCTGGTCTGTTTTGATTGTACACCTGATGTGGTTCTTTTCCCATCTTGTTCAGTTGGTTCATTACTAATTTTCCCTTCTGTGAAAAGCTTATTTTTGAGGGATTGCTTTTTCTCAAAGGAGTTATCTTACTTTTAATGATGCATATGTGTGTGCCTCTGTGTATGTGTGTACCTCTATGTATGTGTGTGTCTCTGCTTATATATGTACATGTGAGTGCAGCTGCCCTTAGAGGCCAGAGGCTACGGATGCCCTGGAGCTGGAGTTAGAGACTGCTGTGTGATAGCTGACATGGGTGCTGAGAATCAAACTTGGGCTCTCTGGAAGAGCAATGTGTGTTTTTAACTGTTGAGTCATTTTTCCAGCCCCCATTTGGGGTCTGGAAAATGATAAAGAAAAATATTTCTTTATCATTCATGTTTGTGTTGTTGTTTCTGTTTTTATTTTTGTTTGTTTGTTTTTTCATTTTCTCCTCTGGGTGCTTGTTTCCCAAGGTTTGTAAGGAAATGGGTTTTTTCACGGACACACAACAGGTATCTGTACACCATTGCTGTGGAATCATACTAAGTATACATTAGTAGAATGAATAAAGACGATGAGGTATAAAGACTCAATGAGCAGAGGCTCAGTGGTGATGAACACCTTTAATCCCAGCACTGCGGAGACAGAGGCAGATGGATCTCTGAGTTCAAGATCAGCCTGATCTACAGAGTGAGTTCTAGGACAGCCATGGCTACACAGAGAAACCCTGTCTGGAAAAACAAAAACAAAACAAAAAAGACACAAAAGGGCTACTATCTAGCCATAAAGAATAAAATCATCTTGTTTATAGAAAAAGGGATGGCTCTGAAAGAAAAAAGCCAGACTCAGAAAGATAAATAGATTTTCTTTTCTATCCAAGACCTAGTTTAAACAATGACAACATGGTGTTGGGGATTTAATTTAGGGAGGAAATACTTGCCTAGAAGTCATAAGGTCCTAGGTTTGGTTCATAACAACAGGGGAAAAAAGACATGAAAAGAAATAAAGGACTTTTTTGGAAGAAGAAGGAAGCCAGGTGAGGGACAAGGAGGTACCTCTCTATAGAGGGTAAATATTATCAAAGTGTGTCATATGGTTGAAAATGTTCACAGTAAAACCAATTGTTTTATACCTATATCAGTATAGTCTAGTAAATTTAAGAAGGTACTATCAAAAAGGGTATTTGTTAATGGAATTATCATTTACTAGACTTTGAAAATAATGCTTAATTTGTAAACTGCAGGGTCATCATATGCTTTCCTCCCTCAGTGTTCCCCACATCCTTCTCTAGAACTTTCTGTGTGGTGGAACTCCCATTCTCACAGCAGGACTCACTTTCTGCTTGAAATGGTTAGGGAGTACTCAGCATCTGGTATCACTCAAAGGTGCCAGTAGGTGGGACAGAGGCAGGTCCTAGAATGATAAGCACTGTTTCTACCCACATTCAGTCGACAAAGCTTGATCTCATGCCTCTCTCTACAGCTGAAAGGGCTGGGAGATCAGGTCCTGTGACGGTTCTATCCATAAACACAATGGATGCAGGCCACTCATGATCCTGACCTTAGTCAGGAGGCTGAACCAGTGAGGTGGGACTTCAAGACAGGAGGGGTCATTTCAGAGCTCTTGCCATCCAAGGAAATGACTTGCAGTAGTGGCCATCCAAGCTTTACTAAGCCTTATTCTTCTGCCTTAGTTACATAGGCTGTGTGAACTCTGCCTTGTGCTTCTACTTTCACAAAGACTCCAGCATGGCATTTTCCCAAGCAGCAATTCATAACATGTGCTTCTAATCCTTTCCATTTGGGGATAGGTACCCACTTTTCTCCCAGCTTCCTGATACTAAGCATTCTCATCAGGCAAGCCTGCAAAATGCCCACCATGCAGGGAGGGCTCCGTACTCCTCTTTGCTAATAGACAGTTTGTTATGTTTTTTAAGACAGCAATGAAAAGAGCATAAAGCATATTTAAGCAGCTGATGGATGCTTGGCTCTAACATCTCAGTAACATCTAGTGGCATCTGTGCCTTTGGTGGTGTCTTTCAAAAACACATATCACAGAGAACTTGCCAGTCTCTCTCACAGAAAGTCCTTGCAGTTACCTAGGTAACAAGATTCTGAAGTAACCTGAACTGGTGTCTTATGTTTCATTGGTTACACCTGCCCTTATCTCATCCCCACTGTCCGATCTAACTAAATAAGTCTGCACAGTGCTTTCCCTTGGAGGTCTTAGCTTTCTACATCTAGTAACTTAACTTCCACCTCAATACGAAATGAATGCAGCTTGATCTGGATGGCATCCTTGCCCTATGGCCTATCTAGCCTGTCCTCATGGTTATAAATAAAGTTTATTATAACTCAACCACAACTATCCATTTGTCCATTGTCCATGGCTGCTTCTACATGCAGCAGCAGACTCTAGGGGATGTGAGGGAGACAGCTGGAGCTTCAAAATGGAAAACAGTTGCCATCTGGCCCTTCATAGAACAAGTTTGTTGACTTTTGCTCTAAAGTAAAGAGACAGCTTCCTACAGAGGTGATATCTGAGCAGAATTTGGAAAAATAAGTAACATCTTACAAATAGAGGTTAGAGGAGATGCAAAGAGAATGTTTTTGTTAAACAGAATAGATGTCTAGAACATAGTGATCTCTGTTCGAGCTATGCTCTGCATTGTTTGGTCAGAGCACAAACCCGGGAAGAGGATCGCTGTAAATAAGAAGCAGAGGTAGAGAGGAGTGGTCTGGCCCCACAGACACTTGGATACCTAGGATAATCAAGATGTATTCTCCTACCCCCAGTAACAGCATTCCTCAAAACATTTTGTGGGAGATAGAGACAGACCACATGTGCATGCTCCATGATTGGAAAGTGTGTAGAGTCCAATTCTGCCCACCAAATTCCCCAGAGACCTGGGGGCAGACCAAACCATCCAGCATCTGCTGCCATCAAAGCCTTGGACCCACACCCACGGGAAGAGGGAGAGGCCCACCTACACCTACTGGAAGAAGGGATGGGAAGACGATGGTATAAGAACACAGCCAACAATAGAAAGACTAATATGAGACGACCAGAGTCAAGGGATTCTACATCAGCATGACATGAACATCCCAACGCAGATGAAACAGAAGCGAATGACCTTAAAAACAAAGAGGGAATGAGAAAATCCCTTGAATAAATGGAAGAAAAATAAAAAAAAAATGGAAGAAATGGAGGAAAAGACAAACCAAAAAATTCATTCAATAAATAAATCTCTCAGAAGTGTGCAAAGTATTGAGTTAATGCTTGCAAGAAATTATTATTGCTACAATCAACACAACAGATTGTTGCAAGGCTTCTGAGAGCCTTTACAATTTATGTCAATTGAAACATCTCTTAAGGAACTATTAGCTGGGCGTTGGTGGCACACCTTTAATCCCAGCACTGGGGAGGCAGAGGCAGGTGGATCTATGTGAGTTCTAGTCCAACCTGGTCTATGGAGCTAGTTCCAGGACAAGTTCCAAAGCAATACAGAGAAACCCAGTCTCAGAAGCAAGCAAGCAAACAAACAAACAAACAAACAAAAACCCAGAAAGGAACTATTGGTCATAGAATTACCTACTTACCTCACTACACACCTGTTTTGACTAATTCTCTTTGAGAATTAGTAGTCACCAAAACACCAAACCACTATTCACCAAAAAACGCTCTAGGGACTCTTGCTTCAACAACAGACAGCTAGTAAAAGGGTTTAGACAGAGGCCAGATGTGATGAGACTTGTGGCTTAAAAGGATTGCTTTGGCAGCTAGCTGAGGAATGGGTTGTCCTGATGGAAGGAAGACAGAAGGCAGGGAGACAAGATAAGACACTGATGCAACCATCCAGGTGAGAACTGACTGAACAATCTATCATTTCCCAATACTTATGCATGTGGCCTGCTCCCAAAATGAACAAGGCAAGGGGGGGGGAGCACAACAAAGAGTGATCATTATTTGTAAGTTTTCCCAGCAGCCGTGAGAAAGGCTTTGCTATCAAGGTCATCCCTCCGAAGGAATTACCAAGAAATACAGCTTGTTTGCCTGAGGCCCGGTTCCCCAACCGCTCCTGGGACCTGCTCTTTATTCTTGGGCCTGGCTTGTCTTTGTTTCGGATCACAGGTTTATTCCTGCTTGCAGGTCCCTTGACTTTGACGCGGATTTTTCTCCCACAGCATTAACTTCCTGGAGCCTGCTTGGAGCACTGCCACGTTTTGCCTCCAGGTCACCAAGCTCTGCAACACACGTGTTAGAAGCTGGGCTGCTGCTGGCCTCTGCCTGCAAGTGGCTTCTACTGTGTTGGTTCACTATACCTACAGGCTCCTGAAGAACTCTGGTCCCACCATGCCCCTGATTTCCAGACTTGATGGCTCTTGCCTCCTTTCCTACTTCGTATCAGGGTTTCCCCACCAACCTGACATTTCCTAATCACCAGCCACTCCCTTCTGCCTGAAGCCTCTCAGGTCACCATTGCTGTACCAGAGCCAAAAACTTGGTAGCAAAGACAATCCTAAGTGTTATTCCCTAGGGGATTTCCAAGACTTCTTCTTCCTTCCTTGGGGAACTTCTTTTGGGTTGGATGATTCAGTTTTTCTCAAAACACCCAGGGAGATAAAGGGTCTTGGAGGAGACAGCTCCACCAATCCCCCCTTCTTCCTTTCCATATTGAAAGGATGCTTCAATATGGGATCTGAAGGAAGGAAGCAGGCAGGGCTTGGGCATCTGTGAAGAGCTGGCCAGAACTGCAACTCTTTGCGCAAAGGCGGCTTCCTCTCTTCTTCAGCCCCTCGAGACTGCGATGTTCCCAGTCATGTGGCTTCAAGGCACTCCCATTGCAGGACTGTTCAACCTCATCCAGTTAGCCTTGTTATTCCATGCAGAGCACATGCTGTCCCAGGAGGGGCCGGCTGGGAGGGGTGCAGGGCTGCTAAGCATGGAGATTGCAGGGAGAGCAGAGCCTGCTCACAAAGACCAAAGACAGGTAGCAGGCAGGTTCTGAGCAGTGCGGAGGGGCTCAGAGCAATCCAAGCAGGGGTTACCTAGCAGAGTCCTGGATATCGCCACTGGGTACTGTGGAGATGAAGCAAGCATCTTTCAGCTTGGCATCCCCCTTGCTGCCCCTGCGGTCCCTTGCTGTGGGCTAGTCTTCTGCAGCACCAAACTATTCATGTCTTTAAGTGAGCTGGCACACTGGGAGCTGGATTGAACCATGTGAGTCCCTATTCCACTGATCTCGGTATTTTACAACTCAACAATCAGCATACTTTCAGGAAAGCAGCCTGTCCTCTTTTCTGAATCCGGAAGCACTATTCATTCAGGAACACATTTTAAGCTTTCTTGTCCTAATGAATGTCAGATCTGTGTTCTGAAGAAAAAATCATGTAGAGCTAGGTGGAGGTACAGCTAGACTCCCCCTATGTAATAGAGATGTGCAGGAGCCCTCAAAATACTCACTCCTAATTATTCTGCTTCTCAGAGACCGATTTGACTGTTAAGACCCAAGCCAGCTCTAGAAACATATGAAGCTTCGTGTTTCCATCTGGCCTGGGGGCTGCTGAGCTTACAAAATTTCGCCAAGGCAAAATTTTCTGTCGGAGAACATTCTCTTTTTTCCTAAAGCCGACTTGAGTTTCAGGAAAGCAACAACAATCAGCATCGGGTACCTCTTTTCTGGGAGTGTGGTCGACTGTTTATTTTATGGTTTTAAAACACCAGGTAAAGAGAGTAGGTTAATTTCAAGAAGGAAATCACACTTGATGGAAACCAAGCTGGTAAGACGTGCTGCTCGGTCACTCTGAGGTCTTCTGAGGGTTCATTTTCCTAAGCTGCTGGGCATCTGAGCTGAGTACCTGTCTAACAAAGTACACACTCCCAAATTAGCTCCCAACCTTGAAGACTTTTCACCTTAAGATTCAATAAGCACAAAATGTAGAACACGGTTGGAGAAGTGAATTAGATCAAACTCATGGCTATTTGTGTTTCATGGTTTTGTGGGTAGGTTTTAAAGATTTTCGAGTCCTTAAAGTCATACCTGGATTTCCACGGTCACGGTTAAAAGCCTACAGAAAAGGGATGGGTGGTGTGGAAATTAACTGTGTAAAGGTGTGTTACTTTTGTTTATGCTGCATGTGTTTAAAGATGTAAGGATGTATGTTTCATTATGTAAGGATGTGTAGCATTTGTTTCACCTTGCCTGCCTAAAGCACCTGATTGGTCTAATAAAGAGCTGAACAGCCAATAGCTAGGCAAAAAAAGAATAGGTGGGGCTTTCAGGCAGAGAGAATAAATAGGAGAAGAAATCTAGAATGAGAGAAAAAGAAGAGAGGAGAGAATGAGGGTGATGCCAGGGGGCAAAAAAAAAAAAAAAAAAAAAAAAAAAACCAAAAACAAAAAAACAAAAAACAAAACCAAAAAACTAGGCAGCCACCAGCAAACCAGACAAAAGAAGCAGTGAAAGTAAGATATACAGAAAGAATGGAAGGGAAAAAAATGTAGATGAATGGGAACAGGTTAATTTAAGTTAAAAGAGCTAGCCAGAAAGGAACCTAAGCTGGGGCAAGCACTCATAACTAATAGGAAATCTCTGTGTCATGATTTGGGAGCTGGTTGGTGGTCTAAAAGAAAAGGCTTGGTAAAGCTGGAGGTATAGATCAGTGGGCAAAAGATGCTTGACAACCTGGTTACTTGATTGCAGAGTCCCAGAACCTATCTATGAACCAGTTGTAGCAGCTCAGTGTCAGGAAGGCATGCACAACCAATGGGGACAATGCCCTGAGGCTCACCAGCCTGGCACACACACTGTCTCAAAGCGGAAAGCGAAGGATGAACACCAGACGTTGTCTTCTGGTCTCCACATGTGGGCATGCCCCAGTTTGCCTTCTGTTGTTGTGATAAACACAAAGCAAAAGCTGAGGAAGAAAGGGTTCTTTTCAATTTACAGATGAGAGTCATAATCAAGCTGGGAAGATTCTAGGATATTTGCATGTATCAGCACAAACTAATGATCTTTTGAAACTTAGCATAAAGAAAGGGAGAAGGGGTTGGGGAGGTGGACAGGGCACCAGGAATAAGGGGCTTTAAGTTCTTTTGGCTCTCCACACCTGGCTTTCTTAGCTGAACGTGGAGAATCAGAGAAGAGAGGTGTGGGGGCATGAGGAGGCCTCCTACACAGCAAAGGGTCTGAACACGTTCCTCCTCCTCCTCTCCATATCTCTTTCTGTATTTCAGTAGTTGGATAAAGGAAGAATCTCGTATAGCTATGTTTTGCACATCTCTGAAAATATCGAAGCTGTGATGCTGTTACACTCTGATAGTAATGCTTCCCTTGCCTGTCACCTAGGAAACAATGTCACTTATTACTGCTTCTTCTCCTGTCTGATGCCCACATTCCAAGCATCACCCTGTTTGGAAGGTTTACAGCACAGGACATCTTCCAGGCTTCGTTTGGGTTTACTTATAAACTGCAAGTCCCTCTTATCTGCCTTTAAAAATGTTCTGAGCAATAAATTGGGTCCTAAGTAACTTTTTCTATCCTGAGTTCATTATTTGCAGAAGCCAATGGTGTGAGGAATTGCTAGTATTATTTTATAGTTTATTGAAAATTTTCTTCCAAATAAACACTGGGCAGTTACAACACTTGTCACTAGGGAAATACAGCATGGGCCTCCCTGCCTCTTTGATCTAATTCAGTGTGGGAATGTGTACATTGGATGCTTTGGTGGAGTGGACTAGAAAAGCAGTGAAAGCAGTGGATAATGGAATTAGGGGAAAGTTTCATCCTATTTGTTGAGTCAGTCTCACTCTGAATACTCATAACCAGATGAAATGGGAATGATGACAGGCTGGTATAGTTCCCATTGGTATCCAGCAGTCTCTTCCTAAGGTGTTTTAATAATCCAAGTGCAAAACCCATCTTAGACCATTTCTTCCACAATTTCCTTTTAGATAGTTCTGGGTGGAACATTAGGGCAATTGATGACACCTCACCCACCTGTATCCAATTGTAGGCCTAAAATGGGTTTTATTTTTATTTTGTCCCCGTGTGTCTTTGCTTTTTTAGAAAGTTAAAAAAAAATCTGATTAGTATTCATTCATTAGATTCTGCACAAATCTGGCACCACACATGAAAGATAAGTAGCTAAAACTATTATTCTTCAGATAACTGTATTGTACACTACAAATGCTATCAGAAGGCCACTTATCAAACAATATGCAGATAAATATATGTACAGGTGTGCCTGAACATGTGAGCACAAATGTATCTAAATAGCCCTGTGGAATAAGTGACGGAGGGATGTAGAAATATTCTAGAATTCCATAAATTCTAGTATCATCCAAAATCAGCCACTTACACCATACAGAACACTTAATTTGTTTATCTACAAGGATCACTGGAAGAGCATTTGAAAGAGATTCCATTGTATGAAAGGATAATGGGAGCAACACCTGCTCTAATCATCCATGGTGACTTAGCTATTTCTGTGGTTAAAGATTTCTTACAAACGTTAATTGACTAATTGCCACAATGGTTCTGTAGCAGGCAAGCATTGTTAATGGCTTCATTTCACTGATGGAGACTCTGAGTCAAGGCGAGATGAAGAAGAATGCCAAAGACCACAAAGAGACAAAGAAACAAAAAAAAAAAAAAAGGAGGATTAGGACATCGCGGGTTCTTCATTTAAGTCTTTATTATAAATCACAGAAGCAAGATAAAAATACACGATAGAAGATGTCATTTGACAAATAGGAGCTCAAAAAAAAAAAAAAGGCTTCTCATGTTGAGCAATCATGAAATTGCCAATAATAAATGTCTATCTTAAATAAATCACATACTTTATCTAAAGGCCTTGCTGAAAATAAATCTCCAAGCCAAATCAGAAATTATTATGTGCCTGGCACAAACAATTCTTATCCTGGAGGTATTGGGGTGGTTCTGAGTAGACACAGATCATTTGGCTCCGTTTCAACAGCCACAGTTTTTAGGATAATATCTAAAGCAGTGGTTCTCAAACTGGAGGTTGACTATCAGATATCCTGTATACCATATATTTACATTATTATTCATAACAGTAGTAAATTTGCAGTTATAAAATAACAATGAAGTGATTTTATAGATGGGGGTCATCACAACATGAGAAACTGTATTAAGGGGTCACAGAGTTAGGAAGGTTGAGAACTGCTGCTCTAGGGTTTTCAAAGAACTAAAAAAACACACACAAGCAAACAACCCCATCAATAAATGTGCTGATGAATGAGCAGGAAGGGCTCAAAGGGATATGAAAATGTTCAATAAACATAAGAAAAATGGTCAACCTCACTAGCTAATGTGTTTTGAATGTGAAATAGTCCACATGGGCTTACCAGTTTGAACTGTAGGTCCCCAGCTAGAGCATCCATCCATTTGGGAAAGTAGTGCAACTTTTGCAGAGTGCAGACTTGCCAAAGAAAGTGGGTCTCTAGGAGTGAGTCTTGGTTGTATAGTCCAGCCTCAATTTTTATTCACTCTGTGCTCTCTGAATGCAGCCAGTCTCTGGCCTGTTAGAATAATCCCCTTGAACTATAAATAAGAACAAGCCCTTTCTCTCCTAAGTTGCTTCTTGCTGAGTCTTTGGTTAAAGCAACAAGAAAAGTAGCTCATACATTAGTCATTAGTGAAATGCAACTCAAAACTACATTGAGATTCATCATAATGACAGTCACTATGAAAAAGTAACAAATGGTGGAAAGGATGAAGGCACCCTACTGGTGGGCATCTATCCTGCCACTAAAGAATCCAATATGGAGTTTCCTTGAAAACACTAAAAATTGATCTATCATTTGATCCAGCTATATCTCTGCTGAATATTTACCCAAAAGGCACCAAGTCAACACATCAGGGAGAGTCCTGCACATTAATGTTTACTGCATTACTATTCACAATAGGTAAATTATGGAACTAACCTAGGTGTCCAGCAACCGGAAAAAAAGGGGTAAAGAGAGCATGGTGTATATACACAATAAAATTGTTATCGGCCACAATAAAGCATGAACTCTGTTGTTTTCAGGAGAATGGACAGGGACACAAGTAGAAATAATCATATGAAGTGAATTAAGTCAGTCTCAAAAAAAATAAATACAGTGTTTTCTCTCATTTGTGATCGATGGTGGGGTGTTCTTCTGTACATATGTTTCTCTTATTGGTTGATGAATAAAACACTATTTGGCCAATAGCCAGTAGAGGCAGGAAGATAGGCAGGGCCAGGAGAGGAGGAGAATGCTTGAGGAGAAAGGGAGGCACCTAGGAGATGCCATGTAGCCACCAAAGGAATAACAGGTCCAGCAATCCCCAGTAAGCCAAGACCATGTGGAAATATATAGATGTATAGGAATGGGTTAATAATTAAGAAACAGCTAGCCAATAAGAAGCCCTAGTCATCAGCCAACAGTTTTGTAATTAATATAGCATCCATGTGCTTATTTGGGGCTAAAGTGGTTGTGGTACCTGGTGAGAAAGTAACTCCAGCAACATATAGTTCCTAGATATTATATAGAAATAAAATTATTTATGTATATGTGACATGATTCAAGTCTATAGGGCTGGGGAGATGGCTCAGTCAGTAAAGCAATTGTCACTCAGTCGAGAAGACCTGAGAGTTTAATTCCTGAGCCCCACATAAAAATATGGAAGCAGTGACATACACCAGTAATCCTTATGCTAGGATGTTGGAGAATTGGAGGATTCCTGAAATTTACTGGTCACCAAGGCTAACTGAGTCAGTAAGCTCCATGATCAGTGAGAGACTTCATCTCAAGAAAAAGATGGAAAGTGATTGAGGGAGACACAGGATATCAACCTCTGGCCTCCATACACACCCTCACACACTTACTGTAACACACACACACACACACACACACACACACACACACACTCACAGACTTTCACCTACATTCTCTCTCTCCCTCTCTTTCTCTCCCACACACATCACACACTCACACACACACACACACACACACACACACACTCACAGACGTTCACCTACATTCTCTCTCTCCCTCTCTCTCTCTCATACACATCACACACACACTCACACACACACACACACACACACACACACACACACACACACATACACAAATGAGCACAGGCAAGCAACTATAGATACACACAAAATAGAAGCAAAACTATCAAAGGTAACAGGGAAGACTAAAGGGAGTTAGGGGATGTGAAGATAGTCAGGATTAGGGTTGAATCTCAATGCATAGTATATCCTTATATGAAAATGTTATTATGTATCATAGCACAGGAACAATGAGCATGTACAACAATACTTTAAAAAAATAGGAAGGAGCCATTATAGGTTTCAAGAGAAAACTGACTCTAGAGAAATGTCCAGAAACCTGCAAGACTGATCCCAACTAAGGCCACCATAAATGTGGCCTTCCCTGATAAGGAGATTGATGACTAACTTATCCACCATCATAGAGCTCTAGTCTAGTAGCTGATGGAAAGAGAAACAGACACCCACACAGCTAAACACTGAGTCGAACTGGAATTCAGATGCAGAGAGGGAGGACAAGACCAGGCTATAGAAACAGACAGGCACAGCTGACCTGAACAAAGAGGAGCAAATCGGCCTCCGGACTGATAGCTGGGAATCCAGCATTGGACTGACTCAGACCCCCTGAACATGGGTCTCAGTTAGAAGGCCTGGGCAGTCTAAGGGACCTCTGACAGTGGAACCAGGATGCATTCTTGGTGCATAAAATGACTTTGGGAGCACAACCCCCATGGAGGAATACTCCCTTAACCAAGAGGCAGGAGGGAGGGCCTAGTCCCTACTCCAAATGACTTGACAGATTTTGATGACCCCTCCAAAAAGGCATCACCCTACAAGTGGAGTGGGGAATGGGTGGAATGGGAGGGTGATCAGGGGGCCATGGGAGGGGGTAGAAAGGGAGGGAGGGAGGGAGGGAGAGACGGAGAGGGAACTGGGATAGATATATAAAATAAGAAAAATAAATAAGTGAAATAAAATAAATAAAATAGGAAAAAGAGTATTTAAAATGAAATTGATGTATCTCAAGCATGCAGTGTGTATAAAGGCTAGAGTGGTATTCAGCGATGACTTAGGTCTTCACATTTAGTTATTACTTGCTAACTCACCTAGAGAAACTAGTTTATACTGCAGTGTTACTTTGCCTTTGATATGCTTAGATATAATGGTATATGCAAATACTTTATGTAGTCTTATGGCTTCCTGCAGTATGCAATACAGTAACATGCTGTACAAGTTTATGCCTAGGAGCAATAGCTTATACCATGAAGACCACGTGTGCAGTAGCCTATGTAATCCAGGTCTGTGGAAATGAGCTCTATGAAGTTCACATAATGAGGAAATTGCCTTTTTTGTTTGTTTGTTTTTAATGACAAGTATATTTTATTTTCTCTAACTTTTTTACATACTGTAACTTCTAAAATAAAAAAAAAAATACCTGCTAAAAAATAGTTAAGGACTGGCAAGGTGGCCCAGCTTATCTTGTGCTTACTGGGCAAACCCAGCAACCGAAATTCAACCCCCTGATCCCATAGCAAAAGGAAATCTGACTCCAGAACTGTTCTTGCACTCATACGCTTACATTCATGCATACACATAATATGTCCACATACTCAAGATAATAGGATTTAACTTAAAACTGGATAAAAGGTCTCATTTTGATTAAGAAGTTTTACAAATAACAATTTGATCAACACATCAAAATGAGTGCATTCTTTCAATAGAGATGACAGGATGTCAACACAGAGAACTAAGCAATGATTTCCTAGCCGCACAGCTGGTCTGGAACATTTTTTTATTATTATTTATTTATTATTTATTTATTCATTTATGTGGTGTGTGTGTGTGTGTGTGTGTGCACGTGCGCACACACACGCATGCACGTGCGTGTATGCACTCACATGCGAGTATATGTGTTCTTCTCAATAATCCATGTTGACATGTTGAATTTTTCAGCATGGCTATATCCTAAATATTAACATGTATCTTACTGCCAGTGGGAATCTGGAAACCGCTCTTATACAAGCGAGAAGGAACAGAGGCTGTGAGAAGAGCTATGGGATCCAATACAAAGGGACCACAGGACACAGAGGAACAAAGGCAACACTATGACTTTGAATGATATACCAAACACCTGGAAACAATAAGTGCATTGTAATGACCAATGTTGCAAGGGCAAGACCAGCCCCTAAGCCACAGAACCAGCCATGGGTCCTTCCCTGGATGACAGTGGTATCACACAGACACCTGTTTTCTGAAAGTGCATCCATTTGTTTCATCATCTGAGAAAGGAGGAAAGGAATGACAGTCCTGGAGGACTGATCATTCATGAAAAACAATCCAAGTCCCTCTAAATATCAGAAACCAGTATAAATTATACCATTAAAATAAGGTGATGCATGGGGATCAAGAACCAAGGGATGCTATAGGGTCCAGCCCAAGTCCTAGTTGAAGGTCAGAGACAAGTGTCTCAGTAGAAGAACTTCAGGAAGAGAGGAGGAATTCTCTCTCTGTTGTTGTGGTTGACTGAATGATGCCTACTGACATTGGAAGGGCAACATGTTTTTCTCAGTCTATTAATCTGAGCATCAGCTTCATCTTTAAATACCCTAATGCTCAGAACCAAAAATCTTCTGGAGCAAATCTCTGGGCACTCATGTTCCAATCACACTGATAGAATTAATTAATTCTCTCCAAATCTCCCACTGGCTCCGCCCCATCATCCTATTCAGACAGCATCAGGCACCAAAGGAAAACGATGCTAACAGTCACCTTTTAGGGGCTTATGTATTAATTTTCTAGTTGAACTAATACAATGGTAACTATGCATAGACATTATTAGAAGTGCTTTATACATATTAAATCTCCACAATGACTCCAGAGCTAACTGTTATCATCATTCTTGTGTTAAGGATGAGAAAATATCATAGTGTAGGTTCCAAGTCTTAACATTGTTATGTAGTGGAACTGTCTTAGTCACTGTTGTATCCCTGTGACCACAAAAGTGATCAGAAACAACTTAAGGGAGGAAGGATTTCCTTAGGCATGTAGCTTTCTAGTCTATGGTGATGAGCAGGGCATCATGCTGGGAGCATTAGGTAGAGGATGCTTATGTCATGACAGACCAGGAAGTAGCTAGTGTGACAAGAAGCAGAAGTTGGGTGGCCTGATTCCTCTTAAAGGTCCTTAAGCTTCTTCCAAAACAGTCCACAAACAAGTGTTCAAAACATATGTGTTTGAGGGACATTTAGGATTCAAACACAACAGGAACCATGGCACACGTTAGGCAATTTGGCTTTGGAGTCCATGGTCCTAATGGCTATTCCATGATGCCTTAAAACTAACAGCAGAGAAGCTGGAGCTACAAAAGTCAAAACTCTGATAAACTAAGCATAAAGCTAACGACTATACACAATTGCATGTTGGTGTGCCATTATCTCAGCTTTTTTTGTCTTAGCCACAGAGAAATTTCTCACATTGGGTAGGGCTTGATTAAAAGAAAGTGTTCTGCCATGTTTCTTGAGGGAGATTGAAGAGGCAGCAAGCCTCCCATGGCTCCTGTCACTGTGGGTCTCACCAGGCACAACAGCAGAGTAAATAAACACGGAGCTTAGCAGACATGTCAGAGCAGTGTGGGAACAACAGTGCCTCTAAGTGCCCAGATCCCCAGCTGCATGGATATTCCTGTGCCCCCTGTCCACCCTCTTCAGAGGCAAGTGTAAGAAAGCCTCCCAGACTCCTGCAACATAGCAGGGACTGTGGGCTAGAAACAGAAACTCAAGAATGAGGCCACGCCAAGGATATCAGCAGAGAAGAACACTTATGTCTAGAAACCCAGAGCTCCCAATAGTCTGCTCCCCATGGACATTGTGGTCTGGCTTATAGCTCCAGAACTAAGAGGCAAATCAGGGAAATGGACCAAATAAATGAATGACCAAAAATTAATACACATGAACTATGACTGAAATTAAGTTAAGGTGAGAAAATAGTTATTTTTCCTCCGCTGCTTTTATTGCTCAAACTATACTGTTTAGCTATAAAAGAAACAAGACCTGTTTACCTTTGCAGCCTGATGTGTTCTCCCACCATCCACCCCTGCATCTCTCTTTCCCTCTCTCTCCTTCTTTCAAAGCCAAAGAAAACTTCCAAAACTGTTTGGGGAAACAAAATCCCTAGACTAAGTTGACAGCATCCCAAAGGGACTCCGCGACTAAGCAAGCCTCCCTCTAGTGAATGAGTTCCTTCTGCCTGTTTCTTGAAAACATTAGTCTCATTAGCACAGACTAGGACTCACCAGAGCCCATCCTCAGAGTGACTGGAAGTGGCTTAATGATGCTTGCTATCCATTCATTCAGATAAAGTTGCTCGATTTTGCTCAATTTGAGGCTCAGATGGAAAAGATTCTGGCTTTTGTGAAGCCAGATTTCATTTAGCTTGGAGTCTGGCTATTTGAGCCAGGGCTTTGAAGCTTTTCCACACAGTGAAACAAATACTGTGTTGAATGACCAAAAGATGAAAAGTTCAATGCAAACAGAACTTGTTCCTGCAATCGAAAGGTAATGACAGCGTCAGTGGTTTTAGGGTGTAGCATGAAGCTGTGGGTGCTGAGGCAGCATATTCAGAAAGCCGAGCCCTGGTACCATCGCTGGCAGAGTGCTTCATGACAGGATCAAGACAGGAACAAATTTCAATTACTGATCAGTTCTCTCAAAATTCATAAAGTGGTTCTGAGCTTCTCTGAAATAGTCTTAATGTTGCTTGTGATCTAAGAAAGATTTTGTTGTTGTTTTCTTTTAAACCCCTTAGCATCAATTAGATGTTTGCTCAACTACTGGTTCACAGGAAGTTATATAAGAAACAAGCCTTACAAGAGAGTGTGGTTAGGAGAAACTGGGCTTCAAGCTGCCCACCAGTGCAACATACAACCACGTTATTGTTCAACTATGAAAAAGAAGATGGATTTGTTTGAATTAAATAACCTTATGTTACAGGAACTTCCTGGACCAACGAAACACTCTAAGTGTAAGAAATGGCTCTAGAGATGACATATGAAGACCTAACTACAGGATCAAACTTTTATACAGACAGATTTCCTGGAAACCCTAGTTATTAAAAACAAATGCTGTAAACCAAATAAGATTGTTGCTGGGTAAAATCCTCAGATTTAGTGGGCTTGTCTTTGGAAAATTTAGTCTCCTCAATATGATGCTAAACCCGTTGATTAAAGCAGCTCCCAAACCATCTTCAGTGCCTTCTCTGTTACACCTTCCCAAAGAATCTATGTGTTCCGCAGGGCCTGTCAGCCCTCAACGTGACTTTATTAGCATTTGTTGCTTTAAATCAGCCGTTTTACATTATTTATACAAGAATTTTTTATTCAATATTCAAAATGATAAAACATACACATTGAGCCACAAATAGGGACATAATTCATCGCCATTTGAAGCATGCCTTGTAACACTTACGTGGTTTATTAAGCTTGTCTGCTCTTATATTAGATAAATTCTATCCTTGACACCAAGATGTGTGCATGACACATTTATCATGTTTAAGATTCCTCTAAGTAACATAAACCATTTCATCTGGGAATTGCTAAGAGTTCCTGCCTAAAGCAAAAATACATCCAGCATCCCAATATTTCTCTTAAATATGAGTTAGACTGAGGCTACCACATAGAATTATTTAGGTTATTTAGGTGGTCTCAGCTCTGTCCCTGGTGGACAGTAGTACATAGTACAAAAAACAAAACAAAACAAAAAAAAAACTGTCATGTATCTTTGCTGTCTTTGATCCTGGCAGCCTCTTACCAGAGGGATCTGCAGTGAGTTTAGCAGGGGCAGACTGACCTCTGCTTCGGGGGAGCCCGACTCAGGTGAGGCTATTTGGGGATCAGGCCACAGTTTGACTTGAGGATGGTAGTAGTTTTTATTGGGGCACAGCCCCCATTTACTTATAAGTGGGAGAGATGGCTATTAGAGCAGAATGAAATGAAAGCAATTTTTGTCAGCACAGTGTAAGGATTTTCATTATTGGGTGGAATAGTAAATGCCAAAGGTCATTTCTGTTAGACAATGTAAGAACTAGAAGTAGAAAATGAGGAAAATACAACTATTGTTCAGAGCCAGACCTGGAAGTGCGTACGTGTGGTCCCAGTACTTAGGAGGATTGTGTGCAACAAGTCTGGGCTGCACGTGAGACTGTCCCGAAGCAAAATAAACAAGCAGATCTCACAACACCCCGAAAGTGCTTAGATTCACTTTAGAACGCTAATAAACACATGCCTTGTTTATTGCTTAACTTCTACTATGTCTGAAGTGTACATAGAATGGATATTATAGCACTATTATCGCTAACCTTTAACTGGTAAGTTATATTTCTTAAATTATGCATGTATGCACTATTAGCAAGTGCAATCCGTGTGGTAGTGACACTGATACAAATCACTAGTGTTTTATAGCATGCCTAATATGCCATGGCAATTACAGATATTTCAATACTATTTATATTCTTTGCTGTTTTGAATGTAGTTACTGGACCTGCTGCTAGACCTCCCTGTTAAATGGAGGAATAAAGAAGCATGCTTATAAAAATGTCACAAAATTGTTTTGAATATTCTGATACTTATATTTTAGCAACTCCTGGACTTTGAACTGTGTGCAAATTACTTTATTCCAGGAGGGCATGCTGTAAATGAGAACTGAGAACCCTGTTCTGAGAAGAGGACCAGAGGATTCGGTACACTGAGAAATGAATGCTGTCTGTAGCCATTCATCATGAAGTGGATAACGGTTCTGCAGACTACCACTTACCAGATGGAACTGTTTTGGGCTCTCTTCTGCAAATATGATCAGCTTGGAACTACAAGTGGTTTAATGTTGTCCGTTTGATTAGATATTTTCTTAGCGTGTCAAAGAGAAGGCAATCCGTACATTTCATCTTTCCTTGATCGGGAGCAAAATGGAAACACACAGTGAAGAGCCCAGGTCCCCAGGGTCATTTCACATGCGCATGCCCCAAGGATCTTAGGCAGTCATTAGAATTTTATGACACCAAGTTATTGGTTATATTTGTGGCAAAGGTACTGTGAAATAAGATAAGAATCAGTGGCTGTAAATCTTGTCTCTCAGCCATTAAAAATAAAACTGATTCAATCGTCAGCTGGTTAATATTTCCTTACATCTCACTAGTCCCGAAGCATACAAAATGTGCCTTCTTGCAGCAGCTGACAAATAATTCTGCAACTAACATTATATCCGTTTATCCAGAGCTCAGGAATACTATGACCACTGATCCAAAAAAAAAATCTAAGCCAATATTTTAAGCAGATATACCACTAATTACTAGTTTTGTTATTTGACAATTGATATGGCCACATTTTGTTGCTACTTCAGTACATACTGATGGCAGACTTCTAACTCTAACACGCAACGGAAGCATACAGACAATGAAATAGACCTACATATTCCAAATGCTAAGACACAGCATTTGGAAGTTTGAATCTACGTTTTCCTAAGACAGACTTTTCTCCCTTTTCGTGTGCATTGCCTTGCAAGTGAATGAACCAGCATCCCAGTTCCTCCCCACAGCAGCATCTATTTTAAAGGAAGGGCAGAGAATCTGACTAACGCCAAGTGAGAACTGGCTCTATGTGGTCTATTTACCCAGAATGCCTTTTATAGCACTGGACAGACAGAAGTACCATTGACTCTGTCCATCTGTACTTATTTTGCGAAAAAGGATCTGAGGCAGAAGACTTTACAAAGTCCAAACAACCCTCTTTCGTCTTCCAATCGTTGTCTTGAACACTGCTCTGAGTTGTAGGAGGCAGATTCTCGTGAAAGGTGTTTCCTCCCCTGGTTTCCAATGTCACCTTTGTTTTTGCCCCAACCAACTTGATCTACTTCATGCACCGAGGCACAGAAAGACCGCGCTGAATGTTTCATTCTGACAGAAACAAGCCCATGTTGAACAACTATCTGATAGTCCACACCGAGTCTAGCTTGGGCAAAGTGTTTCCTCCTATCTTATTCCAGCATATGTGCAGGCTACTAGAGAGCAGACAACCTGGAGACTCCACTTCTGTTATTGCCACCTTCCTCTCCTTGCCACGATTCACATAAATGACCATTAGGGCTCAGCTCCTCCAACACTCTGCGGTTACTGGCTGGCTCACTCACTCAACTCACTCACTCACTCACTCACTCACTCACTGGCTTGCTCGCTCACTTACTTACTCACTCACTGAGCATCAAATAAGCTTTTACTGCATCCAGCTGAACAGGCATATTTGTTGCAGTTCTGCCTATGGGAAGGCATTTTCCTCTCTCCTGTCCTTCAAGTCACCGAATGTGACTATTAACCAGTGCCACTCACTTCTGGCTTGTTTTCAAATACTGAATCAGGATTTTCCTTTCTCCCGGAGCTGGTTGTGTAGGACTTCCTCCTCTCTTACATCTATAGATATGAGAAGTAAGAAACTGGGGCTATTATAACTCCTGTGAGTGACAAGGGGTCTGGGCCACTACCCATGCAACTCACGCTGGCTGCGTTCTTCGCATCTTACAGTAGGCAGTTACCATACCTGGCCAGTCTGCTCTCTTGGATTGGTGGACCTGCTAGCGTCTTGCAGCTCTAGATGCACACACGATTTATTTTCATGGCTAGGTTCTCTGTCGGGGCATTACTGCAGGGTAGGTTTATCAAAACATGTATAATTCTCTGCTGGGCTTGTTATAATCTTGTCCCAGATTCTCAGGAGCCTGTAATGCAAGTTTCCCACTGGGCCTTGACACACTGATGCCTCCATGCCCCCAGCTCATTGCTAATGATATTGGCAAGTGGTACGTCCTCTGGGCCCTTTCATGAACATAATTCTAGTAAGACTTTGACTGGACATAAGATATCCATTCTAGCATAACTATTCCTCTCAGGCTCTATCCCTTCCTGCTGGGACAGACTAGCATCACCAATGCACTCAGTATTTACTGTCCCTTTTCTATGCTTTTAAGAACCGTACTAATAGCAAATATGCCTCTTTCCTGGAGTTCTTTCCAACGTCTTAAATCTTGTGTCCTGAAATCAACAGATTCTTGCCTCTTCAGTTATATATTCTGCCCCCTTGGTTAAATGTTTACCAAAATCAAACCTCAGATTGCCCCAGCCACTGCTAGTTCATACAGACACTTCAGTGTGTAAGCTTTTCTTGCTTTATCAGGCTTGCATATCTCTAGCTGATTATGCTAAAATTTAATTCCAGCTATTTTCTGGGAATGTGACAAGGAGACAGAGGCCGCTTCCAAGACAGATGCTTTTTGCCTTTCTGGGAAGAAGTCTTGGCCACAGCTCCAGCCCCAGAGGCACCACCTCTTACCCACAGCTCTAGCTTGAGAGAAGCTTCACCTATTACTAGGAAAAGGTACGCACCTCTACGGTTCCCAAGCGTGCAGGGAAGGCTTTAGAGTTACCCAGATGCCCCTGCCTGTTACTCCCATGCAGTATTTGGGGCTTTGATTTCAGCAAACACACTGCCTTGGCTGAGCATTCAGACACCAAACGTCTCTGGGTCAGAACAGTTCCATCTATCAGATCTCCTATCTGCCTATCTCAGTTATGACATCTATCCCACTGAAGAAGATAAAGCTGCCTCTGCTAGCTACTAAAAGAGGTCTCTGGCTCTGGGATTTAGCCTTTAACCCCAGCAACAGCCTTCAGACTCTGTTAACCCCGTGCCGAAAAGCTTGGCAAAGAACAGTCAACTCTGTCATGCATTTCAGTGTGACTAACTTTCTCTCCTAACATTTGTGAAACTCAACATCCTTCCGCTCTACCAGGACATGCCTCAGTGTACCACTAGAAAACTACTGCCTAGCCTAGGAGTTACGTGCATCCCGGCCACTACTTAGGATGATTGTCCTTCTGTCCATGGGCACTCCATCTCACTGCCTATTTGTCAGTTGACTTGGGATAACATGTGATACTTCATGTCCTGTAGGAAGCAGAATCAGAACTAATGGGAAAAAAATGATACTTGTGAAAGAAAGGGAAGAGAAGTAACTGGATGACCGCAAGGGCCTCAGCTATGGTACATAAGTTGGAGATGAAGGAAGGGTGGTTGGGTAGGAAGAGCCTTGGACATCCTGGAGATTCATTTGAGCTGAAGATGATCTTCAAAGTTAAACATATTGTCTATTAAAGAACTTTGTATAGAGGGTGGGGGGGAAGACTTAATTGATAAGGTGCTTAGCACACAAGCATGAGGGCCTAAGCACAAATACCAGAACTCATATAAAGCAAGGAACCCTGGCAGGAGCCAGAAACTCCAATGCTGGGGAGCCAGAGGTGAATCAGTGAAAACCATGAATCAAATAAAAAACCATATCGAAGAGTAGTTGAACAAAACACCATCTCTATCCTACATGTTCAAATACACACATGTGAATCATATACAACTCATGCACGCACACACACACACACACACACACACACACACACACACACACACACCTTTGTATAATAAACAAGGAAGCAGCTGTACTGTTACCCTAAACAAAGAGCATTACCATCAACACCACATATCACAGTGTTACTTGAGCCTACACATCTGGGAAGAATGAGGGTCTAGCCACATAGCCATGTCAGTCATGGAGAAGAGGCTTGTTTCCAGAGCTTGTAGTCCAGAGAGCCTGCACTGGTCCTCAGAGCATCACCGCGTTTCTATGCTGGTATTTTATTTCCACTAAGAATCTGTTCTAAAGAAAGGAGCTGAAGTTTTTGTTGTTGTTATTTTGTTCATTTCATGTTTTGAGACAGATCTCACTATGCAGCCTCAGTTGGCCTGGAACTCACTTTGTAGATCAGGCTGACCTCAAATTCAGAGGTCTGCCTGCCTCTGCCTCCTGGGTGCTGGGATTAAACGTTAACTTCAATGATTTTAAGAATGAAAGACTTACAGTTAGGCAGATATGAAAAATAGATGCCAATAGGGTGAGAACTCTATCATAGACTTTTCTGACACAGAGGCAGTGTGTGGTAACAACTTAAGAAGCCTCACAGCACACCCTCAGTTGCTTCTCACCCTGTGGGGATGGATATCATAGCGCACTCTGCAACTACTTTTTAGCATGTAAGGGTGCTCTGCATTCCTGTGGAAGGCTGCAGTCTAGTCACATTTTCTCCTTGAATATACAAACTTTCAAAATAGGAAAGAGATCTGGTGGAATATGTACATCCACCAAAAACAGAGCTCCACATTTTTTAAATGTTTATGGAAATAAAGCAAGACCAAGAGCTATAGAATATCACTCTGTGTGTGCTGACCAAGCCTTTTACCTAGACGGCTGTAATCTCTGAATAGTGCCAGCAACAAGAACCTCACAAAGTGTGTCCTTTGCAGTGTTTAGCACCGAATTCATGTCAAGACAAAAGTATTTATTCATGCTGCTATTTATGCATAACACACTGTGCTCTAATTATTTGGTTTTCTCCAAGACAGGAGTTCCTAAGGGCTGGGCTCTAATTTGTGTTTCAGTTTTTCAGCATCTAGGTTAGTGGTTGGCAAAGAAGTATTTAACAAGTATTTATTAAATATTTGAATGAAAGATTACTATAGAGACAGACATCTCCGATCTTGCCCTCTTGACCAAATTACAATTACCCTATGTATCAGACTTGGGCAAAGAGTTAATTCACATCTCTCCTTGATGCTGCCAAGCTCTTTAATTCATCATCATCTCTCCCCTTTATTTTCTACTTGGTAGGATTGGCTTTGGTGTTAGGTAATACATATGTAATAAAAACTCTAATTACCAGTTAGACTCGTCTGCTTATTATGATACTACTCTTTTATTAAAACTAGATTTCACTCCACCACGAACTCGGCTATAAAATAGAGCTCTTTTGCTTTCCACCAATTCTATTGGCGCTCCTTTTTAATTCAAATACTGCTCAGGGATCAACAACGCAATAAGACGTAATTATGTTTTAAGATCCATGAACTGGTTGTGAAAATGCAGGTATTTTCTCTCCCGGTAGTTGCTCCAGGAACTACACTGAGAAATGTATTTTTATCTTGATGTATGGGGATTTACAAAGGAACATACCCCTCAGAGCTAGAAATAGTATTCTGTAGAAACGCGGGAACAAATACCACCCATCACCACTTTATTATGCTCACAATGTACTCCATTATCATCAGTATGTGAGCATAAATCCTCATAAGAAACCTCCCAGTATTAAAAACCATAATTATAACATGTATTTATTCCAAACATATGTACCACCATTTCAAACTACCCACCAGCTGAATATATTTTGCAGCTTTCAAAATTTGACTAGTGCGAAGATGGCTTTTATAAATGTGATTTATGACAATTTAGGTGCCGAAAACCATCGTAATTACAAGTACTGTAAATGTTTTCTCTCTGCTTAAGTAGCCTCGCTGAGGAGGACGACGTTCATTTCCTGTGGGCTGGGCCTTTTGGCTCCAGCCTTCTCCACAGCCAACAGGCTGCTGTGTTCCCAGCTCAGCCTCACCAGTGAGAGATTAACAAAACTTTTCAACGCTCGGTTTGCTTTCCCCTCCGGAGCGATCCGTTTTCCCATCTCCAAAGAGGGCAGCCTCTCCTAACATATGTTGGAAATTGTTGTTCGACTTCACAGAGTACACAAACACAAGACTTTTCTCCGTTCTCGGTGCCAGAGCAGACGTTTCAATGGAATATTTCATTCTAATGCAGAACCCCTGTGCCAGAAGAGAGGCTTTGCAAACGAAATTCAGGAGGCCTTTTTTTTTCTTTTTTTTTTTTTTTTTTTAACTTTGTGGTATCTGGGGTTTCTATAAAGCACAAGAGGCCCGACTTTGAGTATAAAAAGTTTAAACTTTTAACCTACCTGGATTTGAACAGGATAATAAATTGTCGAGTAATGATTCTTGGCCAAATGTTAATAATCTTCATGAAAAGCGAAACCAGAGTCGTGGAAAAGGCTGTGATATTCTGCACCTTTCTAGCACCTTCCAACTCATTAGTTTACCCTCCACCCTCACCCCATACACACACCCTGCCTCTGTCGGAAAGCCAAGCCAGGAGGAAAGGAACCATGACTTCCCTAGGGTTACTAAGGAAGAGAGAACCCACAATCTCCAGTTTCCCTTTGTTCAGTGCCTTAGTCCCCAAAGCACCCGAGGCCACTTTGTAAATTATACTGTCAGCAGCACTCTCCTCTCGCTCCTTCTCTTCTGTAAGTATATACTTAGGAGTTTAAAAAATGGCTTTGGGAAAAAATTTAGCCACCAACTGCCTTGCTTACCGTCAATTATTCCTAAAACACGATGTAAACATCCGTAGTTCAGCTGCTCAGGCAAATAGGCACGCTTAAAACCCAAAGTTCACTCTCTTCCAGGTAAACCTTTGAGTGTGAAGGGAAGTTAGCTGTTTGGAATTATTAATGCTCCATGCTAATTAGCAAGTTTTGATTTTATTACCAAACCAATGTAAAAGGAAAGGCCGAATCTTTAAAATTTAATCCAGTTGCTGATCTAGCTCAGTTTGTACCAGCTTCACTCCTAAATTATCCTGTAAGTGAACACAGAGAGCTTCATGTGCAGACACTGATGGAAACTCCGCATCTAGCTGCTATTTTCAGAGCACAAGACTTGGGATGTGCATGTGTGCATGCCGGCAGGCCTTCCTTAGCCTCCAGTTTTCAGGTCTCTGCTCACCAGCTCAACTAGCTCTGTGAATCAAATCTTGGCCACCAGTGAAGCAACTTGTGTTTCTTACAGATTGTCCTGACATTTTACTGTACTATAACATTTTACTTCACAAAAAGAAAAGCAGGTATCATAGAAAATAGTAGACACTGAAAAACAAAAGCAAAACAACAACAACAAAAAAAACAGCAGTCACAACTTGTTGTCAAGGTAGGGAGAAGGAAAGCAGAATGCAGTCTGAGCCCTCTGTAGCCTGCAATTTGCAATTCCTTGAAGGAGTGCAGTGCTGCAAAGGAATTCACAGAGGATGCAAATCCTCTTGGCTTTCACTGTTGCCTTTATGGAAATTCAGATGCCACACACTTGCTGGGCTGAATTCTTAATAAAAGCCCACGTTTCCCCACTTCTTCCTTTTATTTGTCTATGATTTCAAGAAATTTTATTAGTACTTACTTATTTTTCTCTTGAAGCCACCTCTTCTTAACCATGAAAACTTAGACTGATAAGACAAATACTACAAAGATTATGATCTTAGTGTAAAAGACAATACGGACTTAGACTGTTTTGCGGACAAAGCTATAAGTCACTAATATGTTTTCTACAGAGAACAAGTGTGAACCATAATTTTTCAGTTCAGTAAGCCATAATGCTTATTGATAGGAGATTAATTTCTTGCACAGTATAAAGTCCAATGACTATTGCAGTTGATGGAACAGGGTTAAACCGGTTCTCATTATTCCTTTCTGTATGGTTTCCTTGGAACTTTAGTTTCTCTGCTGATTTATGGCAAAGACTTGAAACATTCTAAATTTTCCTAAAAAGTATATATATATATATATATATATATATATATATATATATATATATATTTGTGTAAGCTTGAGATGGTTAATCTCATAGGCTAAGTACAAGTTTAACATGCTCCAAAGAAGTCTGTACTATCCTTGGGTGGAGTTTAAAGACAAGAAAACTAAACTAAAGAGAACAAGAGAACCAGCTAAAACTCAACAGGTTTTATTCATATGAATACGGGTATAAAAGTGACTATACTCATACATGCTCATACATTTAAACAATCTTCTAAAAATCTATAGAGGGATGGAGACAGCAAGGAAAATCACAACTGAATGGAGAGTGGTCACAAGCAAGCTGTCATACAGAAAATTAAAACCGCATGTAGATGCCCTACCATCTACAAGTATATATTTACTGGAGTATGCATTTACTTTTTTTTTCTTTTTTACTTATGAGTTCTCCCTCTTTCTTAGCCTCTCACACTTATCTTGAAACATTTGTTCAAAGTACTATGAAGTACGAAAATGCCCATATGTAGGATGCTGTTCTCTACAGGTAGAGGAATCCAGGATCATGCAGGGGATTTTTCTGTGCCCATTCCCACTCTCCTTATTTTCTACATCCATTTCATTCTGTCCTACCAGCCAAATCCTGCCACTGGGTTAGGGCTCCACTTACCCTCCTACCTACCGCAACAGGATCTTCATGGCATTATGGGCAATGCTTGTACAGAAAGCAAAGCATATTTGGCTAGAACACAACCACCCTTTATCTCTGCCCTGGAATTTGTAGGCTTCCTATCAGGGTCCCTGGAATTCATGTTGTTGACACCTAACTTCCTGTGTGCTTAGTCTTCTGCAACCTGTTTCTAGAAGCTTAGTTCCACCTTAGCAACCATGCCATACAAGATACCTAACTAGTGGACCGACATCAATTGGGCAAGAGGACACCAGACACAAGCTGGGCCAGTCAAATTAGTTACAAGAGAAGGCAGAACCAAAAGTCTAACTAACAGCTTAGGCACTGTGTGTGTGTAGAATCCAAACCATGGCAGTTAGGCATTGTGGAAGGCAGTTCTCTGTACTTGGAAGGTAAAGTGGGGAAGACCAATGATGGAAGATGAAGCAGATGCTCCAAAGCAGAAACAAACAGAGGAGAAGGAAGTCCCAAAGTTCTCTCTGGCCCTTCCTTCCAGAATCTTCCTGAGTGTTGACCCTATTCCTGATCCTAGCTCTTGTCATTTATTTCCACAGTGCTTCTAATAAATCCCTTTCCATTGGTGTAAACCAGCTGTGGTAACCTCTGGATTTAATCTGAGGTTTTAAAACACAAATCGTCTAAAGGACACTCTTGAACTTAGACAGGAGTATTTACTCTGCTAGCTCATGGTCAACATCTGACTACTGACAGAAATATCCAGATTGCCAAACTTCATAAACCAAGTCAACCTTGGGTAGACGGCAGTGTCTATAAGCCTGCATTTCCTGGCAACTGTCATATGGTAGCTCAGTCTCAGAGAACAGCATAGTAAGGGTCTGTGGGACCAAGTAATCAAGCATCACCTTCTAATTCGTCTGTCTCCTGCTTGAAAAAGGATTGAGCCTCAATCAATGTCTGCTGAAGTCATGGCAGAGTAAGTAAAGGCTCCAACTGGGTCAGGGTTCCTAGACGAAACTGAGCAAAGAGATTTGAGGAAAAATGGGAAAACACTGAGAATTGCTTGGGCAAAAACATGTACAGAAAAATAAAGTTGTAACCAGCCTGATAAAGCACAAACAAAAAAAAAATGAAATTCCCTGAGCATTTAGCACTAATATAGAAACATGGGCATGGTTGGAGGTAGGGGGCGGGGATGTCCCAGTGGGTGAGAGTGCTTACTGCTCTTAGAAGATCAGAGCTCAGCTCTCAGCACCTGGCAGCTCACGACTGCCTGTAACTCCAGTTCCAGGGGATCTGATGCTTTCTTCTGGCCTCTGCAGGTACCAAGCATGTATGTGGTACACACGGGCAAAATACCCGTACACTTAAATTAAAAATCGAAGAAATTAGTACAGTATTGTTCACTTTTCAATTTATTCTTATTTATTCCAGCACAATTAATATTCGTTGGTATTTTAGTATTGGCATTAATATTATAATAGGATAACATTCTTATTGAGTCCTACTGACAATTTGCTGGTACAGATTGAGGAAAAGCAGTATAATTTAAGAAAACTTCACCTAAATGCCACCTTTGCATCTTCCACCCTATGATTAAAAAAAAGTATATTTATGAAAAGTATGACTCTTACAGCCACTTTTATGAGATAATAGCTGCAAAATAATATTTCATAATTCAGCATTCATAGGTGCATAATTTAGGGAAGTTAATAATATCCTTCATATACATCTTCATTCAAACTCTAATTGGACAAATAGACAATGAGAAGTTAATAATACTTCCAGCTCAGCTGAACCTTGCTTTCTCTTTTAGCCTGTTTTCCATTGCAACAACAAAACCACAGGCTTGCATATTTATAAAGAACAAAGGTAGCAGGATTTGGTGGCCCATTTCTGTAATTTTAGCACTAAAAAGACAGAGGCAAGTACATCCTGAGTTCAAAGCCAACCTGGGCTAATATGTAGATTTTGAATTAAAAGAAATAAGTAAGTAATAAATAAATAAATGGATAAGTAATAAACAAATAAATAAATGGAAGGATGTTTATTTGGTTCTTTTAATTTGGTTCTGGAGACCAGTAGTTCAGTGAGTGTCTAGTGTCTTACTGGTCTGGCCTCTGCTGAAGACCTCCTCTCCTCTGTCATGCCAGAGCTGATTGCATGTGCAAGGGGAAAAGATTCTGGGGCAAAGGTTTGCTCTTTCAAAACAACTTCTTTGAGAAGTCACTCTGGGAAGCCATCTGTCACTCCTGTTGCCCTCAGTACCTAGGCACTTTCCACTGGGTCCCATCTCTGAATACGTTACCACATAGCACGCTGGGATTCAAGCTTTCAGCATGTGACCCTATGGAGGACGGTCTACATTCAATCTATGGCCATGAGGACCCAAGTTCAATCCCCATGTCAAAATGTTGTGTATAAAGGTGTGTGCTAGCAGCCTTAGCACTGGTGGGGCCTAGACAAGCAGGGTCCTGGGGCTCATTGACCACTCAGCTTAGCATAATCAGCACATTCCAGGATAAGAGAGAGACACTATCTCAAACTGAGGTGAACAGCACCTGAGGAATTGCATCCAAAGCTGACCTCCGGCCTGCACACACAGGTGCACATAACGTGTACCCACATGGGCAATACACACATAATACATATATACATGCAGAGAGACTTCCCCTTAATTAATATATACAAATATATTAATATATGTTAATTAAATATTTTGTTTTAGAATTCTGTGTTTATGTGTACGTGTGTGTGTGTGTGTGTGTGTGTGTGTGTGTGTGTGTGTGTGTATTCATGTGCCACAGCTTCAGTGTTGATCTGAGAGGACAACCTGTGGGAGTAGGTTCTTTCTTCTGCTATGTAGGTCCTTGCCAAGTACACGAATTCCCTTCCCTTCTTCCCTTCCCTCCCCTCCCCTCCCCTCCCCTTCCCTTCCCTTCCCTCCCCTTCTTCCCTTCCCTTCCCTTCCCTCCCCTCCCCTCCTCTTCCCTTCCCTTCCCTTCCCTTCTTCCCTTCCCTTCTTCCCTTCCCTTCCCTTCCCCTTCCCCCTTCCCTCCTTCCCTTCTCTTCCCTTCCCTTCCCTTCCCTTCCTTCCTTCCCTTCCCTCCTTCTTTCCTTCCCTTCCTTCCCTTCTCCTTCCCTCCTTCCTCCTTCCTTCCTTCCTTCTTTCCTTCCCTTCCCTTCCCTTCCCTCCCCTTCCCTTCCTGGGGATAGAACTCAGGTTGTCAGGCTTGGCAGCAGCCATCTTTAACTCTTCTACCGTTTCACCAGCTAGACCCAGTTTAGACCCTCTTTTCAGACATTTCAGAGTTAAGGGCTGGTTTTTCGGACAGGGGAATGATCACACAAATGAACACAGTGACCTGACATAGTGGCACCAGCCTGTCCCAGCTCATTAGGGGGCTGAGGCAGGAGAATCACAAGTCTAGGGTTTCAAGACCAGCCTGAACAAAGAGGAGTGGTGTTTTGAATACCTCATGCCACGACTCAGCTACTTCTCTAAATAAAAAAAGAAGAAGAAAAAAAGATGTAATTGTGTGTATTTTGTGTATATACATACATGTGCATATGTGCCTGGTGATGACAGAAGACATAAAAGGGCATCAGACCCCCTGGAAGTGCAGTTATAGGTGGTTTGTGAGCTGCTTGATGTGGGAACTAGGAACTGAACTTGCGTCCTTTGGAAGAATTTCAAATAGAACAAAGACACAACCACAGGTGGCTCCATAATGAGGGTGGGGGATGGGGGGATGGGGGAGGTGGTGGGGATGGGTATGGAGGTTGCAGTAGGAGTCAGTCAAGTGGAAGTAAACTCTCTCTTCCTTCACTTAGGGATTAAAATGTTACTGAACGCCAACATCATTGGCCTTGAGCTCCAACACATGGAGGAGGCAGTAGAGAGGAACAATTTGTTCCCTGTCCTCAACAAATGTAGAGTCTAACTAGATAAACAGAAAAGAGATGATTAAATATAAAATATTGAGAGAGTTGTCTTGATGCTTGTGAGCAGGATAAAAGACTGAAGATTCAGGGAGACCAGTAGATACATGTATTAATGGAAATACAGATTTATTTGTATATAGGGAAAGAGCTAAAAATGGCAACGGAAAACCCTGGGAAGACATGTGCCCTAATCAGAGAAGTCTTCATGAGGAAGTTTTTGAAGCCCACTCTAAGGGGTGGACAACACCTCTGGGCAGAGTGAGCAGCAATCTTAGCCATCCCGAGCTAAGAAGAAATGAGTGCCTCCCATACACGGAAAGATCAGAGCTGCCAGAAGCAGGGAGAACCATGAAGTGTCACATGGAGAAGGAAGAAGGTGAGATGTAGGACCCTAGGTGTGGGGTCATCAGAGCCCGGGGCCTCTGTGACCCTCAGCCTCCTAGCATGACTTTGCCAGAGACTGCATGGCTACAGACAACTTCCATTTTCAGGTCACATGTCTGTATACCAAAAACCCAGCATGGCTCATCTGGAGTGCCTTGCCTCCAGGTTTTACAAGAGCAGAATCATGGTGACAGCTTCCTGAAGACTACAGGTCTGAAATTGCTAGCTCTTTGCTGCCTGTCAGCTGGACGTCACCATCAGCTCCTCCAGGTTACTCACTGTCCTTTACATGGCAGCCATGGTGAAGCCTTCTCCCACCCCACATTTCTGCTCCTGCAAACAGCCAGAGGAAACACTGTAACTACATCTGCCACACTTAGATAATTTCCCTTAACATCTGCAAAGTTTCTGCTCACAAAATGACTCTGTGTTTTGTGGTTCTGGGCTTCTTGTTTCAGTTTGTATTTTTTTTTTTTATCAGTTTGTATTTTTGTTTTCATTTTTGCTTGCTTTTCTGTTTGAGAAACAGAGAACATACAGTTTAAATAAATGATCTGGGATGGGTTGGGAGAGGGAAAAGAATATGATCAGAATATATCCTGTGAAACAAAATTTAAAATGAAGTTTCTGTTCCATGTTTTCTAGTTTGTTTCTCTGTTGCTGTGATAAACAACACAACTGAAAACAACTTGGGAAGAATAGGTTTATTTACCTTATACTTCTACATCACAATCTGTCATTCAAGAAACTCAGGGCAAGATTTCAAGCCGAAACAGAGGCAGGGGCCATGGAGCAGAGCTGCTTACTGGCTTGCTTTCAGCTGCCTTCCTCAAAGCTCCCAGGACCATCTGCTCAAGGGTTGCACTGCCCATAGCTGGATAGGTCCTCCCACATCAATCATTAATCAAGAACATGCTGCCACAGGCTTGCCTACAGGCCATCCGATGGAGGCAATCCCTCAGTTAAGGTTCCTTCTTCCCAGTTGACTCCAGCTTGTGTCACGTTGACAAAATAACTGACCAGAACATCATGTGATATATCACAATCCTAGGAATACTACCAGAGAGCAAAGGTCAGAAGCCGTCTCAAAATCTGTCTACCAAGGGAGTCTAGAGATAGATTGAGCTTCAAATGCTGACAGAACTATACATGGTCTCAGGAGCTGGGGCATGCTAAACAGATGTCCTCCTCAATAATAGGATGATGACAGGAATGCTCAGTTGGTGTTTGCTAACTTCCATGAAATAATGCCCGCAGAGTGCCCCATGAACACTAGTTATTTCAGAGCCTAACAAACATTGACTATTATTTGGGGAAGAAAATTGGGCTATAAACAAGAGAGGTGTTTTGTGTGGGCTTCGTATTTAGTTTAGAGATGGACTATGGCTATTGAGGAATAGTGAGTGCCACCTATACATGATTCCCCACCAGCAGCACCCTGTTGCTGTCTCTTAGAAGACGTGCTCACATTTTTACACTAAGAGATGAAGGTTTTCTAGCACAATGTATATTTGATGTGCATAAAGGGAGGCCATAAGCACAATAACCCAAGGTTCTGGGGTTCAAGTCTCCCTGCAATCTCTATTGCTTAGACATTCAGACAGCTTTTGACAACTGTCTCTGTGCCATGATTTTCTTATCAGACAATGAAAACAATACTGGACCTATAGGAATTAGTGTGAGGGTTTTCAAAAGCAGTGCTAACTGTAAAGTGATTAACTATAAAGTACTTGAAGCAGGTACCTGGCTCATCGCACTCCATCAATGTCAGCTGTTATTATATAGAAAGTGAGACAGGCCTAACCTCAGATATTAATGTCAGGCACTCTTCTGCACATGGCTTCCACAGACATAATCAGAGTCTACTGAGAGTTCTAGCTTTGCCAGCTTCCTAAGCAGGGCTGATGAGGTCTTGCCTAGACAGAGTCTGCGATTTCTGCAGTGAATCTGGTTTAGCCAAGTATTTCATCTGGTTGATGGAAACGCAAACTGAATTTGGGAATTGATGCTGATCGATATTTCTAAAGTTGAAGAGGGTAGGTGCTGGTTATAATTATTCTGTCCCTTTTCTTCCTGAAAACTCAGGAAAAGTGCTTTGCGAAAGCTGCTAATCCTTTAACTACTTAATAGCAGTCAGCTTCCCTCTGAGCACTGTAAATTCACAGCACATTTCCCGGGTTCTCAATGGATCCATCCGCTTGTGTGGTGAAGGAGGTAACCCCGGGGTTCAGAGGGAGGAATGTTCTGGAGCACAATGAACCCTTTCCTCCATGTGATGCCTGATAGCGGCTGATGACCAAGACCTAGGAGAGGAAAGGGGCAGGGAAAGAAAAGAAGGAAGAGGGATACAAGAACACTGTCCAATAAAGCACATTTCCTAAGTCTCAAAGCCAGACTGTGAAGGAGAACATAAACGAAAATAATGCCACAAAGTCACAAAGCTGAGACTAGAAAAATATTTGAGCTGCAACAGTGTGAGAAATGTTGACAAACAGAATCGAGAGGCAAGGGAAAACATACTGGGGAGGCAAGGGGCCCATGACCCCCTCGAATCTGAGTTTGCACAGATTCAGAAGGATCTTGAAACCCTGCTGATTAGGGAGACTTAGTCAAAAGCCCGGTAGTACTGGAGAGAGTTACCTGAGGGCTAGACTGTAGAGAAAAGGACATCAGGTTTTCCAAACAACTGAGTGCTTCATTTAAGTGGAAAGGACCACTAGTCACAGAGGAAATGTGACAGGATGAAAAACATCAAACTAATAACACAAGTGACCCCGCAGGAATCAGCTAATAGGAAATGAAGAGCTCCTGGGAATAGTGGCCTCTGCCATCTGTATAAAAACAGACTGCTATTTTTAAGAGGCCAGACAAAAGGTTTAAAAGTACCAAATAATAGAATGGGCATATGTGAGATCAGTTGGAAAAGAAGAAAGAAGGTAACACCGGTTTAGGCTCAAGTGAAAAAAAGATAGTGACTATGGACTGCTAAGACAGAGCCATCGCCAGTGAGACATGACACCCTTGTCTGGAGCCACTGGCAGTCCAAGCACAAAGAGACAAACAGGGCAGCTGTCACCTGAAAACACGAACAAGGCCCATTAATAAATGTAGGTTCTGTTTGAAAAGTAATCAACCAAAAATCTTCCATGATTCCAAAGCTTTTCACAAATTAAACATGGGAGGTCATTTTAAGGGAGCCAAGTGTTTGCTTTGAAGCATTATTTACTAAAGTTTAGCAGTTGCTTTTATTTCTTTTTATTAAATTCCAATAAATGTAAAATTGCTTTTAAAGTTGATGGTAGGCTGAGGACTCATTAGAGCTTGGGATGCCATAATCACAGGGGGAGCATCCGGAGTTGAAGAATACAGCAATAGAGCAGAGAAGGGAAGGGCATATGTAAAGCAATCTGCCTCTGTGGTGATTTGAGGGCAGTGTGTGAGGCTCTGGGCATCCCCCAGGAATATCTGTTCATTGAGTGAAGCTCACTGTGGGTTATAAATTCCACAATGTTAAGTATGGCCCATTCTAAGTGTTTGCCTTTTGAAATATAAATATTGTACTGTACTCCTGGCAGGATTAATGCACTAAATCCCTCACACCTTAGCTGAATACTTGTCCTCAGCAATAGAAGACTGTCCTCAAATTCCACTCAACATTGTAGTCGCCATGGGAACCTAAAGCATACATACACAGTCACACGACCCCCGGTAGACATATAAAAGAGGAGGTAACATTATAGCAAAGCTGAAAAGTGTTGAATCGGAGAGCTTTGGGTACAGTTATTCTTCTACCTCTAAGGAGATTAATTCGCCTACATTTCTTGTACTTTACTTTGTCTCTAAATAAAACTGGAGGAGTGGCACCAAGTTTACAAGTCTCCAGAGATCTGTAGGGTTCAATGAGATAAGGACTAAGTGATGCCTGGTACTCACTAGTTGTTCAAAAGGCAAGAAGGAACCTCCTTCTGATTTTATTTCAGGAAGCATCGGAAAACTTTCAGAACACCTACTATTCATACCGTCTTTATGTAAAATTATCCTAAATTCTCAGCCAAGAGTCCCAGAATCGTCAGTGGTCATCAATCCTCTTGCTAACCCCTCCTTCAGTGACATTAACTGCTAATCCTCACTCTTCTGAAAGTTGTAGCTGCTTGAAATGGTAAGTGTCTTTGTTCCAATGTGTCATGGTTACAGAAGGACTCAACCCCAGGCTCACAAGAGCTGCTCCTTTTGAAGTTCCTCCAGAGAAAGAAAAACCACACCCAAAGAAGAGTGCTCCAATTTAGTCATGCCCTTCGGATAAATAAGCCAAGTCCCGGCTAAGGCACAGTGGGAACATGAGATTCAAAAACCAGTGAATGAAAACACATTAAACCACATCCACCCCTATCTTACAGAACCAGCCATTGAGATTTTTAAACAACTACTTTCTAGAAAAGTAGTATAGCCAGATAAGACCAACTGAATGAAATACTCCTAAAGAAAGGCATTGAATATGAGGCAGGTGTTGCCCAAATGAATTTAGGCCACAGCCCTGTTTTTTTCCCTAGTCCTTGCTCTTCTGACTCCCCAGGTTTGCACTGTGCTCCAGTGTGAGTGCTTAATTTTGCAGTCTGTGAGCACACTCTTTTAAGTAGCTCCAATCTATTAGTAGGGCTTCTTTTAGAGAGATTTTGATAATAGCAAGAAGCAGTTAGTGGGGTGAGTTCAGTGGCCTCTTCCACAGTGCACAGATTTGCCTGCTTTACAGAGGAGTCGTGATTTGGGATGACAGTTCATTTCCTTCTGAGAAGTATCTTCAGATCTTGCATGGGATGAGGGTGGAACACGGCAGTAGAGTGTATGCTTGCCCAGGTCAAGCAAGGAAAATAACATTAAAAACAAGCAAATAGGCCAAACAAAGCCCTCAACCAGGCTGGGGGCTTAGGATTTTACGTCCCGGCTACTCAGGAGGTCAAGGCAGGAAGGCCACAAGTTAAAGGGCTACCTGGGTTACAAAGTGAGTTCAAGGGTAGTCTGGGCAATTTAGTGAGAACCTGCCTCAAAATGAAAAGTAAAACTGAGGGCTAAGGATGAAATTCCATGACAGAATACTGACCCAGCATGTCCGGGGCTCTAGATTTAATGCCTTGTTCTACAAAGTAAAATCTTTTAAAGTTAATAAAATTTAAAAAAAAAATCCCCAAATGTGCATAGAACTTTACTAGAGAAGAATGTCAAAATTATGTCCATTTCCAGATAGTCTTCTTTAAATTCCATAAATGTAAATGTGAGTCACAAAGTATACTTTGTAGCATTCTGTAAAGGTGTTCTATAACCACAGCCTCTTTTTTGTTATTGTTGCTGTTGTTTTGAGACAGGGTTTCTCTGTAGTTTTGGAGCTTGTCCTGGAACTAGCTCTGTAGACCAGGCTGGCCTCCAACTAACAGAGATCCCCTGTCTCTGTCTCTCCTGTGCTGGGATTAAAGGTGTGCACCACCACGGCCCAGCCATCAACCACAGCCTCTTATATGACATCAGTAAGACAAGCTAAAGATGCTTGTTGAGGAAGATTGGCCACGACAGAGTTAGAAGTGGACCATCATGTGAACGGATAGTGGGAGTATCCCTAATGGAGGGAAGGATATTTGTAAGATACCAGGAAGTGACTAGCTGGGGAACTGCTAGGGACAGACAGTGTGACTGACCTGTACCAAGGAGGGTGGAGCTTGCAGTGGCAGGAGCAGAGCCTTTGCCATGAAGAGCAGTGGAGTGACGGGAGGGAGCTCACAGCGTAGTTGAGGCAGGTGGTGTTGATTGATCAAACAGGAGCTGGTAAAAATTTCAAATGGCCACAGAGAGTTCAGAAGCCAATGCTGTTCCAGTTTTAGTTTGTTTTGATTTCTTTCTTGAATCTATTAATTCTTTACTGACCTCTAGACATTATTGTGTTGTATATTTTAAATGTTTCATAAAACCCTACTATTGATTTTCTATTTGTTTTCCCCTAACGTTCTTGGTACAGTCTTTGCCCTTTTGGGGTATATGAACTACTTTAGCAAACTGATGTAAGCTGAAACAGAGTGTAATCCAAGTGACAATTAACATCAAAGATGCATCTTATTCTTCCTGTATCTACAGATAGTCATTATAACTTGAATTTCATTTCAGTTATTTTATTGTTGTGAAATATACACAACACAGTATTTACCATCTAGAGGTCTTAGTGCCTACTCTGTAGTGTTGTGCATCAACATAGATATAAAGTTAAACCCAGAGCACTGCTTCCCATTTTCCTGAGAAACCACACAGATTCAATGCAATTCCCTTCAACCTCCCAGCACAATTCTTCACAGAACTTGAAACAGCAATACTCAACTTTATATGGAAAAACAAAAGACCCAGAATAGCCAAAACAACCCTATACAATAAAGGAACTTCTGGAGGCATCACCGTCCCTTACTTCAAGCTCTACTATAGAGCTATAGTCCTGAAAACAGCTTGGTACTGGCACAAAAATAGACAGGTAGACCAATGGATTCAAATTGAAAACCCTGATTTTTGACAAAACAGCTAAAATTATACAGTGGAAGGAGGAAAGCATCTTCAACAAATGGTGCTGGCACAATTGGATGATGGTGTGTAGAAGACTGTAGATAGATCCATGTCTATTGCCACGCACAAAACTTAAGTCCAAATGGATTAGAGACCTCAACATAAATCCAGTCACACTGAACCTCTTAGAAGAGAAAGTGGGAGGTACCCTTGAACAAATTGAACATAACATATGTTCAGGAACATATGTTCCTGAACATAACACCAGTAGCACAGACACTGAGATCGACAATTAATAAATGGGACCTCTTCAAACTTAGAAGCTTCTGTAAGGAAAAGGACACAGTGGACAAGACCAAACAGCAGCTCACAGACTGAGCAAAGATCATCACCAACCCCACATCTGACAGAGGACTGATCTCCAAAATATACAAAGAACTCAAGAAGCTAGTCACCAAAGCATCAAATAACCCTATTAAAAAGTGGGGTACAGAACTGAATAGAGAATTTTCAATAGAGGAATCTAAAATGGCTGAAAGACACTTAAGAAAGTGCTCAACATCCTTAGCCATCAGGGAAATACAAATCAAAACAACTCTGAGATACCATCTTACTCCTGTCAGAGTGGCTAAAATGGGAAACAGCAATGACAGCTTATGTGGAGAAAGGGGCACACTCTTCCACTGCTGGTGCGAGTGCAAACTTGCACAGAGCACTTTCCACCTTCAGAAATGCAGAACTTTATGGATGAAACAGAAGCCCCCTGTTCTATCCCTTAGTCCACCTGCTGACTACAACGTTCTATCTTCCTCAGCCATGAGTCTATCCAGGCAGTCCATATAAGTGGAACAACATAATATCTCTCTTTATTACTGGATTGTCAAGATTCATCCATACTTTAGCAATTGTCATTTTTTTTTCTATTTTAAGACTAAAGAATATTTCATTGTGTAGATAGGGTACATTTAAAAAAACATTTCATCTTTAATTATAGGTATGTAAAGACAAGCTGAATGAGCAGGGAGTTGGCGGTGCATGCCTTTAATCCCAGAACTCTGAAGGTAGAAGCAGGTGGATTTCTGTGAGTTTGAGGCCAGCTTGGTCTACAGAGTGAGTTCCAGGACAGGCTCCAAAGCAATACAAAGAAACCCTATCTCAAAAAAGCAAACAAACAAACAACAACAACAACAACAAAAAAAATACAACCCCCCCAGAAAACCAAAACAAAACAAACAAAACGAGCTGAATGAAGAAAGGCATTATTAAATACGAGAGAGGCAGGAATTTCCCCAAATAAATTCCTGCTACAATCCTGCCTTCTTCCCTAGTCCTTAATCTTCTGGTTTTTACATTGTCTTCCTAGTGTTTTATGATACTCCAGAGTGAGTGAAATCTATAAAATGCATCTTTGAAGTAGCTCTAATCTGATACGTTGTTCTAATATACTGCTGATGGGAATGTAAGTGGTGCAACTAGTGTGGAATGGTGTGGCAGATCCCTAAAAAGAATGCCCATGTCTCTTATGTGACCTGGTTATTCCGGTCCTAGGTATGCAGTCAAGAGATGTGTGTGTGTATGTTTCCATGCATATTCAGGAACTATATTTATTATAGTAAAAAACTAGGGGTGGATAAGCAATGGTCTTTCAACATCTGGATGGATAAACAAATGTATTAACAAACTGTAGTTTATCCTTATAATGAAATACTCAGTTTTATAAAAAAAATACTCATATATGCTATATCATGGCTAAATCACAACTTATGGTTAGTGAACAAAACAAGACTTAAAAAAAACCTCATGTGATTCTGTTTCTACAGAATCCAAACAACTACAGTCTAATGCATAGTAGGGGAAAGCCTATCAATGGATGATAAAGAGACACAGGGAACAGAGAGGAAGGATCACAATGAAATATAAGAAAATTCAAGAGTGATAGGTGTGCTTATTATCTTAATATGCCAATGGTATCATGAGTGTCTACCATTTCAAAGTTTTGTAACATTTTAAACTTTATGTGCAACATGAAAATAAAAGCCAGAGATAGATATTGGGTTTCAAAGCTGAAGATCAGATAAGCAAAGCAGCCAAACCACTAGCTTTTACCTATACCTCAGAGTAAAATGGCAATCCTGTCTCCACGAATCCTCTGAGACAACACTCTCCACCAAGCCTCAGACTGCAATCCCAGACTGCTGCCTCTTCTCAATGTGGCTGGAGACAAATTCTCTCCTGGGACCCTTTCCTTCTTTTATACCTTTCTTTTATACCTATCAAATCTTGGAGTTAAAGACACAGGCTCCCAAGTGCTGAGATCACCTTTGTGTGAGATGTGTCTCTTTTAGACTGGATCAATTTAGTGTAGCTCAGGGTGGCCTTGAACTAACAGAAATCCATCTACCTCTGTCTTCTGAGTCCTGGGATTAAAAGTATGTACCACCACACCCTGGCTTCTATAGCTAACTAGTGTGGCTAGCTTTCCTTGCATTCTGATAGTTCAGGCAACCTTTATTCACATTCACATTTCTGTATTTGTGCTTATTATTTCATCATTTTGTTTCAATGAGTAGAAATGTCATATTCCTCCCACTACTCACAGGCTCATACACAGTGGGGGAAACACAAAGAGACGGGGCCTTGAGTTTTCTATCATAGGTCTCCCCTCTATGTTTCCCCACTGTCTGCCCTTAAGAAACTTATTCAAAAGAAATGTTCATCTGGAAAAGTTGGCTCCCTGTTGTCGGTGAGATTTTTACCCCCAGGGAAAGCCTGGTTGATAACAATGATCTGGAACACATATATTTAAAGCTCAGTCGACATTTCCAACTGCTCAGTGTGTTTCTCACCATGAAGCCAAGACAAAGTTACTTTTAGGTAGCTTGAGCTTAAGCAGAAGAGAGAAGATCAAATGCCTTTTATTCCTAATAGGCTAATCCTCCAAACAGCAACACCCTGGACCTGCATGCTCAGGCACTGTCACAAGCCACAATTGTGGTTCTTTAACTGATGCCACAAATTGAAAGTACACACACACACACACACACACACACACACACACACACACACACACAGCAGTAACAGAAATGATTGACTTTATAGATGTTTTATCTATGTTGTATCACACTCATAGACTTGTATATCAGCTTTTCTTCTAACATGTTCCTGATAGTGTGTACATTCTCCATGCTTGAGTGTGTGTGTGTGTGGGGGGGGGTATGTGTGCATCCCTCTGAAATCTATTGCTTTCTGGGACTGTAATAATTTGGTTTGGAATATTTGTCTAGCATCTTTCTTCTTTGTGTGTGTATGTGTAGAAATGATTCCATTGTTTCATTAGCTGGAAAATCTGGATCTGATCTTTGGAAGAAGGATTTGGAATATAATGACCATGCCTTTTAATGAAAAGATTAACAATGCTTCAGAGATGAATAGTCCTGTATTTGTTTAAAATGGGCCTTGCATCTTACTCTCTCGAGAACATACAATACCGACCCTTGTCCTGGATTTATACACCATTACAATCTCCTCGCCTATGTTCTAAATAAAGGTGGTATGACTATATGTTTAAACTAAGAAATAACTCCAGCGTGCTCCAGCTTTGTTTATAAAAATGAATGCTAGACATTTTCTTGGATCTTGAGAGCAATGACATCCTATACTGATGCCCTTTCTGTAATCACAACACTAACCACTTCCAGCCCCTGGTATTGTGTTGCAGCATGCTGATGATGTTTAGTTTTACACTTATTAAAGAACCATGTCCCTCTTGATTATCCTCTTTCCTGCATTGCTGGCAGGGCATGGACCATCTAGTCTATACAGGATTACACACACTTCCACTGATTTTGCTGGCTGAGCGTCGGTGATGTAGTTTGGCCAGGAATCCTCTGTCTGCCTTTTCCTAATTTGGTACTACTGTCAGCCTGTGCCTGGCAACACCATGACACCCCACTCTCTCCTCTGGTTGCTCATCAGGGGAAGGGACATACAGGACCTCCTCTTGTTGCTGAGGAAATGTAACACGTTCGTTTGTGCGCTGTTACACACAGACTGAAAAGGCCAAGACAAACAGCGACAGAGCATGCTGAACCCTGTGGGACATCCAAGGCATTCTTCCAGTCTAGGACTGGAGCCCAGCAAAACCGGAACCAATAGGGTGGATTCTCCTAACTCCCTCCCTCTTCCATTCCCCTTGCAAATTTGCCAGTTATCAGTGTGAGTCCCCAGAAGGAAGGCATTCAAATGATGCTTAATGAAGGAACGACTTGGACCTCAGCAACCATCTACTCTAGTTATTTTCAAATTGCTCTGAGGGGCCCCAGGAGCTCTGTGTCAGACCAAAAGCTACCTTGGAAGTACTTCCTCCTTCTTCTGAGTAAAGGTGGGTTCCAGAGTCTCCCCACCCAACCTCCTCTGACACAGCCATTCCCCTTCTTTTCTCTTTCACAGATGATCCTCGGAGAGTTATTTGCTAAAGAATGCTGCACTTTAAAAGAAATGTGGGGAAGACAACCAGTCAGTAAAGTGCTTGTTGTAAAAGCATACAGTCCTAGGTTTGATTCAGAGAACCTGTACAGAAAGCCAGGGTATGGTGGTTCATACACATGCTCAGATGCCCACAGACCATATACACACACATACACACACCACATACCACACACACACACACACACACACACACACACCATATACAGACCACACACATGCATGCACACACACACATACACACACCACCACCACCACCACCACCACACATACCACATAAACAAACACACCACACTCAGACCCATACACACACACACACACACACACACACACCATATACAGACCACACACATGCATGCACACACACACACACCACCACCACCACCACACATACCACATAAACAAACACACCACACTCAGACCCATACACACACACACACACACACCCCACATACACATACTCACACCACACACACATATACACACACACACACTACACATACACATACTACACATACACATATACACCACCCACATACACAAAACTCACCACACACACACACACCACACTCAGACCCATACACACACACACACACACACACACCACATACACATACTCACACACCACACACACACACTACACATACACATACTACACATACACATATACACCACACACATACACACAACTCACCACACACACACACACACACACACACACACATTCACAGGTAGTCAGTGATGGGAGCTGTTTCAAGATGTTCCGTCAGGAAGTATAGAGTCTCACAGCCACATACTCCTCCCCACCACTCCCCTTTAAGAGGTCAGATTATCAAATACCCTGACTCTATTGCCATGACATAGAAAACTCCTTCCCATTGGTTTTTAAACAATTCTTGTTTTTCCCAGGAAAGGTACCAGTGGGCACATTATTCTCATCCTTATGGAGCATTGGGGTATGACAGCCACTTTCCTGCCTTCAGTTGGCCCTAGAGCAGAAGAGAGATGCTTTTAAGGCACACAGGCTGGGGGTTGGGAGCTCTAACAAATGAGGCTCTGCAAATGTGCTGTCAGATGCCAGAGCTAAACTTTATCCCCCAACAGTATCTGGTGCTAACTTTCTCTAAAGCAGAGCCCTTGGTACAGGGTCCCCTTGCCACCCTTCCCTGAAGAAGACAGTAGGTAGCTGAATTCCTTCCTTGCCCTACTGAGGTCTCCCCATCCTCATCCTGGTCCTCCCTCTGGGATTTTTGGCTATCTACAATGCTGTAGCTCTCAGCCACTCTTTCTGTCATAGAGAGGTAAGCAGCTTTCTTGGCTTGCTTTCATACTGCTTCTTACTATTCATGGAGTACCCTGCTGCTGTCTCAAGCCCCCTCCCAGGTGAAGGTCATGTGAATATGATTACTGCCATCATCTGCCTTAGAAGTAGCCCAGGCCCGCTCCACTTGGGGGTCCAGAAGGTCAGACATATTGAGCAGCAAATGATGGAAAGCTGTAAGGAGAAAGGCAAGGCTCTGATACTGGGATGAGCTGGTTGCTGGGAGGGGACTCATCCCAGAGGGGAAGTCCTGGAATTTCACCCTTACCCTTTCCCCCAAGCATCCTGGAAGAATAAGAATGATGCCCTGCAGAGAATTTACTCTTCAAGGAAGGAAAGTAAAATGGGGAGGGGGGTATGTGGACTGAGAAGTGAGTCAAAAGCCCTAGGTGCACATCTCACACTCAAGCCGCAGAGGAGTCTGATGCTGCAAGGTTCCAAGAACAGAGTGAGCAGGGCTGTGCCCTTCAGACACCCTGAGCAACCACAGGACCTGCTGCTTCCTTGCACTTAGGGTCATGGAGGGAATCATATCCAGCCTGGGGGATGGGCAAAGACTGTGCCAGCATTCCTGACTTGTGGCCCCTGTTTTTGTGTCACAGTATCTTTCCTTTATACTCGAACAGGGCAGAGCATGATTTAGAGATCGGATGCTGTTTCTCTTTCTTCTTCGTCTTCCCCTAGCTTTGGAATCCTCTCACCTTTCTTCTTTGCCATAAATAACCTTCTTACCTTAATGCCCCGTGTTAGAGCTGCCAAACCGGAGTTTAAGAGGTTTACTGTTCCACTCACTTTCCATTTGGGGATCTGAAGATGATTTTTCAGATGAGAAGTTATCTTCTTTGTGCTTTCATTTGGACAAAGATGGAGTTCAAGACTCTCTTAATGGCCCCACAAAGTGGTTGGGTGATGATTGGTTTCCTGGCATCCCTTTGCAGGGAGATTGAGAAACTTGTGCTTAATTCTTCCTCAATCAAGGGGCAAGGTCAGGTGATGCGGCTGGCAAGACTTCTCTGTAGTTGTTAGCTTGCCCGTCATGGCTTCAGGCATCTATTCCTTTGTTACCTGTCCTGCCGCTATGAGTCATCAAACCATCACGCTTGTAAAGAAAAGTGTGTTTCCTAAAGACATTAAATCGATGACAGTACTTTTGTCTGGTCATTGCTTTCAGAGGCATTGTGAGACGTTCCCATTCAAAAGGCTCTTTAGCCTGTCATACTGTCAAATGGTGGGTATGAGGGAAGACATGTGTTTGCATTTGTGTGTCAGATCCCGACATTTGTATTTATTTGTACATATGTATTTTGTTTGTTCAAATAAATGTTTCATCAGATGTGGAGTACAGTCAAGAGACTCAGAGAAGGAACTGGTACAATTCAAAAGCAAGTGAAATATTTCTTAATAAGACATAGAATTCTGACTTCTGGTTAATTGTGAACATGATCTGGAGTAAGAACCAGCACCTTAGGGAGCTAGGTCTGTATTTATCTTTTAATGTTATTGTTAGATTATACAGTTTACTACATAAATAATTGAAATGATAGTAATAACAATTTAGGGACCATTCAACTGTTGTGTATGCTATATTTCATTGGAACTCACTTTTCTGAACTGTGCACACATCCACAATTCCCTGCTTAATGAACATACAGTGGTAAATTAAAAATGAAAGTTTTTTCAAATGGATACATTTTTTCCTTAACTCATCACATTTAAAAACACTCTTCATTGTCTGTTTATCAAAATACCACCCAACTACCATTAGAACAACCCTTTTTCCATACTGAAATTTTAATATGCTATTACTAGAAAGGGAAGAGAAACCTAGAAGATGTAATGATATTAATTAAACCTAAATAGATATATATTGTATTTTTCTGAATGTTTGGCTATATGTTTAAGGTATAACTAAAACTGTGTAAATTAGTATAATATAATACATTAGAGTAATGGTTTTTACTTTACTTTTATTTTTGGGAATATAATATAATTTCATTTCTATTTTTTTTCTTCAAACCATTCCATTTGTCCCTCTTTGCTCTCTTTCACATTCCTGATATCTTTTTCAATAAATTTTACTGCATGTGTATATGTATGTACATATTTATTTCTAAATATAACTGGTTCAGTCCAAATGATGCTACTTGTCTGTATGTTTTCAGGGCTGACCATTTGGTATTGAATAACCAATTGGTAACCTGTTCCCTGGAGAAGACTGTTTCTGCTACTCCCCTAGTTGCCCGTTGTTCTTTGTGTGGGGTTGAGGCCTCGTGGTCTTTTCCATGACCCCTTTGGCATGGCCATTTGTGTTGCCCTACTTTAGCCCAGTTTGAGCAGTTATGTTAGTGAGACTTCATGGGTATAGCTTCTGACATTCCTAGTAAACAATCCCCCAGCAAAGACCCTGATCCTCTGATCCTCTGGCTTTTAAAACCTTTCTGGCCCTCTTCTGCAATATTCCCCTGAGCCTTAGTTGTGGGAGGTTTTTTTTTTTTTTTTTTTTTGTAGATATATCCATTGCTCCTGGGCTCCACAATTCTACATTTTGATTGGTTGTGGTTTTCTGTAATGGTCTCTGTTGCAAAGAGAAGTTTCCCTGATGAGGGGTGAAGACTACACTCATCTGTGGGTATAAGAACACATGTTTAGATTGTAGGGATCATGCTCGTTTAGTAAATTAGTGTTTGTAGATTCTCTTTCTATATCCATGACTTCACTACCCCTGGGTAGCTGGCAAGGTTTCCAGTACCAGGAATGGTTTCCTTCTCACTGAGCAGGTCTTAATTAGAGAGCTGTTAGTTACTGAGAAGGTGTACATGACACTGATGCTCCCTTTTGGATTTTAGTGCCATGGTGACAGATGTGTGGTTTATACACACTGACGATGGACAGAACTGTTCATTGCTTTCCTCCTTTGGAAGATTTCATGGTACTGTGAAAGCTATTCCTCAGGGAGGAAGACTTTGGGTCACTTTCAGCCTGGGGGTATCTGGATTCTATTTCTGAAGTACAAGTACATGTGTCTTCAGTAATAGGTCCTTCTACTTCTGAAAAACAACCAAGAGCAACAGCAATTGGCTGTATGGTTTGGGCGTTTCTTGGACAGCCCTGGGAAGCAACTCAAAACAGGACTTCTCATGTCTGGTATTTGGAATTTTATTAGATGGTCTTAGCAAAGATGAAAAAACTTTATTTAAAAAATAAATGTGTATATGTATATGAATATGTATATACACACACATATATATATGCATATATATAAGTTCTTTTAGATAAATAGTTAATAGTGTGTTTTCTTGTGGTGTTTTCAGCTATCCTTATTGTTATTTGGAGTAATAATTTTTATTAGTACAAATGAAACAATGATCAATGCTGTATTAATAGCTTCCTATTAATTAACTAATTTATATCTTATATGTTTGGGTATTTTGACTGCATATATGTCTGTGCACCACATGCATGCCTGATGCTTTCAGAGGTCAGAAGAGAACATTAGATCCCATGGAACTGAAATTACAGATGATTTTAAGTCGTTGTATGGGTGCTGGGATTAGAACCTGGGTCCTCTGGAAGAACAGCCAATGCTCCTATCAGCAGAGCCATCTCTCCAGCCACCAGTATTAATATTTCCACAGTCTGTGAGGACAACTTTTCATAGATGTCTATGCTATTGTTCTTGGCTTAATAAACAAAACACTATAATGTAATTAGTTCCTTGAGGGTACGGATAATAATGCATTTATCTTTGTGTCTTCAGAGTCTACAATATAGAAGATACTTAAGAGACACTCAATATATGATTTCAAGGAATACCAGTCTGGCCTTACTCTTTTTCCTCCATATCATTTTTTGAAGGAAATTTGGAAAAAGAGACTGCAAGTAGCTAAAGTTTATGAACCCCTCTTTATTTGTGTATTATGTACACCATTCGTGAAGAAGTCAGAAGACAACTGAGGGAGCTGGTATTTTCTTCCCTCCTGTGGGTTCTAGAGAGATCAAACTCAGGACCAGCTAGCATGGTGGAGTTGGGTGTCTCTATCCAGTGGGTCATCTTATTGGCCCTTGAATCCTTACTTTATATCAGGTACTTGACATCAGTGGGATCACAAAAGGTACTTCACCTGTGTGAGATCACTGTCTCTAGTGAAATTTTGCATAAGGTGAAATTAATTTCCAGAAAATGGGAAAGATTACAGGAAGATGCATATAATGCTTGACAAAACAGGAATATGAAACTCAGATTCTCCGATCTATAGGTTTTTTTTTTTTTACGATTTCTATACATTCAATAATAGTTCCGATAAATTTCATTGAACACTCACTGTGTACCGGCCTGGTAATAGACACCAGAAATAGCATCAAGTCAAACAATTTCTGCCTCTTTGACATTTACACTCTTGGGGAAGGGAAGCAGATTCACAGTGCAACCATGGTCTCTATTTAAACACTGAAGCTATTTGCTTGCATTGTGGAAACACGTGTAACCTGCTTTCTAAAGCTTGGATATTGGGAATTGTAAATACAGTGTCCATAAACAGGATGACTGGAATAGCCATTAGTATTCCATGGGATTGTGGAGGAATGCTGGCACCATCTCAGTCACTCTGTTTGTCTGTAGGTTAGATAAGAAGCAGGCCAGTCATATGCCCTGACTCATGTTTGAAGACTGAAAGAAGAAACTGGAATAACAGAAGAAATTGGCAGCCATTTCTATGTAGAAACCTAGAGAAAACATGGAGGAATCAAGTACTAGAGTGCTGGGGGCAGGATGTTGGAGAGGGAGACGTCCAGATCCTGCATACTATGTGTGATGGGTTGTGTCTATAGAGCTTCTATATTTACAGTCTCCTAGTGAGTCTGAGAATCCACCTTGAGAAAAGTTCTCAGCATCATACCTAAAGTCCAGTCCTATTTAATAAAAACTACCAACAGTAACTGACTAGCAGAAGACAACAGCTGCAGAAGCAAGCGAGAGATTATGGGCAAGGCAGACCACATGTGACACTAGTGTAGGACTCTGCACTGAAGCCCTTAATGACCAGTGCGTCCACACGCCAAGTCCCTGCTTCTGTGCTTCAAGCTGTGGGTGGGCTTGGGAGTGAGATGAGGGACAAAAAAGAAAGGGGAGAATGTGAAACAAGATTTCTAAGAAAGCCACGTGTGCTCTGAAGAGTACATGTAGGAACTACTACTGACTTGGTCAGGGTCTGTGTGGACACAAGTGACAGTCATGGGAACTAAGGAAAACTGTAGATACTCAGTCACTCTGAGATGGCTCATCAGGGAAGCTTTGGAAGAGTCCTTTATAAGAGGCCAGAGATGAAGGACCAGAGAAAAATTGCAAGGTATGAAATACAATGATGCTTACATTTGTGTAGATCATCAAACCTGGCCTTGCAATGAGGGTGTTTTGTTTTGTTTTGGTTTTGGTTTTTTCTACAATGTCTTTTTTGATGAAATGTTTGGTTTCTTATTTACCTTGTGTAATTTCTTATCCACTCATAGGATGATCTTCACTAATAATTAAAAGCATTTATTGATAGGATTCAAATATTTGTTTTTATTCTGGTACTTCTTTAGGAAGATTTTAAATTATAAAAAACGGTATGTATTTATTCAAAAAGACCCAAAAGTATGCAAATAAATAATTGTAGAGTGTAAATATTGGCTCAATCTTGCAATCCCTATTCAATATTTCTCTCCAGTTAGTGCTATTAGTAGCTTTTTGTGCAGCCCATTGAGACTCTTCTATGTACATACAAACACACACACGCACACACACACACACACACACACACACACACACACACACACACACACTATATATATATATATATATATGTGCATAATTTCAAAATTGGTACCCAAACAGAAGAAAACAACTTGATGGTCTATTCCTTTAACAGTATATTACAGTTTACTTATAACAATGGGGCTTTAGGAAAGGCTCTTTAAAATTAAAACTAAGATCAAATTATAGTTTAAAATCAGACATATATTTCTTAGGATTTAAACTTAAAAAGAAAACAAAAGATCTTGAAATTTTTTTTTCTATTTTTAAATAAGATTTGGGTTTCAATTCTATATGTCTGGGTTTATTAGAAGGAACATTCAGGCATAGTTGGTAGTTAGGAGTTGAATGAATCCCTTCTACATCACAGATAGCTCAATGTGGTATCTTTCTTCACTTAACTCATTTAATTTTTACAACTTTCTCTTTTTGGTTGTTATTTTGCCATGCTAGATATTGAAGCCAATGCTTCTGTGAGTGTTGGGCAAGCACGAAGGCTAGTGGCTACAGAAGAATCTTAGAAAGAGGTATTTGTGCAAAATGCATGTGATCTTTTTAAACTCTATAAAAATTCCACTTTGAAAACCCTCTAAGATTCCTGGGATTGAAGCCAAGCACTCTACCACCACTGAGCCACAGCCTTTTTTATTTTAAGACATTGTTTTACAAAGTTGCTTAGGTTGGCCTTGAACTTGAAGTCTCTGAGGGTTGGATGTAACAGGCCTGTGTTACCAGGACAGGCTTCAAGTTATTGTCATCATTATGACTGTTTTTGTCTTAACTGTTTGTTTGCCTAATACTATCAAACAGACATACATTGCAAATCAGGCAAGCAAAGTTGAATATTTACTAGCAGAGCTACCAATCAGCATTCTCATTTTTACCCACCTGACAGATGGGAAATCAATCTTACGTTTCTAACCCTCATTTCTTGAATTACAAATATTGTAATTTGTTTTCTCCCATCCCTCCTTCTTTGACCAGTTGTATTAATCTTTCAGTAAAATTCCTATTTATGTTCTTGATTTTTTTATAATTGAATTATTCATCTTTTTCACATTCATTCCCATTGGCTTTTAATATGTTCCCCCTCCATTATGTGAAAATGCTTCTTTTTCTTTGGTTTATTGTTTGTTTTTATTTTGTTTGGTGTGTTATTGTCACTTAAACATAATATTGTAAATCCTCTATTTGGTCTGCTGGAGAGTAGGCAAGTCCTCTACCCCTATACCATGTCCCAAGCCCAATCTAAATTTTTTACACTGTTACATTTAGCCATGCCCATTTGTGGTTTCTTGATTTTTAAATAAGGCCTTCTTACACTTTGTGAAGCATTATAAATTGGCTTGGAATGAGAGATCTCCAAAACCAATAGTTTTCCCTGTAACCTGTAGGGTTAATTATAGCTTAGCATCAGCGTGTCTCACCATTATGTCCACACATTCAAAGACAAGTGTGACAGATGGTGTAAACACTATGGATGTATGCTCTTCCGCTAACCTGGAGAACATATGTGCCCACTGAACGTGTCTGGTTATGAATTATAACTGTAGGAACATGGGAAGGGTTTTGTATAGAGAAGTCACCAGATGTTTTATAATGATTCTGTTAATCTGCCTCAGGATTCACCTAGAACCAGCATCCAGGTCAAGACTGATGCACATTGACCAAGTTACCTGGGGAAGTTTGAGCAGCACCTGCTGGCACAATGCATACATATCCAGATTTATTGCTCTCTGTCTCCAGCACTGAATTTGCCCACAGATTTATGAAAGAGAAAACGTGAATTTGAGATTTGTAAATATTTGAAGTTTACTTCTGAGATCTGAGAAAGGCAGTAAAGAAGGGTAGTAATAAATCCAAAATAGAGGTTGGGGAATGCGGGAAGTTTGCAGTTATAGAGATATAACTTAAAGAGCAATCACAAACAATAAAATTTAATAATTTTACCCTTGGTTAATAAACCACTGAGCTCCAGCTGACATAAATTATTAGCCTCAGGAAAAAAATTAAGGTAAGTGAATGTAGATTGTCACAAAGGAGGCCAATGGCAGACTTGGCAACTAGAGTTTGAATTCCTATTTCTTCAGACAAGGTGGCTCTCTTTTGTAAACCAGCAAAATCCAAAGCCTTTAAGAGTTTTTAGGTTTAGGGTTTTAGTTTATTTATCTTACCTTTTCATTATGTGTCTGTATATAGGTATGTGCACATGAGTACGGGTACCTGCACTGTCCAGAAGAGGCTGTAGGTTGGCTCCCCTGGAGATGAGTTGCAAGTGATTATGAGTTGTATGAATTGGTACAAGCCAGACAGCTGAGCTACCTCTCCAGACCTCTTTAAAAATGTCGATATGGCTGGGCTGTAGAGATGGCTCAGTCGTTAAAGGCTAGGCTCACAACCAAACATATAAAAGTGTCAATATGGATAACATGCTGTACCTTCTCAGTGTCTAGCTGGTGACATCTGGGATGCTCCAAAGTTCATGAGTCAGTTACCTGATCAGTTTTCTCATTGCTTGTCCATCTGGAATCTAGTTCTTCCAGGAATCAATTTTTGTAGCTAAAACCTATGGGAGGCAGTGAATATTTCAAACCTGCAGGGCTAATTGCAGCCTTTACTTAAGAAACTGCTTAGACTTGTGATGTTTCTCTGGACCTCAGACTCAGTGAATTTACAAGTTCCACTTTGTGAGTCAGCGACTATGAAACTTTGGCAATTTTTTTAGTTTCCACAGCCTTGACATTCTCTTTTTAAAGACAGGGCTCTTAATACCTTACAGTCACATAACCATGCCATTCCACAGGCAAGTCAGGTTGGAGCCTCTAAGATTAAGGAAAATGCAGTTGCAAGCACTACCTGCTCTCCCCCAAGGACAGAGCAGAAATATGCAACTTGGTGTATGGACTACAGGGAAGGGGCTGGATTCTAGCCTCTGCTGGGCACTTTGGTGCAACAAGGACCAAGGAGGGATCCAGGTAGTGCTTACTCATGAGTAGGGACTTTTTATATTCTGGAGGGTTGGTTCAGTCTGTTGTCTAGGGACAAGTTAACTGGGAAGCTGCTTCAATAAGGGGAAGGCCTGAGGCAAGGAAATTTCCACCCAGCTCCTACTGCTCAATTCTGTCTGGGGACAGCACAAGGCTCTAGGCTTCTGGAGTCATTGCATGACCTTTAGTAGAGGACCAAGATCTAACCAAGAAACCTAACCAAGAGCCCTGAAAATACAGGGTGACTGAACAAATGCCAGAACTCCACAACTTTTTGTGAGGAAACTCTATTTAAGTCATTGTGAACTGGATTCCTATCAAGGAAATTGATCAGAAGGTTTCTGTGAAGATATGAGATGCCATAATTCACCTTCTTTGTCAGGAACACATTAAGGGTTGATGACAGTAGGTACTATGAGTCTTCTGGATGACTGTAGATGAGACAAACCTTGAATTAATCAATTATCATATCAACACAGTCTAATGGCTTCCCTGGGCAATGAATATAGTGGCTAGATTCAGCAGTGCAAAATCAGTATCTATATATCTGTTTGGGTATTAGAGCAAAGCATCTGAATGTAATATTTTATATATGAAAAACAAGAATACTGAATTGATGCAAATGTATATGCTGATATGATGCCATATGATAGCCACAATTACTAAAGTCACTGCTTTCTCCTTTTATAGCAATACACGGATATTGTTTGTTCCAAAAGCATGAAGAAATAGAACATAGAAATAAATCTAGGCACACATCGTGTGGTAATTTGAAAGAAAATGGCCCCAAAAAGGAATGGCACTATTAGGAGCTGTAGTCTTGTGGAGGAAGTGTGTCACTGTGGAAGTGGGCTTTGAGGTCTCAAAGATACTGTCCAGAGTCACAGACTACTTCCTATTTTCCTGCAAGTTCAGATGTAGGACACTCAGTTACCACTCCAGAACCATGTCTGTCTTCCTGTGACCATGTCACACCTTGAGGAAAATGAACTACACCTCTGAATATGTAAACCACCCTAATTAAATGTTTTTCCTTTATTAGAGTTGCTGTGGTCATGGGGTCCCTTAACAGCAATAGAAATTATAACTAAGACACATAGTTAAATGAACTTGGACAAGAGTTCTCAGATTTACAATGGAGTAAAGATAATCTCTTCAATGAATATTTCTAGGGAAATTGGCTATTCACATGTAAAACTGCACAAAAATCAACCCCAAATGGAAGATTCAAATACAAGGGGCTAGGGAGATGGTGCCGTCAGTGAAGTACCTGCCCTACAAGAATGAAAATTTGAGTTCAGATCCCCAGTAGCCACATAAAAATCCGGTATGGCAGTGTGTGACTATAATCTGAGCATTGTGGAGGCAGAGTTAGGTAAATCCTGGGGCTGGCCAGCCAGTCTAACTGTATTAGCAATCTCCAGATTTAATGAGAAACTCTGACTTAAAAAAATAAGGTGGAAAGGAGTCAAAGAAGACAGCCAGTGTTGATTCCCCAAAGCACCCCCTGCAGACACATGTACATGCATGACCCCCCACCCCACCCCCATAAACACACAAACCACAGAGTTTGATCATAAGACCTAAAGAGTGATAAACGTCCAGAAAAAAAAGTAGAAGACAATAGCTTTGTCTATGCTTCCTTGGAAAAGACACCAAAGTCACAAGAACTAAACCAAAAATATACAAGTGGGGTTAGATCAAGCTATGAAGCTCCAGCACAACCAAGGAAACAGTCACAGGAGTAGACAATGACTTACAGAACAGGAGAGAATATCCACAAAGCACACACACACATCTTCTAAGGGACTGATGTCCAAACATAAACAAGAAACACATAAAATGCATGGTCAAAATAAAAGTAGTCTGATTAGAAAGTGGGCAAAGGACTTGAAAAGACATTACTTAAAGAGATATGAACAGCCAACAGGTCTATGACTAACAAAAATTCATTATTGCTAATAAACATGTAAATGCCAACAGAAGCCACATGAGATGTCATCTCACACCTGTTAGAGGTTACTAACAACAGTGACCGAAACTTCAACAACATGCCCTGACAAGGATACCGAGAGATGAATGAATCCTTGCACCCCGCTGGAACAAGAATCATTGAAGACAGTGAGGAGGATCCTAAAACAGGGCAAACAGAACTGCCATATGGTCCATAGCACTAAAAATATTTCCAAAAGAACTGAAATCTGGTTTTTGAAGAGACATTATTATTTGTGTATCTGTTTTTGTATTATTCATGGTAGATATGATGTGGAAACATCTTCAAAGTCCATAATGTGGAGTAGGGCCAGACATGATGGGAAAGACCTGTAATCACTATTAAGGGGCAAGCTGAGGCAAGATGATTACCATTCAAGGTCTGCCTGGCCTTTAGAGTGCATCCAAGCTTACTTTGGGTGGCTTAAATAGCCCTGTCTCAAAACACAAAGCAAAAAGAGGACTTTGGCTATAAGTCAGTACAGATCACTTGATAGCATGTGCCCAAGCCCTAACCAGTAGGATATAGGTGTGATGAAGCAGTCTGAAGTCTCAACAGAGGCTGTTTGTTTTGTAACAACCTTGAGGACATATGGTAAGTGAAGTAGTCCAGAAACAAAATGACAAATTCCCATGAGTACTCAAATTCAGGAAAGTAATGGCTAGACAGGTGTTACCAAAGCATGAAGGGGTGGAGAGATTTTTTTTCTTTTTTTATTTAAATTTAAAACAAGCTTGTTTTACATGTCAATTCCAGTTCTCTCACCCCCCTCATCCTCCCTTATCACCCCCATCAAACCCCAGCCCTTTCCCATTCTGCTCCCCAGGGAGGGTGAGGCCTTCCATGGGGAGTCTTCAAAGTCTGTCATATTATTTGGATCAGGGTTTAGGCCCTCCCCCATGTGTCTAAGATGAGAAAATATCCCTCTATGTGGAATGGGCTTCCAAAGTTCATTCATATACTAGGGATAAATACTGATTAACTACCAGAGGGCCCATAGACTGCCCAATCCTCCTAACACCCACATTCAGGGTGTCTGTGTCAGTCCTATGCTGGTTTTCCAGCTATCAGACTAGGGTGCATGAGCTTCCCCTTGTTCAGGTCAGCTGATTCTGTGAGTTTCTCCAGCCTGGTCTTAGCCCCTTTGCTCATCACTCCTCCCTGTCTGCAACTGGATTCCAGGAGTTCTGCCAGTGTTTAGCTGTGGGTGTCTGCTTCTGCTTCCATCAGCTACTGGATGAAGGCTCTAGGATGGCATATAAGGTAGTCAATCTCATTATCATGGGAGGACATTAAAGGTAGCCTCGCCACTATTACTTTGATCGTTAATTGTGGTCATCTTTGTAGCTTGCTGGGCTCCAGATTTCTCCTTAAATCTATAATGGCTCCCTCTATTATGGTCTCTCTTTTCTTGTTCTCCTCTATTCTTTCCCTGTCTCAATCTTCCTGTTCCTTCATGCCCACCTCTCCCCTCATCTTCTCCCCTTCTCTTTTTCCTAACTCCCTCTCCTCTCCCCTCCATGCTCCCAATTTCCTTGGGAGATCTTGTCCCTTTCCCCTTCTCTGGGGGACCATGTATGTCTCTCTCAGGGTCCTCCTTATTTCCTAGCTTTTCTGGCAGTGTAAATTGTAGTCTGGTAATCCTTTGCTCTATGTCTAAAATCCATATATGAGTTAGTGCGTACCCTGTTTATCTTTTTGTTACTGGGTTCCCTCACTCCGGATGCTTTCTTCTAGTTCCATCCATTCTCCTTCGAATTTCAGGGGAGATTATATATGGGTGTAAACTTTGGGTTAAGTGATGTTAATAACCTCTGGATAGCTGCTATACAACAATTTTATCTGTCAGCAACAATAAAATTTAAGAGTGTAAATAGATCCCTGTTTTATGTCTTAGCATCATCAAATTAATATCCACTAAAAAAATTTAAAGTCTACAGAGATGGCTCATTGGTTAAATGTTTGCCGCTCAAGTATGAGAACCTGAGGCTGTATTCCCAGCATTCACATAACAAGTCATGCATGTTGGCACACACCTGTAGTCCCAGTGTTTGCATGGTGGAGCCATGTGGATCCGGGGGGCTCGATGGCAACCAGTTTGATGAGCTCCAGGCTCAGTGAGGGAGCCTAACTCAAAAACTAGGGTGGAGAGTGGTGGAGGACATCTGGCATTGACCTCTGCCCCCCCATACATGTGCACACATAAACATGTCCACACATCCTTTCGCACACAAAATAAAGTAAGTAAAAAGTTAAAGTATAGGAAAATTCTTGATTTATGAAAAGAAAATTTATGATTACACCTTTAGTTAACACATATTTCCCAAAAATGATTATAAAATATAGTTTAAATAATAGCAGGGTGTTTTAAAAGGAGAAGAATTTAAATAAAAGGTCTCACCTCATATAACTAGCAATGCCTTGTTTTTCAAGCTGAATGTGTTCTGGTTCAGTATCAGATTTATATTTAGTTATAGCCAATTTTAAGTTCTTCAGCGGGAGTCTTCTTGATTCTCAGAGTATCCAGACTCTCCTGACCGACACTCCTCTTGGCTTCTGGAGAATTCCCATCTCCCTGGAAGGCTTCCTTTTTGTTTTCTTGGATTCTGTCTTTCCCTTGCCCTTTAATAGGGAAGTAAATGCAAGCATGATTAGATGCAGCTGTTTTTAATTAACCCCTTCAGCTGTGTTCCAGATGTATGACTCAATATGACTAGGCCAGCTGATGGTTTCTAAGGAGTCATACATATTTACGACATACCAATATGTTTAACAAAGTTAACCCCTCTTTCCTCAGCCCTGCGAGGTGAAGCCAATGCTTCTATATGACTTGCAGGCACCAGTCAGGTGAATCATGAAGTCAGGATGTCACTGTCATGAGCTGAGCCCTAACAATGCAAATTAGGACTCTAGCCGCTCTGTCTCTTGAATGTGAGTCAGCAGGCACCACATAAGACAGAAGCGGATGCCCGAGGACCACAAGTGGGGCATTTTGGAAAAGGCTACTCTTAACAAATGGCTTCATTCTGAAGCTAAATGACATCAAATGTTAGGTGGTCGATGTGACAGGTTCAGGCACACCTCCCCGGGAGGCTCAGGCAGATGGATCACAGGTTCAGTGTTACCCTGGGAAACTTAGAGACCCTGTCTCCTAAAAAATTTAAAATAAAAGGCCATGGACGCAGCTCACTGGTCCTAGGTTTAGTATCTACTGGAGGGAAAGGATGGGAGGGAAAAGAACATAGCAGTCCAGCTGTGGAAAGCTGGAGCAGGGGCCAACAGGGAAAGAATGCCAAGGAAAGTGGAGTAGTAAAATAAAATAGAAGTGAGAGAGAGAAAGTTCAGGGATAAAAACAGAATTTACCCAGACCTCTCCTCCTCCCCCTCCTCTCCTTCCTCTCGCCCCTCCTTCCCCTACTACTCCCTCCCTCTCCCCCTTCTCTCTATGATACTTCTTAAGCATTTCTCTTTCCAACTTCAAAGGGTGTGGATTGTTAGGTAGAAAGGAATAAAAGAAAAAGTGGGATTAAAATCAGGCTTTTCCCTGCAACAGGGAGGCCAGACACTGCCATCTACTTGCTAGAGGCTGGCTGTTTCTCAGTACCTATAAATGACTGTTTCTACTACTTCCAAGCATACCTGGCCTGGGCCTAGGAGTTGCTCTTTATTTATTGACTCTGTAAACAATTTTAAGTAGATGTAAAGAGTACAAATACCCAGGCTGGAGAGATGGCTCAGAGGGCACTTGCCAATTTTATACTCAGACTTTGGTTCCCAGCACCCACAGGGGTGACTCACGAGTGTCTGTAGCTTCCAGCTCTAGAGGATCTGATGCCCTTCTCTGGCCTCCACAGTCACCAACTCACACACAGATAAAACTCTTTTTTTAAAAAAAAAAAAAAGAGTACAAGTATGAATTAGACATACTCCCTGCCTTCAAAGACCTTATGATCTTGTTAAGACTTGAAAGAATTTTCTAAATATAACACAATGCAACATAGGTCTTGGTTAGGCATCAAATGCCACAGAAAAGAAGTCTAAGGGAAAGAGAGGAAGGGGGACAGCTCTTTAAGATGGGTTCCAAGGATGAACTGTAAAGATTTCAGGAGCTACTTGATAAATTTGTCTGATTCAGTTTTTGAAACAGGTTCCCACTGTTATCCCAGGCTGGCCAGAAACTGACTACATGCCTTGTCTAGTCTTGAAGCCTCCCAAGTGCTAATGTTATAGGTATGAGTCAAATATTTCTCCTATCAGAAAATAATCTAACTAGAAGATCATTTTAAAACAGCCCCATAGAGGGAATGAGGCATACCAAGTGCAAATAAGGTTAGCATATCATATTACATGAAGGAAAGGAACTCTGAGCTGACAGCAATAAGAAAAACACAAAAGGCAAAAGCAATAAAAGTACAGCATCAGGAAATATTGTTGCTGAAGTGTCAGGGTAACTGCATCATCCTATAAGCTTGAATATGACATGTTAGTAATGAATAAAGATGTAGGCAAGGTATGACAGCTGGTGAGAAATGGAATAATAGTACTACTGCTAATAATAATTCAGGAAATCTCGGGGAGGAGGATAGCCCATACCATTTTCTATAGCCAACTTGGGTTTTCTTTGTTTCTCTGAAAGAAGGATTCTATGCTAAATACGAATTTTAGATTCTGCTACATCTGTGAAGGTCAATGTCACCCAGGGCGATAAAAGTGTGCAAGGAGGGTGCAGACTGGCCTTCCTTCTAATTTATATGGCAATGAGATGATTTGGTTGCTGCTGCCTTGTTTTTGTTTTTGAGAGTTCCCATGGAATCCTGGCTTGCCCTCGTATGCCCACATGCCCATCTGTAAACTTACGACAGTGTGCAGCAGGAACCAGCGCTCTGAATTCATATTAGTTCGTGCGCTTGGGGCTGTAAACAACCTGCAGAGGGGCAGGGTGAATTCCCAGCACCCTTGTCTGATGCCTCGCAATCTCTTTGGGAAATCTCAAGGTCCCGCCTAGTTTAAGGACTTTGTGCCTGGGCCATGTGCTGGACAACGACCTACAGGGAAAGCAGCGTGGAGAAAAGATGAATGAAGAAAGCAGAGAGTGACCTGTCCCAGTGAACCCCACTGATTGCAGTTTCATCTAGGGCTTCTTGGCTTTGTGATTCTAAGAGACCTCCTTGGAGAACAGTAGAATCCAGAATAGATAACATGTGGGCCTAAATACAGCTATTCCACCAAAATATATGAACTTTGGGTCTTCATAGTTGCCCACAATTTAGCCAACAGTAACAAGTCATTTCAGTGGAGTCACCTCAAACTGTAGAGACAAGTGTTTTAATATTATTTACTTATTTATGTGTGCCTATGACCCAGCACACATGTGGACATCAGAGGATAACTCACACAGTTCTTTTCTAACACTGCATGAGTCCTGGGAATTGAACTCAGGCTGTGAGGCTCAGGGCAAGTACCATTACTCATCCACCTCAGACTTTCAGGGAAAGGCATGTAAATCATTCTGCAAGAGGATGCAAAGAAGACACCTGTACTTCCCTGAAGCACATTGTCTCTGAAAAGAGTGCTTCCCCACCAGCCACAGAATGGGACGCACCTTTGCCCAATTGTTCGTGCCTTCAGATGCACAGCTCCATGTGGGATAAAGACTGTTGAGCCAAGGTAGAACTACATTTGCCTCCTATTTTTGATGTTTTGTGATGTCACAACCACACAAATACTTCTACCAGAAAACGGTTCAAATAGAAGGTCATTGCAGGAAGGTCCCATGGTGTAGAGCTAGTTTGGCTAAACTAGGGTTAATTGTAGATGCCTATGATTACCACTAGGAACACTGAAAAAAAAATCAATGCAGATTCACTTAGCTAATTAAACCAAACCTGTGTTTGATTTTGTTGTTGTTTACTCTTTCATGGAATTTCTTTCATTCATCCCAGATCCCAAAATTCAATCTTTTTTTTTTTTTTTTTTTTTTTTTTTGTAATTTCAAATGATTGCATAGATCAAGGACTATGAGGATTAAATGTGAGTAGATAGAGAGACAGTCACTGTCACTAATAATCAAGAGGCCCTGTCGAAACAGCTAAACATCTAACTAGGAAACTGTCACAACAGTATAAAGCAAGCAGGGAGAAATCCCACTAAGGGAGTAGATCAAATAAAACAGAGGAGTATTTTATCCAAGCCTATTAAAATAGACAATTAAAAACAATACAGTTGTCCCTGCTGGGAAACCACAGCGCATTGACTCACTTACATATGCAGATCATGGTGCTCCTGTGGTACCTTGTAGACAGAGCCTTCCCAGGCTACTGTAGTACGCTTTCAGCATCACTAAGTACATCAGCCCAGGTCAAATGATGTATGGGCTAGAGAACCATGTTATGCAATGCCTGGGTCTGGCAGAAAGGTTTTGTATAGTTCAAGTGATAGTTTTCACAACTGTAATATGAACAAGAGATTTCATAGGAGGATAGTCATTGAACAACTGTCCCCCTAAAAGGTGAAGTAAGGCTTACAGCATTGAAGGGTATAGCCAGTTGAATGGTGGGATCAGTGAGCTCTTAGTTACCATGAAGGTGAAGGCAAGCATTTTTATGCACTCAGGACCCTGCCATTGGTCCAGCAGAGCCTTCCTTTAGCAAACATTTGCCTGTTCCTGGCACTATCCTGGATACAGGACTGCAGTGCCTGGCACAGAGGGAGAAGGGTGCCCTTACTTAGCTTACTTTCCAGTAGGAAATGTTCAAATTGCTCTATTTATTTTACTGCTGCTTCTCTTGGCAAGAGTCCTCTTTCACTTGAGCAAGAAAGATCCCTGTGCTGGGTCTTGTATTTCCTAAACACACATGCACACAAATACAAATAAATACATTCAGTCAGGGGTGGACCTGGTGGGTCGCCTGGTGGTAGAGGACTTGCATAGCAGGCTCAAGGCCTTGGGTATGAGCCCTGGCACTGATGAGGGTGGGGTAGGAGAAAGAAAATGAGAAAAAGTAGGGAGGGAGAGAGGGAGAGATGGGGGGGGGGAGAGAGCCTAACAACGTCTTGGTTTCTGTCTCTGGGAACCAGGTTCTCATCCCTGACTGCCTGCTCATCACTGTGATCTCTTCCTGGAGAACAATTCTGGTCAGCCCCTAAAGCAAACTGCTAGTCTCTCTCTCTAGTTTCTGAAAACAAAAAAACAAACAAAAAGCCACCAGTGTTAGCTGTGCCACTTGACTCCACAGAGGGGCTCTGAATTGAGAGATGAGCATGTTAAAGAAGTCAGTCATCAAGCAGCCCAACACCGAGTTAGCAAAATATGTAATACTTTGTTACAGAGGAAGTCTCCTTTCCACATGACACCTATTTCTGCTGGTCTGTTTCCATTGAATTCTGGGGATAACCAACAGGTGTTCGAATATGACTACAAATGGAATACTCACTATTTACAATAAATGAGCCTAACAGCTGTAAAAAGAAAAAAAAAAAAAGGTTTTCAGACATACATTTCTGTACCAATAAGGCCTAGATGCCAACCAAATTGACATTGAATTCTATTTCTTGAGGACTTTTCCTGGGGAGTCTTGAACATGTATTTGTTCTCCCTGATAGGGTACCTATGATGGACCAGAGTAAGGATTTTATCCAAGTCCACCTTGGTGAATATTGAGTTTACTGGGCTTCCATACAGAGCATGGATGAAGAGATACCGAGAGGAGTGTGATGACCTGGAAACAGCCACATCACGGAACAGTCTCACCCACATATGGAGGACAACTTCTCCATAGTGATCTCCGTCTGTTAGCCTCCTACACTGTCAGCTCTTGAGTCCACCTGCAGCTGGGTCATCGCTGTGTGTGCACCGGCCAGCAGCGCTGACAGGGTCTCAGAAGGGACTGGCTGGAAGATCAGGGGAGGGTCCAGCCTTCCTCTGTTAGTTGGTGTCAACAGTCCTGAATTCTGAATATCTCTTGCCAGTAATCACAGCTGGGCAGTAATGGTCATTCGGTCTGGAGGAGAGCAGTTAGGAGAGCTGACAGAAATGCTATTGTTTGACCATATATTCAAAATACATTTAAAATTAAAACGTTAACTTCAATCTTTAGGCAGAATTTACAACTTCATTATTTAGACATCTGTGATATAAATTTCCATTTATCCTCTGGCTCCAGCCTCTACAAGCAATAAGAGTGAGCCTGCTTCTTACTCACACAAATATAACCTGTATGCTGAAAAAAAAAGAATAAATAACTGGTGTTTCTGAAGTTTGAAATACGACTGTAACCAAAGCAAGGGAGACCCAGCAAAAGTACATCTGCTGAAATTATTAAAATAAATGTTTTCAGTGTGCCTTCATTGGCCCACTTTAATTGACAATATGATGAACCTTTCTCGAGGGCTTTTCAGATGCATGCTGTCTGAAAGTTTCCCATCTAGATAGACCTTCAGGCTTATTTTATACAATGTTCTTTATTTTCCAAACTCTTCCCCTTAAGGTGCTTCTTTGTAATCAGTTGACATCCAGTTTCCTACTTCTTCTAGACCATATACTACCATTTTAATAAGTTCTTAATAAATAAAAGATTAATTGACAAGTAAGTTTAATGCATTGACTAACATATCACAGGAACACATAGCACTTACTATCACCATATTCTCAATAATACATCCCCAGAAACATTATCTCAAGAATTAGGCCCCATTTCATGGTTACAGGAAAATGTTCATTGTCACACAGATGTGCTGTTACAAGCCAGAGAGTGCGATTCACTAAAGACCCTGTTAGTAAGAAAATCACAACAGCTGGTATTATGGAGAACATTAAGAATGCTTATTGGAGAAATAATCCCATATCAACTTTGAAGAGCGCGAAGCTGAATCTCACTAGGGCACTTGCACTCCTTCTACTCATCGCATCCAGAAATGAAAGAATCTGAAGATTTTGCAAATGATTTATGGTTTCCCTTATATCTGGAGAGGGAATATAAATGAATAAAAAGATGAGCCCAAGAGGCCATGTGCATAAGTGTGAACATGACAGATGAAAGGCAATTAAGAGAACAAACACCACTGCACTGATACAACTCGACCTTACACACAGCTCTGAAGGAGACCAGATCCTTGCTGTCTCTCAGATGGTGGCTTTTCTATAATTTATGAAAGAGCACCTAAGCAGTACAGTAAATAAACAACAAAGTTGTGTGTTTGGCTTAAGTGACACTCTTAAAAGAACCAACCTCATTTATTCATACCCACAGGGTCACAAAAGACGGGGCTAGGGTCAAACCCTAGATCTATCTTTATCACAGACATCTGGAACTACAAATAAGATGGAATAACTTGAGGAACTTTGGGTGAGCCTCTTCTACAAAACCAGACAGAGCTCACCAGATTTCACAGAGGGAAGCTGGAGCTGGAGAGTGGAATCAGTGTGCCAGCATAAACTCCAGGGCTGGTCCAGGTTTGTGCTCCGTCCCTGAGCAGGCCAGTTCCAGTTGGAGTCTTTGAGATTCGTCCACATCCTTCTAGTCAACTTCCTTTACTACCTGAGCAGCTAGTTTCACTTTCTTCCAACCAAAAGAAAGATGGGAAGAAGTGGGAAGGACACACACCCACTCCAAGCACATTTGCTTTGCTCCTGGAACCTTCTGTGATGAAAAGCTTCAGGACCATGTTCCCAGTGAATTCCGCAGTGAATCTGAGAAAAGACATGTGCTTGGAATTGAATGAGAAATCATTTTACCTTAAGATCTAAAAGTTGATGTATAATAGATTATTTAGGGGAGAAAACTGTTTTAAACCTAAGGGACTTGTACACACAGAGACACATGGATATGGAGTGGGACAGGTAAGGAACTAGGCACAAGAAAAATTCCAGACTTTAACCTTTTTTTACTGCTTACACTGGCAATGTTTCTTCTATAATTCATGTGGTATCTTGCCCTACATTGAATGTAAATTCACCCCCAAGAGAGCTGGAGATAATGTCACTGTGAATATTAAATCAACTAGCAAGAGGTGGAAAGGTGGTGACACTAAAGATAAGATCAGATACAAATCCAGTGAACTATTCAATACAAAAACAAGTGAGCCCAGCAGGGCAATAAACAACAGCACAGTGAAAGGCAATAAAAGAGAAGATAGCAAAGAAGACAGCCAAATATAATGAAGCAAGACTTACACCGACTGCTACCTAAAATGCCACGTAAGAAATACCAGCTTCTGTAAGCAGAGTATTGAAGAATCTATTTACTAGTTGCCTAAACTTTCACTGGATTCAACTTGCAAGGAATATGTCTCATGTTACATGACGTGATGTTTCTACCACTCATACAAAGAGCAGGCAAGAAATCCATTGACTTGGACCTACTGAGTTTAAAATGTGCCCTGTGCTTCAGCGGGCACTCAGCAACAACTTCATAGGTTTCAACAAGAAGTCTCTCTCAGCAAGAGCATACTTAAAGAGAAGGATGAGCTCTAAAGCAGTAGGCAAGTTACACAGCTCAGCTTTGCCACGTCTACAGTTTAGGTCCACATTTGACATGCATTTCAGGTGTCTCAATTCATTGGCATTGTTTTTAGGATACAATCAAGATTGAATGGCAGTAGGCACGCACATTCATTACTGTGAAAAATGAATCCAGAAGAGCTGTGATGAATATATGAAATCTTTTACTTATGACAACCATGACGCCAGACTATATCAAGTGTTTATTAATATTCTTTCTGAGCCATAAATCCTCCACTGTATTTTGTTAAAATAAGCACCCCCCAAATCAACTGTGCTATATTTGTGGCCATATTTGTCTCTTCCCTCCCAAGGAATCTATACTAGAGGTAAGACTGTGTGGTGTGGAAGTATTAGGAAAGCCAAAACATCATTACTCATCAAATGCTAGAATATACTTGGATCTAGAGAACTCCATTCTGTTGTGGCTAAGACTGACCTGAAATCAATACTGTGAACTCATATAATTTTAATGACTTTATGTAATCAATAAATCTTTTATTTAAAAATATTAATACCAAGAGCAATCATTTGCTCAATATACAAATGAATGTTGTTTTCCAGGATTGAGAAGAACAAATGATTGAAAAAAACTGTAATTCAACATATATTTATGAACAAAGCTATATAATATCTCATGTGTTGCTAGTGGAAATATACATTGTTATTTTCTTTCCTTTGGGATAAGCAATTTAACATTATGTATAAAAAGCTTTTGATTTATATATTTGATGCAGTAATTCTCTTATATGTATAGACACATATATAAAGCAATAATTAAGTGCTCTCATAGGTGAGTGCTAGCAATTAAAAAGGTAATGTGAATTCTTTATGAGCACTCCCAAAAATTAGATGAGGAGATAATAACATCTTCCAACTCATTCATGAGGAGGCAAGTATTACCTTTAGGATAAGACCAGAGAAGGCATCATGGAAAGGAAACTTAGACATAAATATTTTAAGTAAAATTCTAGTAAATTGAACCCAACCACATAGACAATAATTACATATCCCATCACCATTAGGAAACTCTTGCTAGAAAACAAGGTTGGCTTAATGTTTGAAAATAAAGTAATATATGAACACAATAGAAATAAACCTACATGATCTCCTTAGATAACAAAAATCACTTAATAAATGCCAGAATTCTTTCAAAATACAAAAACTCAACAAAACAGGAAGATAAGGGACGTATTCTGATAAAAAAGAATATCTGAAAAATGTACAGCTATGACATTTAGTGGTAGAATCTAACAACAGGATAAACATGGGAGTTATTGTTAAAACTCCTGTTCAACATTGTACTAGAAGTGATAGCTTGGGTATCAGCCAAAACAATTAAATAAAAAGGCATGTAGACAGAAAAGTTATCTACTTATCTCTACTTAAAAGTGTCATGATTTATATGTGTATAAACTCCTAAAGAATCCACTAAAATTAAGTAGAACTATAAAAAGTTTTGAAAACCAACAAGGGAAAATATTAACATAGGCAATTATACAGTATTTCCAGATACTTGGAATGAACAACCAAAAAGGAAAATTGAGAAAATAATTCTATTCATACTGACATCAAAAGAATAGAATATTTAAGAATATGGTAAAACAAAGAATTACATAACTTAAACTGTGAATGGGACAAAGCATTAGGATGTTGTCATTAAGAACTCAGTCTACATTTGTATATTAAAGACTTGACCTTGGTACGGGGCAATCATTTTTCACATGGATTCAGAATGCCATGTGACTTTTTTTGCATAAATTATCAAGCTTACCCAGAAATGAACAAGAACATGTAAGAGGTCCAGAACATTCCAAACAACCTTGAAAACAACACACAACTTTTACAGGATTTGTGCTTTGCACACTGACACCCCTGAGCAGGCTCACTGTGGTTTTCAAACCTACTATGAAGCAAAAACCAACCAAGATTATGTAATTGACCTAAGAATAATATAGAAATTAATGGTTGGAATGGAGGGCCCTGAATAAATTCATGTGTCTATGGTATGATCGTGTTTAGACATGAATGTCAGCACTGTTCAGCAGAGAAAGGGTTTCTTTAGGTGTAACTAGTACAGCTAGACATGCAAAAGAGCTGTATCGCCTACCTCCCCTCATGTGCAACAATTAACTGAAAATGTCTCAGGGAGCTAAAGTAATATTTCAAACTCTGAAGACCTCACTTCAAAGAATATTGTCAAGAAAGTCAAAAGGCAGCTTCTCAGGTAGGAGCCAATACCTGTAAACCATGTATCCAGTAAGTGAGTTACATGAGGAATATATAAAGAATTCTTAGGACTAAAACAACACATTAGCCAATTTTAAAACGGAAAAAGCATCTAAATAAACATTTCTGCACAGGAAATGCATCAGTGGCTGAGATATAGTCAACAAAGTGAGCAAATCATTATATGCTTACCATAGCAGTATTTACATAGTGGCCAAATAGGAAGCAAGCCAGATGTCTAGAAATATGGAGATATTTACATGAATTACAATACACCCAAACACTGAAATATGATATAGCCATTAAAAAGACTGAGCAGTACAGGGGAATGATTAAGCCGTGCAGTGGAGACAGACTGCTCCCATGTGAATCCCAGATCTACCAGTTGCTAGATTCATGGCCGTGGGCAAGTTCCTTGACAAGTCTCAACTTCAGTTTTTTTTCATCTGTAGGTTTTTGCTAGGATTAAAGGTAATTATCCACGTGAAGCGCTTACTGTATCTTGCATAGCACATAATGAATTAAAGTAAATGTTTGAAAAACGATTATGTGCTGTTATTAAAATGTTGACATCCTTAAGATTCAGTGTCATGTAAAAACAGAGGATAAACATGCACGTAAAATATTCTAAAACACTCTGAATGAGTGTTAGACAGCTGTGTAGGCAGATGAATGTATGAGATGGCTCAATAGATAAATGCAAGCTATGGAACAGAATATTACATTCATTCATGCTCTTTCTTATAGTGGATCAAGTATTTGTCATTGTTGATGCATCTATCATTCATATACCGTGTGACAGTTCTTCTGAACTTAATATATTCTTTTGTTTCTGTTGCCTGGACTCTCTACAAATGTCTGTCAAGAAGAGACACTGTTACTCAAAGCCGCCCCAGTCCCTAGAAAGACTAGTATATTTCATTACTCTTCACACTCCATAGGCACAACCACCAACACACGTATACATATATGTTTCTGTGTTAGGGATCAAACGCAGGGCAGGCCCTCATATTTATGAGCAGCACTGTGTCCCTGAAGTCCACCCCCAGTCCAGCCGCCGTGCTCTCCCTGATGCAGAGCAGCTTGCATGCATTACAAGACAGCCCTTATGTAATGTACTCATTTTTTAATTCTCCCTTTGTTGGTAATTAGCAATCAAATTCTTAATTAGCTTAAATCCACCTGGCTATTTTGCACCTAATAAATCAATTAATTCAATTCACTTGGAGGGGATGGTATTTAGTGCCGTATTTCAGTCATTACTGACCATCATTGTATGGGCTGCTGCATATGCAGTGAAGGTATGGCATCCAAGCAGAGTGTTTATTCTCCACTGCTTTGCAGTCTGTCTGGTAATTGCAGAGTGTGGTTAGTGTTTTTAATGCAGAAAGGGATTTAGCACCAGGCCTCAAAAGACAGAACAGAAATTAGGACTCTCGGAGCCGTTACAAGCAGGTTTGCGTGTAGGCTGTGGCCTTCTCCCACGTACCTGACGCCGTGTGGTACCACTCATTTCAGACTCAAATTGCATTTGCTTCATAGAAAAAAACGGTGAGGTTATATTCTCAGTTGTTGCAATAAGGGTTGCTGACCAGACAGAGAGAGGTTGCAGGAACGTGTCAAAAATGAAGCTCACGTAATTACTCTTTGCCCCCAAATCTCCTGGTGAGCCCATAGTTTGGGGGAAGAGGGAAAACTTAAGATTTCATTTTAAATATCAACTTGAAGAGAGGCTTTTATAGAGAGATAAGCTTCTTTCCACCGTTTAATGGAATTTTCTCTGAAAGGGAAACTTCTCTGGGGGGTGTGGGTAGCGGTGAAGTAGGAGGGTGCAGAGAATTTTAATGATCCAAATAAAAATTTTAAAACAGGTTAGCTCATACAAATACCATCACATGTGAGCATTTAAAATTTTCCAGGTATCTGACCTGGTAACCTTGATTCTGAAAAAAAAATCCAAATTTCCCAAATGTAATTAATATATCAAAATGCTTAAGGGCTGGAGATAAGGGTCAGTGGTAGACTTCTTGAGTAGCATTCATTAAGGGCCTGGGTTCCACCCCAACACCATTTAAAAAGATACGGATTTAATTATACTGCTGTACCTTAATAGTGTATAGTACACTGAAAAGTCAGGTGGCAAGGACTAGAAAGCCACACCGCCTCAGACCTGGCCTCACAGAAGTACAGTGCTATGCTTGCTGTGGACGGGAAAGTATAGCTTAGTTTCTTCTGCTTTTAGCTATTGGTTCACGTTCCCACAGCATGGAACTCATCTTCTTCTAACTATCCTTTACTATTTGTTGGTTTGGAAAAAACATATATTTACCAAATTGGAAAAATATCATCAATATTTATATAATCTGGGAATAAGAGAAATCTCAAATCCATTAGCAGTTATGGTGCATCCCCCTTCACTCCAGCTTTTACCATTAATCGAATTTGTGTCTCTGTGTGCTTGGGTAATTCATAGAAGCATAATCAGTATAGCACTTTTGTGTCTCTCTTTGTTTTTCATTTACCATAATGCTTTTGAGGCCCACCCATGATAACATGTATCAGTAATTCATTCCTTACACGTAAGCAGATGAAGTCAGACTCTGCCCCACGTCACACAAAAGTTCACATTCTAAAGTGCTGGCTATCATATGCACACACGCCATAGAGGAGCTCTTAAAGGCAGACAGGGGAAATGCCCAAATCTACAGGTTGCACGGCCTCTAACCAGATGCTCTGCAAACCAGAAGTCCACAAAATGAATCTATTCAACATTTTAATATTCTGTAAAATTAATAAAATTGTATATTTTATTTTTATTAATTTTCCATATAATATTCATTCACACACATTTCATACAGTTTGATGCTTTCTTCTTCCGCAACTCCTCCCAGATCCTTCCATACTCACTCAACTTCATGTTTCTCCTTCTTTCCAGCTAAAAAAAAAAAACACACACACACAACAAAAAACCATTAAGACAAAAATCACAAAACAAAACAGAATTTCCACCCCCATCTCCCCTCTAAAAAAAACCCCACAAAACATGAGGTCAGTTTTGTGTTGGCCAACTACTCCTGGGCATGGGACTTGGCCTGGAGCATGGTTGGTACACCCAGAAACATTCAGTTGGAGAAAACTGAGTGGATTCCTCACTTTCAGCTGGTTCCAGTTGCAAATAGCTTCTTTGGCTATGGTAGGACTTTGTGTCTACTTCCCTTCTCAGTGTCGTCTGGTTTAAGCCTGTGCAGATATTGCATGCACTGTCAGAGTCTCTTTGAGTTCATGTGTGTATGAGTCTTGTTGTATCTGGATGACCCTGTGTCTTTGGAATCACCTACCATCTCTGCTTCTCATAATCTCTTCACACAGATCCTTGAGTACTGAGGGGAAGGAGTCCAATGAAAACATCTCAGTCAGGTCCGAATGTTCTAAAGTCTCCCACTCTCTTTGTTAATTCCCATCTACTATGAGAAGCTTCTCTCATGAGGGATGAGTGATGCACTGATCTATGGGTCTAGCAATATGTCATCAGGAGTCACTTTATTGCTATGTCCCTTTAGCAGAATAATAGTAGCCGCAGGGCATACTGTCCTGAACATGCCCAATATCATCTGTATGTTTTATCTTGCACAACGTGGTTCAAAATAAGTCTGAGAGTGAACTAATGAGCATGCTCATTGCCTCCTGCACTTACTTTTTTCCTCATGAACTCTTAAAAATCCACTTTCAGCAATTTTCAAGAATATAATCAATTATTATTAACTACAGTGCATTAGTCATGATTGTCTAGAGAAATAGTTCTCAACCTTCGGTTTGCAACCCCTTTGGGGACTAAACAACCCTTTCACAGGGGTCACCCTAGACCATTGGAAAATATAGATATTTACAGTATGATTCATGGCAATAGCAAAATTACAGTTAAGAAGTAGCAACAAAAATAATTTTATATTTGGGGATCACCACAATATGAGGAACTATATTAAAGGGACACAGCATTAGGAAGGTTGAGAAACACTGACCTAGTGAAACAGAACTTATAATAGAATGAACACACACATACACACAATTTATTAGAATAGTTTACAGACCATTCCACTAGCCCAGCAATGGCTGCCTATCAATGGAAGGGTCAAGAATCTAGTAGTTGTTGATTCTATGAGGCTGGTGTCTCAGCTGGTCACAGGAATCATAGGCTCTCATGCCAGTGAAGAATGCCAGCAAAGGAATAAACTTGCCAAGGAGAGTAAAGGCAAGCAGAGTGTAAACATAAACACTTCCTTTTTCTACTTCCTTTATATAGGCTACCACCAGAAGGTGTGGCCCAGATTAAAGGTGGATCTTCTTACCTCAAAATATCCAGATTTAGGGTGGGAGGGGTCCACTTCAAATAATTCAAATAAATAAACAAAAAGACTCTCACAAGCATGGGTAATTCCAGATGCAGGCAAGTGGCAACCAATAATAATCATCACATATAGTCACAGTATTATACAATGATCTCTTTGACTTATTCATCTCACATATATGACATTCCTTGAGCAACATTTTCCCATCTATATACCTTTCTCCAAACCTAGAAAACCACCATGCTAATCTCTGAGTTCAATACTCAATGAATTCTCAAAGAAGTGAGATCATGCAATATCTGTCTTTCTGTGCCTGGCTTATCTCATCACAATGTCCTCTATATTCAAGCACACCAAAATGACAAGATTTCCTTCTTTTCAAGACTGAGGAGCGTTCCATTGCATTACAAATCTCACTTCTGTATCCATTCATCCAGTCAACAGTTCAGGCTGATTCTTTACCTTGTGATTGTGAATAATGCTCCAACAAAAACAGGTTTGCAGATGTCTCTTCAACAAAATGTTGCAATTTTCTTGATATATAACCAGTTGTGCCTTTGTGGTTCATACATCTGAGAAGCCTCTGTGCTGTGTCTATCATGACTATACTAATGTGTATTTTCACCAACAGTGGGTAAGGGTTCCCTTTTCTCACAACCTCGCCAAGTTATCCATCTTTTTGATAAAGTCTTCTGACAGATGTCAAGTATCGAATTGTGGTTTCTGTGTGTGCATGAGTGTGTGGGGATAAGAGGGCAGTGGGTGTTTCCCTCAATGCTTCTCCACCTTATTTTTTGAGTCAGGGTTTCTCACCAAATGTGGGGCTTACCATTCAGCTGTATTGGCTGACCACCAGCAAGGATCCTCTTCTGTCCACCTCCTCAGTGCTGGGGTTATAGGTACCTGCTATCACACTTCACTTTTACACTGGGGGCAGGGGGGTGATCCCAGATCCTGGTGTGAGCTAGCATTACCAACTCCTCAGCCCCTCACTGCATTTAGCTGATGATTAAATGTTGAGACTTTTCCCATGTGTTTGTCCTTAGTATGTATTACTTTGAAAAACATCTAACCAAGTCCACTGTGCTCTTTTAAAAGTGTTTGGCTCTCTTGCTATTGTGACTCTTGAGTTCTTTGTTTGTACTGGATATTAATCCAAATCATATGTACTATTTGTAAATATCTTCTCCTGTCACGCAGTTTGTCTCTTTGCTGACCATTGTTACCTTCAGGTTTTGAGAAGCTATTCTCCCCATGTTTTTTAGTTATTTAACAATGTCAGCTCTAATGGTTAAGTAATTAATCAATTTTTCATTGATTTTTCTGTATCTGATAAGGACCTATATTTATTTTCCTGCATGTGGCTATCTAGTTTTGCAGCACCATTAATTGAAAAGACTGTTCTTGCCCCATTTTGTGTGTCTTGATACCCTGGTAAAATATCAGTTGTCTATGAACAGGTAAGTTTGTTCCTATGATTTCTTTTGCGCTTTGTTGATTTACATGTACAGTTGTTTTGTCTTGTTTTGTTTTTTGCCAGTACCCTGCTGTTTCAATTATTGTAGCTTTATTTGTCATGTACTTTCCAGTTGATTAGTATGATGTCTTCATCTTTGCTCCTTTTTTTCTTCTGCTCTTCATGATTTTTAAATTATATTAAAAATTAAAAAAATATTAAAAATATGATATTGTTTTCTTTCAGAAAATAATAATGTATATTGTTTATTATTTTATGCATATGAGTGTTTTGTCTTCATAAATGCCTGCGCACCACATATATGTAGTGTCTATGGAGGCCAGAAGGTGTGAGCTCTGGGATCACAGATAGTTGTGAGCTGCAATGTGAATGCTGTGAATCAAACCTGTGTCCTCTGGACCAGCAATTGGTGTGTTTAACTGCTGAGCCGTCTCTCTGGAACCCATAGAAAATCGTTGATATTTGGTAGGATTTTCAGCCAATTTATAAACTATTTTAGGTAATATGGAAATTCTGACAATATGAATACCATCCACGGACACTAGATAGTTTCCATTTATTTGTCTTCTTCAATTTACTTCATTGGCTTTTATAACTTTCAACTATAGTTACTTTATGAACTTGCTTACATTTATTTTTAGACGCTTTTATAGCTACTGCAAATATGATTTATTTCTGATTTTTTTCTGTTGTTAAAATAGAAAAAGACTTGTTTTGTTGTTGTTGTTGTTGTTAGTTTTCGTAACTGGCAGTTTTAGTAAATTTGTTGATTAACTTTTTGTGGAGCCCTTACATGTTATCATACCATTCCATAGGGTTAGGGTTAGAATTTGTAAACCAGGATCATTTAAGTACTTAATTCCCACTTGGATGCCTTTTATCCATCCTCACGGTAACAAAAGTAGAGTGAGTAGCTACGTTGTCTTGATTTTAAAGAAAAAGTTTTCAACTTTTGGCCATGGACCATGACATTAGCTTTGGGTTGGTCATTACACAGCCCCTCTTGTACTGAACTGCATTCCTTTTCTCCCTCATACATTACTGTTTTTCATGAAAGTTGTTAAATTTTGTCAAATATCTTTTCTTTGTCTGTCGTGATGACCATACTGCCTTTTGACTCTAGTAATTGGGTATAGGTTTGTATACTTTGTACCTTTACTCTTGTAATACATCTTATGTGATCACAAACTTTTTTATCTATTCTTTATTTATTTAATTTGAAACAAAATTGTTTTACATGTCAGTCTGTCATATCATTTGGAGCAGGGCCTAGGCCCTTCCCCATGTATGTGTGCTGAAAAAGTATCCCTCTGTGTGGGATGGGCTCCCAAAGTCCATTCATATACTAGGGATAAATACTGATCCATTGCTAGAGCCCCATAGACTGCACAGTCCTCCTAACTAACACCCACATTCAGGGGTCTGTGTTAGTTCTATGCTGGTTTTCCAGCTATCAGACTGGGGTGCATGAGCTCCCCCTTGTTCAGGTCAGCTGATTTTGTGGGTTTCTCCTGCCTGGTCTTAGCCCCTTTGCTCATTACTCCTCCTTCTCTGCAACTGGATTCTAGGAGTTTTGCCAGTATTTAGCTGTGGATGTCTGCTTCTGCTTCCATCAGCTACTGGATGAAGGCTCTAGGATGGCATATAAGGTGTCGTCAATCTCGTTATCATGGAAGGACATTAAAGGTAGCCTCTGCACTATTGATTAGATTATTAGTTGGGTTCATCTTTGTAGATCTCTAGGCATTTTCCTAATGCCAGATTTCTCCTTAAATCTATAATGGCTCCCTCTATTATGGTCTCTCTTTTCTTGTTCTCCTCTATTTTTTCCCTATCTCAAACTTCCTGTTCCCTCATGCCCACCTTTCCCCTTCTCTTCTCCCCTTCTCTTTCTCCTAACTCCCTCTCCCCTCCCTCCATGCTTCCAATTTCCTTGGGATATCTTGTCCCTTTTCCCTTCCCCGGGGGACCATGTATGTCTCTCTTAGGGTCCTCCTTGTTTCCTAGCTTTTCTGGCAGTGTGAATTGTAGGCTGGTAATCCTTTCCTCCATGTCTAATATCCATATATGAGGGAGTACATACAGTGTTTGTCTTTTTGTAACTGGGTTACCTCATTCAGGATGCTTTCTTCTAGTTCCATCTATTTGCCTGCAAATTTCAAGATCCCATTGGTTTTTTTTTTTTTTTTTTTTTTTTGTTATTTTGTTTTTTTGTATTGCACGGATTAGTATTCCATTGTGTAAATTACCACATTTTCTTCATCCATTCTTTAGTTGAGGGGCATTTAGGTTGCTTTCAGGTTCTGGTTGTTACAAATAATGCTGCTATGAACATAGTTGAACAGATGTCCTTGTTGTATGAATGTGCATCTTTTGGGTAAATGCCTAAGATGGAATTACTGGGTCTTGTAGTAGACCGATTCTCATTTTACTGAGGAACCACCATACTTATTTCCAAAGTGGCTGTATGAGTTTGCACTCCCACCAGTAGTGAAGGAGTATTCCCCTCCCTCCACAGCCTCTCCAGCATAAACTCTGTGGTGTTTTTGATTTTAGCCATCTGACAGGAGTAAGATGGTATCTCAGAGTTATTTTGATTTGCATTTCCCTGATGGCTAAGGGTGTTGAACACTTAAGTATCTTTCAGCCATTTTAGATTGCTCTATTGAAAATTCTCTGTTTAGTTCTGTACTTGGTGTTTTGGTATCTAGCTTCTTGAGTTCTTTGTGTCAGATGTGGGGTTGGTGAATATATTTTCCCATTCTGGGGCCTGCCATTTTGTCTTACAGAAGCTTTTCAATTTCAGGAGGTTCCAATTATTAATTGTTGATCTCATTGTCTGTGCTACTGGTGTTTTGTTCAGGAAGCGGTCTCTTGTACCAGTTCGTTTAAGGGTACCCCCCCTTTCTCTTCTAAGAGGTACAATGTGGCTGGATTTATGTTGAGGTTTTTGATCCATTTGAGCATAAGTTTTGTGCATGGTGATAGATACGAATCTGCAGTCTTCTATAGGTTAGCATTCAGTTATGCCAGCAACATTTGTTGAAAATGTTTTCCTTTTTGTTTTTTACATTGTATAAATTTAGCTTCTTTGTCAAAAATAAGGTGTTCATAGGTATGTGGGTTAATATCAGGGTTTTTTATTCAATTACATTGGTCTACTTGTCTATTTTTGTGCCAATCCCGAGCTGTTTTCAGGCATATAGCTCTATAGTAGGGTTTGAAGTCTGGGATGATGATGCCTCCGGAAGTTCCTTTATTGTACAGGGTTGTTTTGGCTATCCTGGGTCTTTTTTGTTTTTTCCATATAAAGTTGAGTATTGTTCTTTCAAGGTCTGTGAAGAATTGTGCTAGTACTTTGATGTGGATTGCATTGAATCTATAGATTGCTTTTGGCAGGATTGCTATTTTTACTATGTTCTTTCTTTAAAAGACTCAAAGTTCTTATTATATAGGTCTTTCACTTGTTTGATTTGTGTTACCCCAAGATATTTTATGTTGTTTGTGGGTATTGTAAAGGGCAATGTTTCTCTGATTTCTTTCTCAGCCTCTTTATCATCTGTGTGTAGTAGGGCTACTGATTTTTTTTTTTTTAATCTTGTATTCTGCCACTTTGTTAAAGGTGTTTATCAGCTGTAGGAGTCCTCTGGTATAATTTTTCGGTCACTTATGTAAATTATCATATCATCTGCAAATAGTAAGAGTTTGACTTCTTCCTTTCCAATTTGTAACCCCTTGATCTCCTTTAGTTTCCTTATTGCTCTAGCTAGAACAAGTACAATATTGAAGAGATATGGAGAGGGTGGACAGCCTTGTCTTGTTCCTGATTTTAGAGAAATCACATTGAGTTCCTCTTGATCACAACATTTTAATGTGCTCTGAAATTAGTTGTCATATTTTGTAAAGAAAATTGTTAAATCTATCTTTATTAGAGATACCAGCCTATAACAGTCTTTTCTTCTAATGCCCAGGCTTACTTTGATACTGGAGCCATGCTAGTCTTGGAAAATAAGTTTGGAGATTTTCCTCCTATTTTTTAAATAAACATTTTAATAGGATTGGCCTTTGTTCTTTATTATTACTAGAATTCATAAGTGAAACATCAGATACTGTGATTTATTTTACAGGAAATTTTCTATGACATATTTACCCTCTTTACTGTGTATCTGTTAAGATTTTGTATTTCTTTACCTCTCAGTCTTGGTAGATTGTGCTCAACAATTTTCTTTTGTTTATAGACTATCCACAATTTGTAGTATGTAATTGTTCATAGAAGTAATCTTTAATACTAATCCTTTTTATTTCCAAAATGTAGTTATAATGGCTCATGTTTCTTTTCTGGTTTTTTTCTTCCATTTGATACTCAGCTCTGGTTTTCTTGATACAGCTAAGGTTTTGTTCACTGTACTTTTGGTACTATTTTGTATTGTTTCTCTGGCCACTGTTTTATTTGTTCTGTTTGCATCTTTTTTGTTTCTTTTGATAACTCTATGTTTATTTTGCTTGTTTTATGATGGAGGATTTTTGTTGTTTGTTTTGTTTTATTTTTTTCTTATTTTGTTGGCTGTTTTTTAGGGTTTTTTTTTCTTTTTTTGTTTTTTATTTTGTTTTTGGGTCTTTTTTTGTTGTTGTTTAAGTAGGTATCAAGGATTCATTGGAAAATACTCATGGATTTACAACAAGTTGGATAGCTTCCTGTTATGCCTGGGGCTGAATGGAACCAGCAACCCGATCTTCAACCACCACACAAGAAACTGCAGGACTGTCCCACTCTTTCCTTTACAGGGGTTACATTGGCAGACAAGAAGTTCTGCCACTATCAGGCCAGATAGCCTAAGGTTATGGGCAGGGAAAACATCTACTACATTCTTCTCCTCTTCCTCATTCTCCTCTTTCTCCTCCTTCTCTTCTTCTCTTCCTCCTCTTCTAGTTATTATTTGAGAATTTCATACCCCCATTATAGGGTAACTCCCTGTAAACCCTCTAGATATGTATAAGCTTATATATTTAGTAAGTTTCCAAGAACTGATTTTCCACATGGCGTTTACAAAGGTCTTAAATATTAGCAATACTTCCTCCCTTATCCTGTTCCTCTACCCCCCACCCATTTAGCTCTTCATGTTCTATTACTCTCCATCTTCTTCATATGTTCTATTCCTCTTCCCTTGAAATCACCTCCTATTTGTCTTTTGCTAGTTTCCTGACTTCTATGGATATTTCAACCAAAGCACACATACATATCTAGAGATTCAAAACTCGCATCCATATTTAAGAGAAAACTGTGGTACATATATACACTGAAATACTACTCTGTTATAAAGAATAATAAAATTATTAGATACACAGGTAAATATATGGAGCTGGAAATAGTCATTTTGAGTGAGGTAATGTTAGGATGGAAATATATAGTCTAATTCTCAAGTGACCCCAGGAAGCTGAGAGTCTTAAGTCCCAAGCTGAGGGTCACCTACTTTAATGTTTACAGTAGCCTGTGAGTGAATGAACACCGGAAATGAGCCTTGTCGCCAAACCCAGAAGCCTATGCGAAAGCTGACTTCCTGGTCTAAGAGCGGGCATGGATGCTTTAAATTAATTGGTCCGCGCTGGATGCTACGAGGTGATTGGTTCACGATGCGTGGGCATTGTTGTAATTCTACAAAAGCTATCTCAATTCTGTGATAGGGGTCGCTGAGCCCTCTACACTGCATGGTGTATGGCTGACGGCCCCAGTATACTGGAATATAAAGAACCTTATGCATTTGCATCAAGACCACTTCTTGTGAGTGATTTGGGGGGGGGGCGCTTTTCCTGAGTGGGAGTGTGAGGGACCACGCTCTCGCAGGTCTTACAGTAACCCAAGTCCAGAAAGACAAACACCCATTCTCTCATCTCATGAATACAACACGTGGAACCAAATATACTTTTACACCCCTAACTTGCTTTTGTCAAGTTATTTTATCACAGTAATGAGAAAGAGAACTAAGACAGAAAATAGGTACTGAGAAGTAAGGCCATTGACATGATAAACGTGACTGTGTATAACTTTTTGCTTAGGCCTTTAGAGCTGTTTCATGGCTAGAAGGTGGAAAAATTTGGTACTTCAGGGCAAGAAAAGCCTTAACATGCTGAGAGCAGGGTTTAATGGATCATTCAGGTTGAAGTCTGAAAGACAAAAATACTGAGACAATCATGGACAATGGAGGGTTGGTTCCTGAAGTCTCAGAGGATAAGTATCCGATCCAGAAATAAAATAGGAGCCTGAGAGCCATTCATGTAGTATTTAGGCCAAGAATGTGGTTTTATTCTGCATGTATCTTGAGAATTTGAGTCAAGTTGAGTTTAAAGACAATTTCACTAATTTGTTTAGCAGTGAAAAGTTTAAGACAGGAGATCATTTGGGCTTGTGCTGACAAGTTGTGGTTCAAGGGGTAGGTTACAACATGTGCTGGCAACAGAACTTGGCAACATCATACATATGCCAGTATTGGATTTGCATGGAAGTTAAAAGATTCAAGGTATCATGGAATCCAGATCCAAAGTTTTTAAATGTATATGAAGCTGGAATGTGTGTGTCAGGGTTCAAGATTCTGTAAGGAGGCCCTGATAAGCTATTATATGAAGCATTGAAATCAAGTCCTAAGTTTCAATGGTGATGGCAGGTTTTGGAGATATCAGGACTATGGAATAATGAGGAAAGGATGTCATGGAGCTTGCCTAAGAGAAAGGCTGTGTGCTAAAGGTGACAGACCCTGAGGGGTGGAGCCCAGAAAATTTAATCAGAAGACCCAGATTCCAGACATGGAGCTTCAGGATTTGGTGTTGAGTCTGCTATAGCTTGGTCTTGCTTTTGTCTAATATTCCTTGCTAAGACCTGATTATTCCATTTTGAAATGGTAATGTTTATTTTGTGCATTTGTATCTTGCAAGCATACAATTTGTTATTTCTTTTATTTTTGAGATCATAATATAATTTCATCATTTCTCCTTTCACTTTTTCATCTCCAAACCCTCCCATATACTCCTCTGTATTCTCTTTCAAATTTATGGCTTCTTTTTTCATTAACTGTTGTTACATACATAGATGTATATGTACATACATACACAGACACATACACACACAGACAGACACACACATACACACACACACACACACACACACACAGACAGAGAGAGAGAGAGAGAGAGAGAGAGAGAGAGAGAGAGAGAGAGAGAGATGCAGAAATTACCTGTATAATGTATGTGTGTTTCTAGGGATGACCTTTTGGTATTGTGTAACTAATTGGTATATTCTCCCTGCTCTTAGAATTCCTTAGTTGCCTATAGTTCTTTATGTAGAGGCCTTGGGCTTTTCCTGGTTCAGGTTTGCATGTCTATTGCTATTGTCTTTATTCAGCACATGTTTAGGCAACCATGTTGCTGAGACCTATGGGTATAGCTTCTGGCATTCCTAGGAGACATAGATATTTGTTCTTATGCTCATAGATAAGTATAGTCCTTACCCTTTATCAAGGAATCTTCTCTTTGCAACATATGGTGACCATTACAGAAAATCACAACCAATCAAAATGCAGAGTTGTGAGCACAGTGCAAATGTTTACATCTATAAAATAACTCATCACCTAAAGCTCAGTGATCATTTCAGGAAAGGGGACAGAACAATTATAAGAGCCCGAGGACCATAGAGTTTTCCAAGAGATTGTCTCCTAGGAATGTCAGAAACTTGTTTTTATTTTATAGACACTCACAGTGAGAGATTACTTTGAACCTTGGACTTTTAAAGTTTTAAAATTGTTAAACATAATGGAAAAATTTGAAGCTGTATTTTATTTTGCCTTATGAGATGTACATGACTCTTTGAGGACAAGATTGTGATTTAGAATGATGTGTTTGGATAGATGTCAAATTGACAAGGGGTAGTGTTATGATTTTTTTGTTTATTTTGTTTTTGAGACAGGTTTTCTCTGTATAACATCTCTGGCTTTCCTGAAACTCCCTTTGTAGTTGAAGCTGGCCTCTAACTCACAAAGGTTTGCCTGCCTCTGCTTCCTGAGTGCTGGAATGAAAGGTGTGAGCCACCACAACTGGCTATGATCTTGGTTTTTTGTTTTTTTTTTTTTTTTAAACTTAATTGTGATATCTAGAAACACCTGGGAAACAGGCCCTTGGGAAATTATCATGATTGGTTAATTGAGGTGAGAAGACCCACCCACTATTGGTGACATCATTGATTTTAGGAGAAGTGAGCTGTATAGGAACATTGATTGGTCTCTACTTCTTGACTACAGATGCAAAATAGCCAGCTTCCTCAAGCTACTGCTGCTGTGACTTCCTGCCTTGGTAGACTGTAGCTGAGAAATGTGAGCCAAATCCAATTCTTTCTCCCTTAAGCCAATTTTGTCAACATATCTTATCACAGTAATGGAAAGATTGATCAATACAGTTACAAATAATAGAGAGTAGGATTTTTGATGGTCAATTTTAATGGATGTAGGTCACTTAGGATACACACCTCTGTTTGTCTGTGAGGGCATTTCCTGATAGGATTAACAGAGGAAACAGAAAACCCACCCTGAATGTGGGTGATACCACACTATGAGACAGTGTGCTAACCAAATGAAAAGGGGGAAAGGAATAATGCAGATGAGCATTGGATGTCCCCTTCCTACTTTCTGCATGGACCACTGGACTGTGCCTCTCCCACTACTACCTCTTCCCCACCTGCCATGATAGACTGAGGTATTCTGAACTGTGAGCAAAGTAGATTTTTCCTCTTGAGTTGCTTTTTGTTAGAATTTCGTGACAGTGATGAGTAAAGCAACCAATACAAAATTAAATCTGCTTTTAAAAGCCAGGGGTGGTGGCTCATGTCTGTATGCCAGCACTTGGGGTGGAGCACTGGGCAGGAGAATTTCTATCATTCATATATTACTCTGACTAATTGTACTCACCCTAGGTACTTCATGTGACTACTCGAAGTAACTGTGGAAAGCCTTCAAAGAGCATCAGGGTGGCCACCTGGACAAGTATCCTTCCTCATCTATGCTTGCAACCTGGTCATTTGTATGTCACTCTTCCTGTTCATTTTCACTGTCCTGAACCTAACTAATCCAGTGACTGTACTGAGGACATCTCAATGCAAGTTTGTTGAATGAGTAATACATAGGGTAAATATTACATCCAATCAAAAGAAAATTAAGTCACTAACCAAAGCATGTAATTTTGACTACTTAAGTCCATATTAAGTTTTACTTTAATTTTATGGCAATTCTGGTAAATGATCTTTCTGAATCATCTAATTTAGTTGTATTTAAGGCGTCAACTATATTTTTTGTTAAGCATTTTGAGCCAATATTTTTATACTGGGCACCTGTAAAGACACACAATAGCTCCTTAAGATAGTTAGTTTATTTCTGCTGCATATTACCCCTAAAGTGGATCTTCTATGGATGATTTATTAGGTTTTTGTGGAGCAGTATTCCTCAACACCTCTGTATGAAGATCATACTTCTTATTTCTAAAATGTGTCCCTTTATTTTTTCTAACTCTTTGACTAAGTTTGGCAACATATGGTGCCTGGTCTACTGCTTACCCTTCTAGACCATTCCACACTTTCAAAAGTAGCAATTACTTTCCAAGGTGACATTTAGCAAGCAAACTTTCCTATCAGAAGTTACAGTATGAAACTCATGTCAAAGGAAGAAATCATTTTTATGTGACAATTTTATATTTTCTTTCTTTCCATTTCTTCTAAGCTAGATCCCACCTAATAAAAATTAGTTTATGTATGTATGTATATTTATTTATTTATCTATATATTTATTTTTGGTTTTTCAAGACAGGGCTTCTCTATAGCTTTGCAACCTGTCCTGGAACTCATTCTGTAGACCAGGCTGGCCTTGTACTCACAGAGATCTATCTGCCTCTGCCTCCTGAGTGCTGGGATTAAAGGCATGCCCCACCAATGCCTGGCTGAAAAGTAGTCCCTTTATTTAAAAGCTTTAAACACAGATGATCTCACCCACACCACCACTATAGATCCAGGTCCAGGACTATTAGGTAACTGCATCCACACACCCTTTGGTTAACTCTGAACCAGGTGTCTCATACCATGCCATCCCTCCAGACTCTGGTTGAGCTGGGAACAACATCCATGGTGAACTTCCAATAGATTTCAAACCACAATTAATCACAGAAGAAGGGAACTTTAAGTGATTAAGTGAGAAACACACCTCAGAATCTTAGGTATTTGAATACCAGTTCCCCATCAGGTAATGGTATTTGGAGAGATTTGGGTCTAACAGAATTCTTGGAGGGAGTCTTTGAGAATTAACAAACTTTTCTAATTCAAGTTTTCTCTCTGCTTTGTGCTTTCAGGTCAAGATGTGAATTCACAGTTCCTATTCCCCTTCCCTTCCCCTTCCTATTCCCATTCCCATCCCCATCCCCCTCCCCCTTCCCATCCCCATCCCCATTTCCATCCCCCCTCCCCCTCCCCCTTCCCATCCCTGTCCCCATTTCCTTCCCCCTCCCCCTTCCCGTTTCCCTTCCCCTTCCCATCCCCATCCCCATTCCCCTTCCCATTCCCATTCCCATTCCCATCCCCCTTCCCATTCCCATTCCCATTCCCTTCCCCTCCCCATTCCCCTCCCCCATCCCCATCCCCACCCCTCTTCCCCTTCCCCTTCTCCTTCCCATTCCCATTCCCGTTCCCATTCCCATTCCCATCTCCATTTCTATTTCTGTTGCCCTCTGCCTGCTGCCTGCTGCCTGCTGCCTGCTGCCATGCTGTTATGGACTCTAACCCTCTGAAACCATAATAAAAAAACAGACTCTGTCTATAAGTTGCATTGGTCATGGTGTTTTATTATAGTAACAGAAAAATAACTAATACACCAAGAGAATAACTAACCAAGGAAGACATTACAATTCTGAAAACATATGTATCAAACTCTGGCACACTCAGTTTCATAAAAAGCATTCTACTGGACTTCAAGTGACAGATCAACCTCAACTCAGGTGTTATAGATGATTTCAATACACAGCATTCTCCAATAGCTAGGTAATCTGTACAAAAGGTAAATACCAGAGAAACATCAGAACTAAATGATACCACACATCAAATGGACTTAACAATCTCCACAGAATATTCCACTCAAACACCGAATGATACACATTCCACTCACCAGCACATGGAAGCTTCTCTAAAACAGAAATCCTGGGACACAGATGAATCTTAAATCCAGAAATATTGGAATAACGTATATCCTATCTGACAATACTGCAATAAAACTTAAAACTTACAGCAAGCAAGTCTCTAGTAAGTACAGAAACTATTTGTTCAAATGATGAATGGGTCAAAGAAGAAAACAAGGAAAAAGTTAAAAAATAAATAAATCCTGGAAGTAAATGAGAAAGAAAATACAACTCAGCAAAACCTCTTGAATATATTAAAAGCAGTCCTATGAGTAAAACTTATACCTCTAAGTGTGTATAGTTAAAAAAAAATCAGAAAAAAAACAAAATAAGCAACTTAATGATCCAACTCAAAAATTGGGAAAAGCAAAAACAACCCAAATTCAAATCTGGCAGATAACGATAACTAATAAAAATAAGAAGAGCAGAAATTAATGAAATAGAAACAAAGGAAAATATAAAAATCAATAAACCAAGAGTGAGTTTGTTTTTTTACAAGACAAACAAGATTAACAGACCTTTGGCCCAACTAACAGAAAGAGAGAAAGCAAGAGAGCAAGCAAGAGAGAGAGAGAGAGAGAGAGAGAGAGAGAGAGAGAGAGAGAGAGAGATTACCTAAGTAAATAGAATCAGAAATGAACAGGGACACCTCACTAAAGACACCATAGAAATTCATAATGTTATAAGGGAATATCTTACTTCAATCTTAAGTTAGAAAACCAGAAAGAAATGGATAAATTTCTAGATGTATCAAAACCATCAAAATGAAACCATTAAGAGATCAGCAACCTAAAAATTAAAATAGAAAAAAATCAAAGAGAAGTCCAGGCCCAGATGGATGCACAGTAGAATTCTATTAGAATTTCAAAGAAACTCTGCAGCTAGTCCTTCTTACACTATTTTAAATATAGAAACAGAAGAAGCAGCACTCCAACACCTGCTATGTATCACTCTAATACCAAAGTCAGACAAAGACAGTGAAAAAAGAAGAGAGAAAACTACAAGCCAATATTCCTGGTGAAGACAGATTCAAAAATCTTCATTAAAATACATATAAACAAAATACAAAGATACATCAAAAAGATTATTCACCACAACCAAGTTGGCTTTACTCAGAAGATGCAGGGATAGTTCAACACATGCAAGTCAATAAATGTAATAAATAGTATGAATGGACTTAAAGAAAAACTCACGTACTTATCTCAATTGATGCAGAAAAGCCTTTGACAAAGTTTCACAAGCATTAATGATAAAAGTCTTAGGGAGAATAGGACGAGAGGGAGCAAACCTCAATATAATAAAAGCTATATACAAGAAACCCACAGCCAACATCCTTCTAAACAGAGAAACATTTTAAGTTATCCCACTGATATCAGGATCCAGAAGAGTAGCCCACTAATTATCCCCACTTCTTTTCAATATTGTGCTCAAACATTAGTAGGAGCAATAAGGCAAGAGAAACAAAAAAATGAATACAGTTAGAAAACAAACAAACAAACAAACCTGATGCCTAAATGTAGCCAGGATCCTGTGGGTAAAGATGTTATAGACCCTAGAGGAGAACGTGCTATTACCTTATTGCTAAATTAACAGTTTCCAAGTGACTTCTAATTACTTATCCTTAGACCCGTAGATAAGTGAAGCTCCCACATATCATCAATACAGCAGACAGAAGCTATGACAGAGATCTACAACATATACTGAGTAACCAGAGCATTCCCAGGCCCAAACGGGCTGTCTGTAACATAATTCCTACACCTAAGGCTCAGGGAACATCGCAGAAAAGGGGTGGAAAGATTACAAGAACTTGAGGACCTGGATGACTGCTGGGAGATAGTGTCTTCTAGAAATGACAGGATGCTTTATCTACGAACTCTCAACAATGTGATTGCCTCCACAAGACCTGAGAAGACCACACTATTTAGAATGTTATGGTAGTTTGAATGTAATAGTCCCCTAGAAGGTGTGGCTTTGTTGGAGGAAGTGCATCAATGTGGGGGCGGGCTTTGAGGTCTCTCATGTTCAAGCTACACCCAATGTGGACACAGACTCCTTCTGCGGCCTGCAGAACAAAATGTAGCACTCTCAGCTCCTTCCCCAGCACCATGTCTGCCTGCATGCCACCATGTCCCAACATGAAGATAATGAACCAAACTTCTAAAACTGTAAACCACCCCGATTAGATATTTTCTTTTATAAGAGTTGCCATGATCATGGAACCTACCCACAGCAACAGAAACCATAACTGTGACAAATGTCAACATAGATGGAAAAAAATTTCACAAGGCCCAACCTCTAGATGAAGAACTGTGGACAATTAATGGCTGCTGAAGGAAGGAAAACTAATTGTCTGTGGGGTCAAGCCCAGAATCCTATGTTATAAGCACATATACACAAAACAACACTATTTAGACTGAGTGGGTTGGTTTTTCTCTGTATGTCTTTCTTTATTATATATGTGTGTGTATCCATATCTCTCTGTTTCTTTAAAGTTATTGCACATGTGGTTTTTTCTTATTGGAGTTTGTTTATTTATTCTCCCAATTTTTCCCTTTGACAATTTTCATGAATAGGAGTGAGAAATCTACATGGAATCTAAGAGTGGGGGAAGAAACAACTCAAAGATTTATATTTTTATATTCTGTTATAAATCTTTTATATTTCTGTCAAAAATTTAGTAGGCAAGGTGATTTTTTACATTTAGTCTACAGTATAATTATTCTAACCATTGAAAATGTTCTGTATAGAAAAATGTCTTGTTGAAGGTTGCAAGTTTTTAAATCTCTATACATAGATGACAAAACTATTTCTGGGTTAAGCCTTTGCTTGTTTCTTTCCATGCTTCTCTAGAATGTGTGTGAACGTGCTTCTCTAGAACATGCCTGGCACAGCACTTTTCTCCCCCATTTTCCAGCCTGCTTGCATCATTGTCTTCCTCAGATCTCTAACCTAGGAAAGCCACCAAGATCATAAGCCGAATACATGCCCTCATGAGAGAAAAAATATTTCAATAGAAAATCAACATTATTATGCTAACTTATTACATCACCTTTACAACTGTTCTTGTGATTATTGACTTAAAATACTTGAATGATTCTTTACAAGGGAAAAAGACACAGTAATTAAGAGCTCTTATTTCAGAGAAAACATGCCGAAAGTGAGTCTGAGTGCAGTATCTCCAGAAACTCTTTAGCTAGACAACACTAAGAAGTGAGCCCATACGCTCACTAAAGATATTGGTTAAACCATGTTTGAGATATCATATATCTTTAGCTACAAAGGTCTTCATGTTGGAGATGACTTCCTCAGCTTGTGTGCCACCCAGCCAGCCACAGAGGAAGCAAAATTAGAGGGGCATTGCACACCCATGGATGCCCAAAGTTACTGTCTTAGTTAATAAGTTTTTAACAAAGAGTTTCTCCTTTCCATTTCATACTGAGACCTGTAAATTATATAGTTAGTGTTGCTAGGAAGTGGAATATAATAAGCACAGATTAAGGGAGAAAAGTCCATTTATTATATACACACTTTCACAGCAGCAAGATAACTGCACTCAAGAAAGCAAAGGGATTCCCTTTCCTCACCTTGGCTCTTTTTCTCTTTAATCATTTTATATGTGACTTAAGAATGTAAGAGAAGAATAAAGAAAGGGAATGATAGATGAAAATTTTATATTAGAAGAAATTATACTAGTTACGGGAATACCACGTTCAGTGACTTTAGCGTGGGAGAGCAAATATCTCCCAAGGCTTAGGGATAGGGAGGGAAGAGAGTGAGGGATGGTTCAAGAGGGGGGTGAATGACTACAAGGAAACAGTGGTTTCCAGACACAGCAGTGCCCCTGTACAAACTAACTCACAGTGGTTGTGACAGAATCACAAGGCCTGTCCAAGCTCAGGCCAGACAGGATGTCAGCTTGCAGAGGGGAGGTAGACATTAAGTCCCACTGCTAGCTGAGGAGGCATTGGCTATGGATGGTTGCTGAGAGAGGGGGTGTCAATTTTCTTAGAGAGTATAGCTCCTGATAGACCAATTACTCTCCAGTGGAAGGCCATGCATCTAAGAATACATGAGTGGCACAAACTTGACTCTGTGGTTTTTGTTTGTTTGTTTTTTTAAAGACACAAAGTTTTGGATGAGAGGGAAGGGGGAGTTGGATCTGATCAGAGTTGGGGAAGGTAGTTGAATATGATGAAAATATACTGTACAAAATTCTCAAAGAACACACACACACACACACACACACACACACACACACACACACACACACACACTGTAGAACAGAAGCCTGGATCACCTTAGAAACATCTATGGAAACAATAGCCATTGTAGCCAAATATAGAGTGCTTTATTTTCAGTACTGTATTTGAACTTTGAACTTTGGAAAGAAGTCCTGTTAAGGGAGAACTTTTTCCAGATGTTTGTCATTGTTGCTGATGTTGATTCAGAAATGAGGCTGTAATGGTTGCTATCCCTGCTCTACTCCAGGCAGCAAAGCAATGTAGTTCTGATCCAAGTCTCTAGGAAAGCAGTTATCTCCCACACCACACCACACACACACACACACACACACACACACACACACACACACACACACACACCCCAAACTGAGTGAGTCTCCCGTGGCACATCTTTTAAAGACTCTGAATGTCTGACTCGTTCATAGACTGGGTGACTATCACTCATCTCATGGGGGTATTTGTGATGATTATAGATAATGAAGGTGAAATGTTTTGGCCAATCCCCAGACATTGAGTTAAGTGTCGCTCTTACTATCAGCTCTCTCTTTTCGTCTATAGGGAGTTACATATAAAAAGATCCAGCTTTTCTGGGAGAGTCTGGGTAAAACATTTAACCTAATGTTGCCATAATGTTAACACGTGAAAAAAGGTTGTTAACCCAGTAAAGCATGTAACAGCCAGCAGGCACTCGGTAAACACTATAAACTGGGCTTCAATGTTGAAGATGTGGAAGGAGTGCGACCACACCAGGAAATGCACAATTAACTCCTGTATAATAGCCCTCTTCTCTTATGTCAGTGTGAATTGCATTTGGAATTAAGATTGCTTAATTTCCCTGTCCATGAACGAAAACTAACAACATCTCCCTGGAAGTTTCAGTTCCAAGCATGGTTATGTTTTAGAAGAGATGAGATTCTATGGCTGGAAAACAGAATGTGGGATCCTTATTCCAAAATTTGTGATATTTTTTTCTTCATCACCTATGCATTCTAGCAAGTATTTGAGTACATGTAACACTGTATTTCAAAAAATTTACTTATATAAGATAGCTTATGAAAGATGGGTAAAAGTATCCCCTATAGCCCAGGATTATTTAATGTTTAGGCACTAATTCTCCTCCCTCTCAGCTGGTTTCCGTGCTTTATAACATTGTCAAATTCATGGGAAAAGGATCCCAATGGCAGATACAGTGGGACACACCCAATGTGAATATGAACTCACTTGCAACCCAGTTTCATCTGAAATCAACCCTGAGTTTACACAAGAGTATTGTTTCAAACTTTAAGAAATTATTTTTATAAGCCTTATCATCTATACCAACAAAATTACCCAATTTCCAAAATAGACACTTTCATGTACTGATAATGGTCCCCTCAGGGGGACTGCTGAAATCTGTTCTTGAGATGTCCTCATGAAGTCCAGCCACACAGAATATAGCTTTCCTTGGTGTGCAAGGAACTCACCTTGTTCAGGTTCAATGACTTTGGGTCCAGTCAGACTGGGCCAGGGGCATGTCAGAGTCACTGCCCTTTAGATGTTTACTCTTTCCTGTGGATAATGACCGACCCATCTCACACCTTTGCTGTTTCCAATGGGGTCTAGTTGCGAAGAATTATAATCTAAGACAAAGCTCTGCATTATTTTCTTGGTGGCTGGATTGCAGGAGAAAATTAACTCTTCTGTTACAGCCACCAACTGATGAAAAATAGTGTGGTGCTTCTTGTCGAGGGGTTAGTAGTATTTGGCCTTTCTTGTGGGTTGAGCTTCAGGTACAGTTTTTGTAAAAAAAAAAAAAAAAAAAAACATCAGCCAGCCAGGGAGAAGCCCAGGAGGTGCGTGTGGGATGAGACCTTTGCTGAGTTGATTTTCTAGTGTGGTGATTGGCCTCCTCTAGAAGATTCCATACGGGGCAGGGTGGGGGGGGGGTAATATCATTAGGGATTTATGAACAGAATTTTGACCTTCTCTAGTGGAAATAGGACAAGAAGGACATTAGCTTCCTTCTTTTCCTTGTAGCCAAGGAAGCTCTGAGAAACTCTGGGAACCAAAGTGAAGTTTGTAGTTAGCATGTTTGCCTCCTCCTTTTCTTCATTCTGATTTCCTGTTTTATTGGTTTTTAAGTTGATTGCAATAATTTTTAAGAGAAGTAGGGTAAAAATAAACCACCGTGAATGCATACAAGTAAAGCTGAGTTTCCCTTAGCTGCCAGAAATATTGTCAGAAAGATCAAAATTCCAAATATTTTGTAATGTCTTTGGAGAATCAAGAGGCAGATGCAATTTTCCCAGTCACAAATCCATGGCCCGGAGTTATGGCTCTCAAACTTGAAAAAGCCTAAGAATCATACCCCCCTGGGGGGGATGTTAAGAGATAATTCCTGGGCCCAATAGATATGGGAGGGGGATTGAATGTTTACTATTTTGTTTTATTATTGTTTTGTTATTCAGTGCTGAAGATGGAAACCTATGGCCTTGTGCATATTAGGCTTGAACTTGGCCCTCAGTATTTGCATTTTTGACAAGGCCCCCACCTAATACTGATACTGCTCAGAACAACTGACCTGGAATAGATTGTATGTATGTATGTATGTATGTATGTATGTATGTATGTATGTATGCATGTATATTTTCAGTCCCCTTTGTTTTGTCAGAAGAGATACAGGATCTCATTATGTTGAATTCATTATCTTCCCACTCCTGAGATTATAGGTATGCATCCATGTTTTAGGAAGACACATGAAGTGTACATACTAGCTGGTTTTGTGTCAACACAACTGGTTTTGTGTGACAAGAGAGTCATTAGAGAGGAAGGAGCCTCAGTTGAGGAAGTGCCTCCATGAGAGCCAGCTGAAAGGCATTTTCTCAATTAGTGTTCAATTGGGGAGGACTCATGGTGGGTAGTGCCATCCCTGGGCAGGTGGTCCTGTGCTCTATAAGAAAGCAGGCTGAGCAAGCCATGGGGATCAAGTCAGTAAGCAGCACTCGTCCATAGCCTCCGCATCAGCTCCTGACTCCAGATTCCATCCCTGCTTGAGTTCCTGTTGGGACTTCCTCCAATGATGCACTATGATCTGGAAGTGTAAGCCAAACAAACCCTTTCCTTCCCAACTTACTTTTTGGTCATTGAGTTTCTTTGCAGCAATAGAGATCTTAACAAAGACAGCGTGCTTAAACAAAAGGACAAAATAAAAGGAACAGACAGAATATAGTACCCGGAAGTAATCTGCCCATTAGAGGAAATAACAGTAAAAGAATATAGGTGGAGAGAAGGTGGAGATCTGCAGCAGCCTGGGGATGGGGATGAAGTTTGACCTAAACTTGGGGTGAAAACCAGATGGAGAAAGCAGTCAAAGTGGGTGACGGAGTGAAATTGGAAGTGTTGGAAAGCAGACAAGTAATGAACATTGTTTTCAGAACACTCTATTGAACATACTTAGGCACACATAATACATAAAGGAGCCTACCTGATGGAGGCAATGAATTCTCCCGAGGAACAGCAAGGGCATAGCAGAAATGTGATAAGTCCTGGGCTGTAATGGATTTTTAATATGAAATCAAAAAGTATGATTGAAGGTTTTTATTTTTTCTGTATAGGGAATTGATTCCAGGACCTTATATAGGCTAGACTCTACTCCTGGGCTACAGCCCCACCCCTGAGGCAAGTTTCTTAAAGCATTGAGAATTCATTGAGAGTTTTGAGTAGAGTATTACTTTAAGCAGGTTGTATGTTCATGTATCTTTGCACACCATACTTTATATATGTTTAGCGTTATTGATTTCTTGTGGCATACTGTCCATATAATTAGTGCAAAAGAAGGAAAGGGGCATTCAAATAATTTGTCAAAAAACAAAAAGGTTAAGTGGAGAGTAGCAAACCAATTTGAAATCATTTTCAACCAGGGGTGACAAGGAAAATTACTAACAAACATAAGGAAGTAGGGAGTAGGAGATGGTTTTGGAGAAGAGGCAAGTTTTCTTTTAAAACATGCTGGCAGGAAGAGAAGTATCCAGAAGGCAGTTCATGCCAGCTTTAGTTTAGTGCAAAGAGAGCTAGAAGTATAAAGCAGGGCTCATGGAGATGCTACTACATCAAAGGTAAAAGGGTTTCCCCTCTTGTCAGCTTGCCCTACTGATCCTCCTCCACACTAACACAACTACCACATTGCATCTGAAAGTCTCATGCAATATTTCATTATGAAAGCTGTTACCTAAGCCCTGGGAACTACATCTCAATCCTGCAGAACCAACTTTGAAGTCTGGCTGAGTTCAGCCTATGTCTAGAGGCCAGAATATTTCTACAGCCCACTGAGGGCCTGGAACTTAGCTGCCCAATTGTATGGCAAACTTGGCAGGTCCTGCTGGCAGCACTGGGGTGGCAACAGTAAAGCCCTCTGTCACCACACCCTGGGGGGCTGGTCCTGCCAAGAGGGGGAAAGGTCAGGCAGGGCTTGAGCCCTCGCAGGCAAGCAGTGCCTAGTAGAGTTTGAATTCAGCTGGAGGTAAACCAGGAGAAGACATTGCCATAACAGCCAAGACCAACTAGGATGTCAAGGCAAAGGAAAATAGGGCCATACAAAGTAGAAGTCACAGGAAAATCTGGAGTTGTCTTTCAGTGCCCTTGGTTAAGAGGGAGGCCAGGGGTTACTGGGGAAAATGATGATAGTTCCTTCTAGATTACAGAGCAATGGAAGAGGGTGGAGCACAAAGTTAACGTTGTGTAGGTTGTATGTGTGCATGTTTATGCACGTGTGTGCATATGCAGGTGTGGTTTTGTGTGGATGGAATGGATATATTTTCTTTGATCACTTTTCACCTTGTTTTGTAAGACAAGAGCTCTCATTGAATCCAGAGTTCAGAGATTGGCTAAGACTATGGGGATCTATCTGTCTCTCGACCCCACCAACACACACACACACACACACACACACACACACACACACACACACACACACACACACACTACCATGTGTGGTTTTCATGTTGGTGCTAATGATCCAAACTCAGGAGCTCTTGTTGTCAAAGCAGGCACTCTGAGCTGTCAACTGAGCTATGTGTCTGGTCCAAGAGAGATTCTGTAAAGTCCAGGGAAAAGCTAGGAGAGGTAGAAGACTGAAATTATAGACAGTGACTTCAAAGAAAATGGGTTTCATATACGATATATAGAATGTAACAAAGGAGGATTAAATTCTTTATACCCTTGAGTTGGATGACAGATAATTGAGTGTGGATGCTTCTCCTGAAGCCTTGATTTGGTACTGAATTCAAGTCATCATGAATCCAATAGCTTTAGTTTTTCTCCAGTCTTACTGATGTTACTCTAATGAAAAGAACAGATGGAGTTCTGATTCAGGGGCCATCTGGTTTTCTTGCAGCGAAGCTCTGGGTAATGGAGAAGTGGGGGCATGGGATGATGAACCCCAGGTCATGAAAGGTGTGATAAATGGAAGTAGAATCTCACTAGGTTCAAAGATGAGCAAACTGCAAAGTAACAAGGTGGCCTGGTAAGTTGACTCTGGGGTCATCCAGCAGAAAATTAGACAGTGGAAACCTGAGGAAACAAAATTTGGTCCTGGAAAATTGCAATTGGAAAGTGACTTGAAGTAAGGTATGCCCATGCTTGTAATCCCAGCATGGGGAAGACAGAAGCAGATGAATCTCAAATTCAAGGCCAGCTTATAGTGGAATACTGTCTCAAAAATAAAACAGCAGCATTAACAACAAAACAAACAAACACAATGTGGCCAGATGATAGAAAGCATCAACCTGCTAATTACACCAGGGTATCTGTAGAAAGCACTCAAACACCTACTGTATGCAAAGAATAGTGAGAGATGTTTTATAGGCATAGCTCTTATGAATAATAATGAAGAGTACAAGGCAGGCATAATTGCCACATTACAGGGGAGGACTTGAGCTCAGAGACATCAGATACCATGTACGTTTCTAACCCAAGACTACGTCCTTTCCAAGACATGGTTCTCATTGCTACTATATAGTCTATATTGTTTTTTCTGTCTAGATGTTATAACACCAAACTAGTGGAAACTCACAAGAACAAAACTGTTCTGTGCAGATTGAGTGGCTACAGAAACTCCAAGAAGATTATGAGTAAAGAGCAATGGGCTGGGGAGAGAGCTTGGCAATGCATTGCACTCATGAGGCCCTAGGCTCAGTTCTTCAGCCCCACACAAAGAAAAGAAAGGACTGACATTATCTATTGTATCTTTTATCATAACAAAGGATGCCATGCTTGTCTCACTGAAATAAGAGCAGGAATTAAATAAATGTATGGGTTACAGTAGTAATTTTTTCTGTCTAAGAACTATGGGAAAAATAAAAGCAGACTTTGAACTTTTTCCATGTTTTGTAAAGATGTATTACTTTAAAGTCAGAATGAGTCAGCCAAAAAAAGAGGTCGTTCTGAGCTTTTCCTGAAACACTGTTTTCTCAAGCATACTCCCAAATATTAGATCCTGAAAAAGAAAAAGGGCTTGTGATGTCCAAAGTAAACCAGCCACAGGCAAGAGTAGCACTCGAATGTCTTTTTAATTATTACTACTTTTCCTCCTACTTCTCAGCAGGGAAACCTAAGTACCAACCCATTGGGTGGTTGTGACCAACACTTCAGGAACTTCAGTCTGTGCAAAGACATCGTTATCACCAGGTTATCGTTATGACTTCTGCCCAAAGAAACACAAGATTACAATTAATGAAAATTAATATTCTAATTTTCCTGAAAGGTTTACTTTTAGAATATGAATGTGTGTATTGGCATGCACGCACACACACACACACACACACACATGAGTGTGTGGGGAGATTGTGCAGAGCTTTGGTTCTTTGTTTCAGATTCTAATGCATTACTTAGCGTCTGCAGTTTCAGAGGCAATGGCAATGGCCCAGAGGGAAAGGCTCTGCAGTAGGTTAAGGTATGGCCCTGGGTCACTGTGCTCTTTGAGGATAGACCAAAGACGAGAAGCGGGCCAGGCAGCCTTGGCTGTGTTGGAGAGCTAGAGTTCAGCACGCCCTGCTTTCATATTCTTTGGAAAGGAACAGAACACCAGGTGTGATTCTCGGTTCTCTGCCCAGGTTTGCAGGCAAATTGAACCCATCACTCTCGCTATGGACAGAGCACTTATCCATCTTAGATCTTAGGTGCACCACAGACTTCAGACTTGGAAGATGAGTCAGAGAAGGCACTAGCTGGCCACGAGGCAGTGGAAAAGAAAGGAATTCAGAGTCTGTTTCAGGGGTAAGGTAGACTATGATTAGGTGCAAGGAGAAACCCTTCCTTGTGATTAATTTGCCCTAACAAAGAACAGAAGTTAATTTTTATACTCCCAGTATGTGTGCATTTACCCCCCTAAGGATAAATTTCAAAGCCATTCTCTGAAGGGCCTCAGGCTTTGCTCTTGGTAGCCTCTACTTCTTGAATGTCAGCTGTCTAATTGGTCTTGTAAGGTCCTGAAGCACTAACCAACTCTTAAGGAAAAAACGAAGGAGACATGTAACTGTCCAGAGATGTTGATACTGAAAAACCTAACTGGTCCTACCTGTATGAGGTAGTTGCTAGTTCAAACATCTTCCTCCTGGTTCACGTTTTCATGGCAATTGGGAAGAATGGAAGAACCAGTCCATATCAAGGTGATGAAGCACTAGAATGGTAGCTATTAAAAGACAGTGCCCCAGAGCAAAAGAAGTGAACAAAGAAAGAGAGACTTTCATTCACCGTGAAAGGACATCTGATGTTTTCACTTTCAAAGTATATTCTGCAAGTGAACGTCTCAAAATGTATTTCAAGTCCTCAAGAATGTATGACTATGGCAAAAAATAATTACCTTTTCAGCTTGAGAGAAGGGAAACTGTTGGAACGCTTTAGGCAATGCCTATCCAATAATAAAAAAATGTTTCTTGGACTACAGCTCATTCCCTAAACCTTCAAAAGCCTATCATTTATCATTAATTTTGAAATAAAACAGGAAATACCTGTACTAAGAGAACCTTTGAAAACAAGCAGAGTAATTGGCAAGGAATATTTTGGGAGGCACTGACAATAATGTAATGCCTGGATTAGTCTTTCAAAAAAACATGAAATTGTAGCTGGGAGGCATATGTAGCTGGAGAGTCAGCATTCCAGCCCTGAGCATTATAACTCAGCGCCCTTGATATTCTGACATATTATTTAACGAAAAGCACATGGAAGATGTTCCCAGGGCTCAGGAGCGGTGCTGTAATGGAGCTCGTGGGTATACCTGGCAGAGAGATGAACATACTTTTTGATGGGAAGTTTCTAACAATGAGGGGGGAAGAATCTAAAAGATAATCATCTTATCTGTGTCTGTGTGTATGAATGTATTTATGTGTGTATGCATTCACATATGTAGTGCTAGAATGTTCCATTTTAGAAAGGATTTGGAGATGACTGTCAGTGTGCTTCCCTTCTTCCCTAATTGTTTTACTTGTAGCAGTGGGGATTAAATCCAGGGCCTTGCACACAATAGACAAACCCTCCAGTTTTGAGTTCTAGGCCGGTCTTCTAGCTGTCGAACTCGCTTCACTCTGCAGTTTCTGGAAATGTGTGTGACTATGGCTGGGATGTGTGCCTACACTGTCTGCTCTGCTTCCTCAAACAGACCTTGGATTCCCCCCCCCTTCATGTCTTAACTCAGGCTATGTCCCTCTTTTGCACTTTTCCTAGAGTTCATTGGAGTAGAGTGGAACATTCCCTAATATCTACTATTGTGTCCTGTCCCCTCTTATGGTATATTTTACTTTGCTTTTAAAGTAATGATTCAATTGCTTTCCATTCTTAAAAAAAAAAAAATAACTGGGAAAGCCATTAGGCTGCACTGATGCTAGCATTCTGAGTTCCTACATAAACAAACAAGCCAATTCAGAATAAGTGACTCAATCAGAAGTGAACTATAAGTAGGGGCTTTACCAGTTAGACTGCTCAGTAACTTTGGGGAGGTTTAACTGGTCAGAAATTTTCTTTGTCTTGTTTTCTGTGTACACCTTGTAAAGGATTTTGCCTTGAGCCTTTCCAGTGGCGTCTGAAACATCTGTATTCGGGTGAAGCCACATTTTTATCAGCTCAAAGAATTCCTTCGAAAGTTGTTGAGTACAGGAGGCTGACCTTGAATTTGCAGTGGTCCCCCTGCTTCTGCCTCCTAAGTTCTGGGATTATAGGTGTGCACTACCATGGCCAGCTTGTTCAAGTAAATTCTTCATACAACCCTATAGACTATCACTCAGGATAGTGACTTCTTCATATGTGGGTCCTTTAGAATGTTTGATAAACTAGAAGGGAATTTTTATGGATTGTATTGCTAAAACTTTATGTTCATCAAAATAACAGAATTTACTTTTAATAGTTCTTTGAATCCTGTTTATTCAGAGCTCATTCTTTTATAGACATATAAGGCTTGAGATGAAGCTTTATGGTAGAGAGTTAGCCCAGCATACACTGGGCTCTGGGCTCCATCATTAATACTACAAAACACCCACACACATTTAATATTAACTGATTGGTATTAGATATCTCTCTCTCTCCACTCTCTCTCCTCATATAAATTACTATCTCCTTCTCTCCCTCTTTGTAACCTAACTTGTTGTTTTGTTTAAATCTAGCTGTTACAAGATGGTTCAAAATTGAAATTTCATTAGTTATTTTTTTTTAATGGAAACAATGCCATCAATAACATCGTGAGAACAAACGCTGGTGCATATATCTTAACAGAAAAGATCTTTTAATTTTTTACTGGAAAAAGAAAACCGAAAGAGTTAACGTTTTTGTCCATCCCAAGTCGTTTCTTAAATCAGCTCCTCTTCACACAAACTTTTCCACCAGAGAACAAAACCCACCATAACATGGCAGCAGTTTAATGATAAAGTATACATTACAGAACAGTTTGTAAGAAAGGTCAGCAGTTCTAGTCCCAGGCACTTAAAAGGAGGATTATATAGCCATTCATATCTCAGGCATTAGAGGGAAGTTATTCCATGAATCTCAAAACACATACAGAATCTAAACCACAAGCTGAACAATTTTCCAGGTGCTAAGTTTGATTAAAAAAAAATAGGACAAGAACCTAAAATGTTTTGCTTGTTTTATTTTTGAAAAAGACTAGTTAAATTCATGCCAGTAAGGAAATAGGGTTCCCAGATAAAATTCAGAATACTCTGTTAAATATGGATTTCAGATAAACTATAAAAGATTTAGTAACAATGTGTTAGTATTAATTACTTGTCTTGTTTGACAAACACCTGACTTACTCAAGAAGCAACTTGAGGGAAGAGAGTTTGTTTTGGCTTGCAGTTCAAGGGGATATAGTTCATTATCTGGAGGAAAGCATGGTAACAGGAGTATCAAGTAGCTGGTCACATTACATCTGTAGTTAGGAAGTTATTAGTTTGTCATTTTATGCTTTGAGACAAGATCTCACTATGTAGCATAGTCTGTGCCTGGAATTTGCCATTCTTCTGCCTTAGCCTTCTGAATGGTACAGCACACTTGGAATGCACTTCTTCTTCTTCTTCTTCTTCTTCTTCTTCTTCTTCTTCTTCTTCTTCTTCTTCTTCTTCTTCTTCTTCTTCTTCCTTCTCCTTCTCCTTCTCCTTCTCCTTCTCCTTCTCCTTCTCCTTCTTCCTCTTCTTCTCTTCCTCCTCCTCCTCTTCCTCCTTCTCCTCTTCCTCTTCCTCTTCCTCCTCCTCCTCCTCCTCCTCCTCCTCCTCTTCCTCCTCCTCCTCCTTCTTTCTTTTTTCTTTTTAATTTTTGAGACAGAGTTTCTCTCTGTAGCTCTAGCTGTCCTGGAACTCACTCTATGGGCCAAGCTGGCCTCAAACGCAGAGCTCAGACTGCCTTTGCCTCATGAGTGCTAGGATTAAAGGTGTGTGTCACCACCATCTGGCTGGTGTGTATTTCTTAAAGACTGTTTGTAGAACAGAAAAAATTACAAGGATTTATCAAACCTTCCCAGCTCCCTCACATCCTTAGCTGGTTTTTCACCTATGCTCAGACAGAAAAAGCATAAATTTCCATGGACCTTACATCCATAGATTCCAGATTCACACATTCACAGTTATGGATCATCAATATTTGAAAGAAATGTTATATTGTTGCTTACGGTTTTTGCACCCATACTAAATACATGTAGTTAGATTTCTCTAAACAATATAGTAAAATAACTCTTCATATAGCATTGTAATTATACTATTATACTAGATATTGTAAGTGATCTATAGGAGATGTGAGATATACTAGTATGGTAATATATTATTTATGATTTACTAAAGCTTGCCTGAGGATTCAGACAGCAAAGCCAGCCTTAAACTATAGTGATTGGGCGGGGGTGGTACACACTTAATCCCAGGACCCAGAAGAAAGGCAGATGGATCTGTTGAGTCCAGGACCACCCTGGGCTACCACAGAGTAAATCAGAGCTCATGCCTTTAATCCCAGGATTTGAGAAGTATAAAAACTAAAGGCATTCACTTTGAGAATTAGTCTCTGGTCATGTTGAGGAGAGCATAGCAGTCTGAGTGAATCTGAGGAGCAGTGAAGTTGAGAGCAGTTTAAGAATCGCTTCTTTGGTCTGAGCTCAGGTAGAGGTAAGAGCTAGTATTTGCTTTTCTGATCCTCAGCGTGAAGTTTGAACCCCCCCAATACCAGTCTCTGGATCATTTATTTACCATTGTGTGTAAGATATACAAGTACTATACTATTTTGTACAATGGACTTAAGTGAAGGGATTGAAGAACCAATACCCTGAAAACACCAGATGATTGCTAGTTTTTCTACATTCCTTTGATAGTTATTCACTGTTATCTTCAATCTCACCTAGATGTAAAGGTGTAGGAAATAGGGTCATTGGCCCAGCAACTACTATCCACTGACAATTCTGTACCTTAGAAAAGGGTTCTACAAATCTTTAGTGGACAGTGAAGCATCTCTGCCATACACAGAAATCCCAGAGAAAAACAACACAAAGATAAAAGTACGCCTAAAAGTGCTAAGACAACTTTCTAAAAACAGATCAATCGATTTAAAAATGATCTGAGTATTTCATGTATCTAAAAATCCTGTCCTTTACAGATATATAACTGTATGTATATAGTTTCCAAATCTCTGTTGTCAACTAGGAAATGATATGGGATAGAACCACAGTTTGCTGACATAAACTAGATCTGGTGTTTAAAGTTTGAGAGCATTCTTGCTTCTCTTGACATAAAAGCCATGGGAATGTAGAGGTCTAGTAATAGTCACTAAGCAGACTCATTCATTACATTTATTTCAGGATGGTGAACTCTGTGTCAGCCGTTATTCTCCACAACAAAATGTTATAATAATAAGTGGGGGGTACTCTTTCAAGGAGCTTATAGACTAACACAAAATGCATGTTGAAGTGCTACCACTTTTGATATTATATATTATCTTTGGTAAGAAATGTTAGGAGGACAAATCCATTTGAAGAAAAAGCCTTAACCAGTGTTGTATAGATTAAGTGTTGCTTGTGGATAGACATCTTTGAAGCCTGGAATTGGGTGTGCCAGTGTAGTGCAGAAAACTGTCTACATGACACATTCTGTGACATTATCATTTCCCATGACTAGCTCACCACCCAGAAAACCACAACTCAGAAGTTAATAGGCAGTCGAGGCTTTCTTACCAATGTCAAGCTGATTTGGAGCAGACAGATACACTAATAGAATGGATCATTGGACCACAACTTAGAATAGTCAGGGTGAAGTTCTGCTGGGTTGGTCCTCTCACCAGAAGTAGCTTGAAGGGATTCTGAATCAGAAATTAGTTAAACTGATACTTTAAAACTTATTCGCATGCCACGCCACAGATGCTTATGAAAAAATGTCCAGTCTTCAGGTGTGTTGTGACTGGGAAGGGGAACTTACATATTTTTCCTCAGGATTTTGAAGTTGAGTTATTGACTTGAAGGAGATTCTTACAGCATTAGAAATGGAGAGCCAACATAAGAAACAACAAAGTGCAGGCCCTTCTCAGGGTGCCAGGTACACAGTCATTTGTGTCATCCCTTTGACTACTTTTTGTTTGTTTTTGGAGGGCAATGTCTCACTATGTTGTGTAGCAAGCTTTCTTGGTATGGTTCACCCTAAATAATGACATGGAGACTTATTATTAATTATGAAAGCTTGGCCTTTAGCTTAGGCAGTATTTCCAACTAGCTCTTATAACTTAATTAACCCATATTTTAAAATCTATGTTCTGCCATGTGGCTCAGTTACCTCTCCTCAATATGTACATCTGATTTTCTCTGAGTCTCTTGGTGAGATCCATGTATCTAGATTGTTCCTCCTCATCCTCTCTCCCTGGAAATCCTACCTATCCTCTCCTGTGTAGCTATTGACTTCAGCTCTTTATTAAACCAATCACAGTGATGGATCTTCACACAGTATAAACAAGTATCTTGCAACATCCCCCCCTTTTTTGTCTAAATGAAAAGGGAAAGGTTTAACTCTAACACAGTAAAATTATATATAATAAAATTAATTATCAGGTAAAAATTACATTTATAATGCCCAGTCCATTTGTATTTGGCAGTTTCAGAGAAAATACTCTATTATCTATCCTATCTTGATTAGTCCAAAATTTTATACCTAAACCATTTTCTATCATGACTTGTATTACCAACTCAAAACTATCTTTTTAGAACTTAAAACATTTTTTAGATAAACAACTTGAGCTTTTATATCTCTCTATAGATGGAATTTCTGTCCCGCCTGGTCCTGCAGATATTTAGTCCCAAATAAACACACAGAGACTCATATTAATTATAAACTGTTTGGCCAATGGTTCAGGCTTATTAGCTAGCTCTCTCTCAATTATTAAACTATGTATTTCCACAAGAATGTGGCTTACCCATAATGCTCTGTCATGTTACACCCTCAAGAGCTGCATGGCATCTCCCTGACTGCTGCTCTCTCTGTTCCTCTTCCCAGCATTCTTAGTCTGGTAGCTCCACCTGTACTTCCTCTCTGGCTACTGGCCAATCAACATTTATTCACCAGTCAACAAGAGAAACATACATTCAAAGCATACAGAAGGATATCCTCCATCATCTCTCAACCTTTATGAACTTTACATCTCTTTCAACTATTTTTTTTAATTTGATAACAAAAATGTGGTATAACTAGTCTTTTTTGTTCAAGACAGGGTCTCGCTGTGTAGCTTTGTAGATGAGGCTGGCCTCGAACTCACAGAGATGTTTCCCTCTGCCTCCCAAGTGCTGGGAGTAAAGCATGTGCCACCACCACCCAGAATTAACTATCCAAGAAGGATAAAGTATTACCCAAGTGAACAGGAAGTGCAGAGCAAACAACTTCCAAAACTATAGAAATGACAGAAACAGCTGGCTTCCTGGAGAGTCACCCAAGTTTCTTCTGTGATATTGGGGCATTCAGCCTACATGTCTAGAATATCTGACAGACTTTTTTTGTGAAGCAGGAATTTTGAAGGACTTTCCTACCTTGTTTTGGCAAAGTTTGGAAGTTGTCCTTTTTGTGTCCTGCTTGTCCAATTTGGACAGCATAGTGTCAACAGTTGAGGCAAGGGCAGTTTCTTGCCCAAATGGCTAGCTTTGATACATAGACAGCAAATTCCATATGGAGATTCTTCAATGCCCATCATCCTTTTTCAAAGTAAACTGGTGCTGACAGGAGCAGATTTATGTTATTAAAACACATTAAATACCATATTGTATAGGTCTTTGAAGTGTTTGAAGACCATCTATCTAAAAATATATCTCTATTTGACCTTGAGAAAATGCCTACATGACTACAAATTTAATTGTTATAGATGAGTAACTACTAAACTACATTTCTTAATTTTCCTCCATAGTTTGTGATAATAGCCTTTAAGGGCTAGAACTTTACATTTTAAATGCACTGCATAGGTACAATACCTTAAACAAGAGTAAAAACAAATATACCATATATTAAAACAAATATTTTCTTGCCATGACCAGTAACAATTTGCAACTAACTTCCCTAAAGGATAATACTCATAATCCACTGAATTACCAAAAACTACCCACTCAATCTCTTGGGGATGTAGCTGTTGTGTTCTCTACACTGCTTGCTGTTGTATAGAGGCACTGACATCTCTAGGAAACCATGAGAAAATTGGGATAATGGTCAAGTCCTAGGTGAGCCATCTGTATTATTTCTTGTTTAGTCTCTGTATGATGAGAAAGTGTAGAGTTTATCTGAAGTCTTAGCTGTAGTAGTCTGTGAGGCTGGACCATCTCAGCTTAACATCTTTTAAATTCCTCTGACACAGAATTTTGAGGAAACTGCAGCAGAGGTATTCTGAGATTTTGGATCACCAGGGCTATTTGTCTTCACTTGTGTATAGTTTATGTGTTTATGAAAACACATAAACTTTCAAAGATAATATGTATCTACATTAACACAAATATAGAATGTGCAGTGCATAAGTCAGCTAAAAAAATTTTGTTGTTGTTTTATGTTTGAACAGGTTAAAGATACCTGTCAACAATAAAGGTTCATTTGGACTGTATAACCAAATTATCTATGCCACATGAAAGGATGACATGTAATGTTATGTCATAAGGACTCTGTAGCCAACAAGATTGTTCCTATGTCAAGGGATTAGCATATACATCACCTGCTTTGTGGTTTTTATCTCCCCACCCCCATATCTGTAGCCAAGATTTTCAGGAGGCCTCTCCCATCAAATCTGATCTTTATTACTTTTGAAAAAGTCCTGTGGAAACAAAAGCCTCATTCTCAATGCAGCATATTTTCTGTCTTCCATTCTGAAGTTAAGACACTCTTAAAATACATAGGTTTAATGTAGTAGTTTCTCTAATCTAATGTCTCTCAGCAGCTATTGTATTTTTGTTCATTAGCATTTAAAAATTTAAAGTTAACAAAGCACAATATATGATCCTTATGCCCTGAGATATGGTATTACCCATTTTTACATGTTTTTATTCTTCTTTATTACTTTACTGTCTCCTTAAAACATTCACTTTATTATTTATAAACTATTATTTATTTTCTATGATTTTATATATGTATTGTTTTCTTTCTTCAGTATCTAAACACATTTTTTAAGCATACCGTGTATGTTCAGAGGTTTTCTCGGTCTGGATCTGGCTTTTTGTATGCCTATACTGTTTTTTGACCATGTGAGCCAAACCTTGACCTGCTAGTCTCTCCACCACAGGGCAGGCTAGCTTACCACATGATCTGGCAGCTTGTTCCACCTCCTTCCGGTAGGAGAGAGTGGGGCCTCATGCCTGTGTGCCCTGGCCTGGAGCCGTTCAGTCTACCTGCCCCAGCTCTGGGAGGTTTCTGGATCCATACTGCCAGTAGGTGTTTCTACCTAGTCTCCTGTCACCCAGTAGCACATTGCCTGCTGCCAATAAAACCCTTTCTAGTGCTCAGTAGCAGGGCCTCTTAAAAGAGCTGCTCCTCTGTGTGCTGTGAGCACCAAGCCAGGCCCTATGTGGACTTCTGTGCCCCATGTTGGACACCAAATGTAGTTTTTTTTCTGTCAACTTATCGACTGCACATGAATCTACTGATACTTTAATTATTGGTAGTGGTCCCACGGCCTGCAGTCAATACCCCCCTGGCTACTCAGACTGTGGCCTGGAGGGCCTTCTGATCCCAAGGCCCTGGCTCTGCCATAGCCAGATATGTAGGTTTAAACTAAATCTCTTTTGTTCTGTTATCAACAAAGATTTGAAAGTCAGATGTGGGGTTAAAAACGTGCTAGATCAGAAAAACTAAGAACCAACTAGCTGACAGAGATGGAGCCTTTTGCCAGAATCGAGCAACAGACACATCTCTTCACTCATCCCCAAACCAAAAGAAAGCCCCAAGTTCAAGTCCCTGCGCTTTCCTTCCTGTGCATCTTCTTTATTCAAATCGCTGGCTTCTCTATGGCCGATTCTAGTCAGCTAGTCACTAGCTCCACCCCCTTATTCAAGGTAAAGTTTATTTACCAGTCTTGAAGTGTTACAGTACAATCAAAATTCCTGCAACAGTGTTGTCAAAGCTAGTCTTAAACATGTGGGATCCCCGCTATGTCAGCCTTCCATGAAACCAGGACTAAAAATACTTAGCACCATATCTTTCAGTTTTCATTTATTGAAAATAATATCTGCACTCTTTTATTTTTCACAGTTGGTATCTTCTATGCATTTTCCATTTATTTATTTATTTATTTATTTGGTGTATTACTTTCACATGGTTCTTAATGTGTGGCTAACTGTTGGCCATAATGTAGCAAGATTTATTCTTCAATCATGCAGATCTGGAGAATTCTACTCAGGTTACCTAGTAACTGTAATGTGCTCAAAACAATAGTTAACCTCTGGGAGACCCAATGCAGTCCTCTGATGACATCGATATAATCTCTCTCTCTCTCTTCAGTGTGTGTGTGTGTGTGTGTGTGTGTGTGTGTGTGTGTGTGTGTGTGTGATGCTGATAACATGGCATGTGGTATACAGCACTTTGATACTTTGCTTTTCTAGCTAATAGAGTGATTTGAAGTCAGGAAGCCAATGTTCTTCAGCCACTCGACAAAGGATTCTGCTCTCCAGAGATTTTGGGTGGCTTGTTAGTAGAATAATTTGAACCCAGATTGACATTGACCTTCCTTATCATGACAACAGGGAGACACTATTTCCTCTCAGCCACAGCCAGCATGCACTGTGTACCTCCATTGTCTTCCATTGTCCCTCTGTTCTGGATGTGTCTTAGACTCTGTTCATCGCAGAATTAGCAGGTAGTAGGTAATCTGTGCTGCAACACTGGGGAATTGAAAATGGACATTGGTCCTTATCACTAGGAAATATTTAAAGTGTTTTCAGATAAAAGAGTTTCATTGATACTGCAATACTTGTGTTCATAGATACTGTCAAAGCATAAGGAAATATATCATAATCTCTAGGTTTTATATTTCTGTAGTTTGAATAAAAAATACCAGAAAAGACAAGGTTTAATTTTGTAGATATTTCTCAGAAGCATTCAAAATGATGATGCCCATGACACACAGTCAAGCTCAGGCATCTTGGACTGGAGTCTGTGGGCATGGTCCAGTGGCATACCACTTGTCCAGTTTAGATGGGTACTGCACAGGATTCTATCCCTAGCATGGCAACTGTTGTCCCTCCACTCAAAAGGAAAGACAAAGGAAAGTGTTGTGGTTTGTTTGTCTGTTTATTTGGGGCAAATTTAAATGGCAATCTAGCTGGGCAGTGGTGGCACATGCCCTTAATTACAGCACTCTGGAAGCAGAGGCAGGTATCTCTGAGATGTAAATCAGTGTAGTCTACAGAGTGAGTTCCAGGACATCAGGATTACACATAGAAACCCTGTCTAGAAAAGCCCCCCCCACATACACACAAAATACACACCTACCTACATATATATGTATGTATATGTATATATGTGTGTGTATGTATATATACATATGTATATGTATGTGTGTATGTGTGTATATTTATGTATATGACAATCTAGTGAAAACTTGCTTTAATCTACCATTTTTATTCAGACAGTATATCATATAGACCTCCAACTAAGTAGCTAAGGATGAACTTGAACTCCTGATCCTCCTGCCTCCACCTCTCAAGTAGTGGAATTACAGACATGTACCACCCTCCTGGTTTTAAATAACCTAGTCTACAAACAAACAGGCAAGAGCTCATATTTTTAGCCCTCATCATCATCATGCTCCACTATAAATTCTACACCAACCCAAAAAAAAAAAAAAGAAAAGAAAAGAAAAGAAAAGAAACTTAAGGAGTTTTTATTTTATTTTTATTTATTTTTTTAGGAATATATTTTACTACAGGCAATTGAAATAATAGTTGCTTTTAATTTTTCTCTCTCAGATGCTAGCCTACTTTCTATATTAGTTTATATCATTGCAGGAAACATTTTAGCTCTGAGATATTCAAATGTTCATTTTCCACGTAATATTTGAAAAGTTTCTCAGTAGATTCCAGGAATTCATTTCAATGGAGTCTTTATTTTGTCACTCAATAATTTAACCAGCAGTTATTGAGAACCTGTATGTGCTAGACACTGGCTTGGTGCTGAGGGACACAAGGCTCAAAAGACACATTAGCTCCACTCAACAGTCTTTTGACAGACATTTAATGAAAAAAATCTCCTGTTCCTGTTTTAAGCAGCTATGGATTCCTCCAGGCCTCATTAAGTAACCTCTGTTACATGTGGGTCACCTGATGTAGGTCTCTCTATTGAATGCATTGAATGCCTGCTTGAAGGTTTGTTCTGTTTTGTTGTCATTACTGTTTTTCAATATATTCTCCTTAAAACTTCTGACTATCCTATCAAGCAAGTCCTATCGACTGTCTTTGGTTCTTCTCCAAGGTCTGCAGTATGCGGCCAAACATTAACTAGAGCCAGGGTGGCATACAGACACAAGTGGCAGATGCTCAATACCACACAGCTCTATGGTGTTGTCACTTGACTATCTAGAGTATAATTAAAAGATTAGAAAACCGTACATCAGCCAGCTTGAAGTTCTCCAATGCTCCTTCCAAGTCGGAGCACTCAAAATGAAAGAACTGTAAAGTGTCCCAGTTTGGGAAGAATTCTTATCATTCAGAAATTATTCACATGTCCACTCCTCACTGGCACAGGTTGCAGTTTGTGCAAAGGCTCAATTGGGTCTTTCTCGCCAATTTATTCTGCGGTGTGTGTCCTGTGGCTCTCTTGAGGAGACAAAAGGAGCTCTCTCCCTCTCTCTCTCTCTCTCTCTCTCTCTCTCTCTCTCTCTCTCTCTCTCTCTCTCTCTCTCTCTCTCTCTCTCTCTCTCTCTCTCTCTCTCTCTCTCTCTCTCTCTCTCTCTCTCTCTCTCTCTCTCTCTCTCTCTCTCTCTCTCTCCTCTCTCTCTCTCTCTCTCTCTCTCTCTCTCTCTCTCTCTCTCTCTCTCTCTCTCTCTCTCTCTCTCTCTCTCTCTCTCTCCTCTCTCTCTCTCTCTCTCTCTCTCTCTCTCTCCTCTCTCTCTCTCTCTCTCTCTCTCTCTCTCTCTCTCTCTCTCTCTCTCTCTCTCTCTCTCTCTCTCTCTCTCTCTCTCTCTCTCTCTCTCTCTCTCTCTCTCTCTCTCTCTCTCTCTCTCTATCTCTCTCTCCTCTCTCTCTCTCTCCTCTCTCTCTCTCTCCTCTATCTCTCTCTCTCTCTCTCTCTCTCTCTCTCTCTCTCTCTCTCTCTCTCTCTCTCTCTCTCTCTCTCTCTCTCTCTCTCTGTCTGTGTGTGTGTGTGTACAGGATTGTCTTAGTTACTTTTCTGTTGCTGTGAAATGATACCATGACCAAGGCAACCTATAAAAGGAAGCATTTAATTAAGTGCTTGCTTACAGTTTCAGAAGGTGAATCCATGACCATTATGGCAAGAAGCATGGTGGCAGGCAAGTAGGCATGGTGATGAAGTAGTAATTGAAATCTTATACAGTATCTGCAATTTTGAGTTAGCAGTGGGGAGTTAGGGGTGGGGAGGGAGACATGACTGGGCCTATTGTGGGCTTTTGAGGCCTCAAAGCCCACCTACAATGATACACCTTCTCCAGAAAGGCCAGACCTCCTAATTCTTCCCCCAAACAGTTCCATTAAATAAGTACCAAGCATTCAAATATATGAGCCTTTGGGGTCCATGCTCAGTGAAACCACTGAGAAGAGATTAACCAGGAATTAGAACTGGCTGGGGAAAGGAAGCTAGGAGGTAATGATGGCAGCATGGGTGCGTACCTCTGAAAGGCAGGAACTGGGAGTCTTCCCTGCATATCACATATCTCTACCGGGAGGCATGAAGTGCTTCAGTTAATTCATCCCAATCTTGACCTTAAAGCTGGTGAATGAGGGACGACTGGCTGTGAGCTTTCTGAAGACACACTTCACCTGCCAGATGAGCAGAAAGCTCTGTGGCCTTCCGGTACCCAGTTTTTGGTAAGTAAATACAATTTCTTATTAACATTCTCTGTTCTCCACTTGCTGGTGACACCACATCAGGAAACTGAGTCACACAGGCCATAATTAGGATGTGGGTGCTGCCTTTGAGCTTTTGTTCCAGTACGAGCCCCCTGGATTGCACAGAACTATCTGAAATCATGTGCCTTGGATGCTTGAGATTCTGAGATGAAAACAGATAAGTAGTATCTCTATCTGCCTCCAAGAATATACATATGTACATGTAGTTTGCAGTTCCGATTAGTGTGTTATGAGCATCTATGAACATTCTGTTGGTCAAACACATTAGAGTCCCATTATTAGAATAGGAGTTGGTGGCTGCCAAATGTCTTCAGCTTTGACATCAAAGTGGGAATGACAGCCAACTGGTATCCAAGGAGCCTCTCATCATGGAGTTAACTGATTTTATATCGATATTTTCAGTTTCCGTGCTTGCTTTTGCTTCCTTCCTGGGCAACCTATGTATAGTTGTTATTTTGGATCAGTTTTTGTAATCTTCCTATTAAGTGAGACAACTATGTAAACAAGATGTAAGGCATTATTGGTTTATCAAAAGTATGTCTGGTCCATTGCCAAGATTCATTGATCTGTTTATTATGACCCTACCCAGTGCAATTTTAGTGGCAATTTAAAAAAAAAATTGTCTTAGGGTTTCACTTACAGAAGTCCACTGTTCATTTATTAACCCCCATTTGAAGGCTAGCTCACTGATCTTACCAGCTTTATTATGACAGTTGTTATAATCCACCGCAGCCAGGGAGCCATATCCCAATTATATGTTCCATTGTTTCACTTGTGATATGAGAGCGATACAAATTGTTGATGATAATTATGTTGATTTTCAGCAGTTTGCAAATTAGTAAATTAGTGCATTTAGAAATATAAATATACCCAAAGGCTAATACGTGTGTTGGGACTAGTTAAAGAGTATTTATTGACTGTCTACATAGTGTGGTGGACTTCAATAGACACAGTGGTAGGGAATACCAGTGACAGCATAAAACAAACAAGGAATCCACTCTGGCACAGGTTGTAGTTTGTGCTAAAGAGAGAGATGAATGTGCCTTATTAATCCTGTCTGCTTTTTCTAGAAACCAAGTATCCTGAAACAGTGGCATGTGGCAATAATTTACTACCTTCCACTGTCCTGTTGTGGGTTGTCTGGCTATTCTTTGCTGGTCATACCTGGCCTCAGTTATGCCAGATGAGCATCTGTCTAAAGAGTCACTGGGGCTGGGCAGTAGTGGCAAATGCCTTTAATCCTAGCACTTGGGAGGCAGAGGCAGGTGGATCTCTGTGAGTTCAGGGCCAGCCTGGTCTAAAGAGCTAGCTCCAGGACAGGTTCCAAAGCTACAGAGAAACTCTGCCTCGAAAAAAAGAAAAGGAAGGAAGGAAGGAAGGAAGGAAGGAAGGAAGGAAGGAAGGAAGGAAGGAAGGAAAGTCATTGGTGCTACCTGTGAGCTAGGCCCTCTCTTCCTTTCTAGGGATCCTCTCATCCTCAGGGAAGCTGGGACAGCTTCCAGATGTGTCTTCTGGGTCACGTTGATAAACAAATGACCCTTCTCTTTGTTGTTGTTGTTTTTCAAGACAGGGTTTCTCTGTGGCTTTGGAGCCTGTCCTGTAACTTGCTCTGTAGACCAGGCTGGCCTCGAACTCACAGAGATCTGCTTGTCTCTGCCTCCCAAGTGCTGGGATTAAAGGTGTGCACCACCGCTGTCCAGTTCAGATGGCCCTACATATGATGCAAGCAGCAAGGTTGTGTGACCTAGGCATGCGCATCTGTACACATATCAAGAGGGTGGTGCCTTAGTGTTTCTGTTTCTATGATGAAGCCAAACACAACACAGGGAGGAAAGGGTTTATTTTACCTTATGGCTGGAATTCATAGAAGCCAGGGGAGGAGTTCATTTCTGGGATCAGGACCTGCAGCAGAGAACATGGAGAAACACTGCTTTTTAGTTTGTCCCTCATGGCTTACTCAGCCTGCTTTCTCATAGCACCTAGGACCACCAGCCCAGGTGTGACAGCACTTGCAGTGGTCTGGGCCCTCCCACATCAATCATCAACACAGAAAATAAAATGCACCACAGGTTTGCCCACAGGACAGTCTAGTAGGGGCATTTTCTCAATCAAGCTTCCCTTCCCAAATAACTCCAGCTTGTGTGGAGTTGACATAGAACTAGCCAGCTTAGTGGGATATAGATCATGTTTTATAATCTATACATTCATATGAAAAATGAACCCTTTATAAGAATTATGGTTATACTTCAAAATTCCTATTCTAGTAAAACCAGGCTTTTCTTATACCTGAAGTTCATATAGATTCCTTCCCCTATAGATCCCTTTGCTTATGTTACCCCAAGTTCTTTAAGTATAGAAGGGCTTTGATACATGATTTTTCTTGTCAAATTGTTTAGTTGAGTGTCCCGAAACCAGAGGCATGCTATTGGACTATTGTTGATATTTAGTCTAACAATAGTGGACTTCCATTTACACTTTGAAATTTTCTAGCGGGTGGGGGATAACTGTAGAGCCCTGGAAACAAAGAGTAATCAATTAAGTTTGTGTTCCCAGTGTTAAAGTCAGTTTATCTTCAGTTGCTTTTAATTTTCTGAGCCAGGAGGCACGTATTATTTAAACTTTTAAGAAAATCTTCTAATAGAAAATAATGGGTTCTAAAATATTGCAGCACTCTAGAAAACATGTTATTAATTGTATGGCACTTAGGACATGCTCTGTGATGAGAGTATACTACCTTCTGTTGTTGAACACTGTTCCTACGTTAAAATCCTGAGGTTTCATTTAAGTGTCGTGTAGAAAGAGATCTTTGCAGTTTTATTGACGGTGAATTTATTTGGGATTTAAACCATTTTCTGAGTCAGTTTTTCATTCTCCTACTTTTGAAAAGTCAAAAGATACAAAAGGTTGAGTCCAGTCAAAACCCCACTATCCCTCAGCTCTCTCTGTGTGATTATTTTCTAACTTCCCTGTGTTCTTTTAGAGGTACTTTGCCTCAGTTTACCCATGCATGACAATGCACAAAAGGCAGCATGCTGCCCATTGAGTTCTTTGCTCTGCTTTCCCTCTTTCTGTGTCTTCTTCAATTTCAGTGTTCAAAGACCTGCTCTTTTCTTTTTTTTTTTTTTTTTTTCCACAGCTCAAAAGTATTTACGATATTCGGCATAGCCTAACGCCTTTAAACACTATGGAACTCACATTGGTTGGTTTCTTGTCTCTTGCCATCCCAAACCAAGCTGCCGTGAATGACAATGCTGCTTTCCTCCAATAGAGATATACCTAGAATTTTCTAGAAATTCAACGGATATATACATTTGTAATTGGGATACATGTTGTCAAATAGATTTCTCTAGCAGACTGTATCAGTTACTTTTCTGTTGCTGAAAAGCAAACAAGTAACTGATACAGTCTGCTAGTCATTCAAGGCAGCCAAAAGGAATCATTTCTCTCAAGTAGCTTTTGATTCCTTTTGGCATAAAATTCCTGTCCATTGTGGCAGGAAAGCATGGCAAGGGGATCAGGAAGCTGACTGGTCACACTTCCTCCTTACATAGGAAGCAGAAAGAGAAAGAGAGAGAGGGGGGGGGGCAGGCTACGGAAACACAAAGCGGGCCCCAGTGATATGCTCAGTCTCCTCAAACAGCACTGCCCACTGAGCCACCACCCAGATGACCCAGCTTATACTTCCCACAGCAGTGTGTCAGTACATCTGTCTCCACACCTTTGTGCAGGAATTATGAAAATGGTAGTTACTGACTGTAGTAATATTATGGCAAGTTGCTTTTCTGTAATGCCTTGAGGAGAAAGCATATGTTGTCATACTCTGAATCCAAACAACAATGGGTTATATTTTGCCATCCCACTCTCTTTGGTTATGACCTGAAAGCTCACGTGTGCTATCTGTCCAATGTCACATAGTGTGTAAAAAGAACACCGGATCTGGAGCTCAAGTCCCCAGCTCTGAATCAGAGTTTCTGGTAGTCAAATAAAGTGGCTCTAACACTTGACAGATGTGAAATTTCTTGCATCCATAATTATATCGCACCCGAGACTGGCTTTACTTTGAGAGTGAATGACAGTGTCGGCTAGTCTCAAATTCCTGAACTTAAAATGACTTCCTGACTCAGCAGCCCCTGCAGCTGTGAATACACAGATGCCCCAACATGGCTCTATGTTTTAAGATCACTAAGCACCAGATATTCCATGGTTCTTACATCTATGGGCTAACCAAAAGCCATCTAATTGGACTTAAGGTCCATTCAATACCTGGGAATTCATGCCTGCTACTGTAAGCATACCCCGCTACTCATAGCTGGAGGGGTCATGAAACCTGGAGAAGAACCCATTTCTGCCATTTCCCTAAAACAGTACAATGTCTAATGGCATTCTAATTACTTATCCTGGACCCACAGATACGTCATTGATGGCACAGCGACAGACACTGGATTTGAACTCGGACTTAAATGTACACCGGGTGAAGCCTAACAGGTGGTTTTCTCCCATTATCTTACTCTGTATGTGGAGTAACCATACTGGGGCAGCCTCTGTTACCAAGAAGCCAGGAAGAGCAAGGGACTCAATTTTACACTGAAAAAGCTTTCAGCCTCATATAGAGACAATAAATAAAAATTGATGCCAGTGGTCACAGATGCTGACAGAAGGAAGGAAGAAGGTAGGGCGTGGAGGGATGCTCCCTTAAGACCTTGGTCCCTACCTACAGCCCGCCCCTTCATTAGCAAGGGGTTTAAACACTTCCTGTCATCCACCTTTCAGCCTATGATTTCCTGATGCAGATGTCATTCCATACTTCTGAAATAATTCTAAAAGGTTTTAACATTAGCTATGGTTTACTGAGGTCCTTCTATGTGGGGCAGTAAGCTCTTCTCTTTGACTTATTCACTGACTTTCACGAGGGCTGTATGAGGTGGTTAGGTATTACTGTTTCAGATAAACTACAACACACAGAAGCTAAATACCTGTAGCAACTGCTTCATACTTCCCTACATCATTAGGTGAGGCTCTGAACCTGCCTGTTCCCAAGCTTATACTCTGAATGAGCAAGTACTGATTCCCATATTGTCTTTTTTTTTTTTTTTTTTTTTGAAACTGAGGGTAAACTTTGTTCCAGTTTAAAATGAGCTATAATTCACATATGTAAAACTCACCTCCTCCAAGTCCATGCTGTATAGTCCAGTGTCTTTTAAGATTTGCTTTAGCCAGGTGTGATGGTGCACAACTTTAGTCTTCATCACTTGTAAGGCAGAGGCTGGCAGCTATATCTGAGTTCAAGCTAGTTTGGTCTCCATAATAAGTTCCAGCCAGAACTACATAGTGGACCTGTCTCAAAACTCAAAAGAAGCAAATTAAAAAAATTAAAGTGTGTGTGTGTGTGTGTGTGTGTGTGTGTGTGTGTGTGTGTGTGTGGTCGCTTATGGGGGGGATATGCAAGAATGAGTGCAGTTCCCAGGGAGCCCAGAGGGCATCAAATTCCCTGCAGCTGGAGTTACCAGCAGTTCTGCCTGCCTGATATGGGTGCTGTGAACTGAACTGGGGTCCTCTGTAAGAGTAGTTTGTGCTCTTAACCATTGTGCCATCTCTCCAGCCCTCAGAGTCTTTTAGTATATTCATAAAATTGTACAAATAACAACGCTGTCTAATTTCAGAACATTTTCATCATCCAGATAAGAAACTGTGTGTTTTCCTTCTTTCTTTTCTTCTCCTAGCTCCTGGACTCCTTTCTGACTTGCTGGGCTCTCTTATTTTGTTTGGTTCATATAAACATAATCATGTATTGTCTTTTGCATCTAGTTGCTTTCAGTCAGTATCATAATAATGTTCATGCATACGGTAGCATGCACCTGCCATTCATTTGCATGACTGATATTTTCATGACTCCGTTGCATAAAGAGACTACTTTTTATGCATTTATTAGTACAAGAATATTGAGTTGTTTTGACATTTTTACTTATGAAAAATGCTTACACATACTCCAAGTATGTTTTGTGGACATAGGTTTTTAATTCTCTTGAATTAACATTCTCTGTATTTAACCTTTGAAGACTAGATGAGATGATTTTCTGAGATGGATTCACTTTGAGTGTTTAGTTGATCCAGGTTCCTCATGTGAACAGAACACACAGTATTCATCCTTTTACTCATTCAGCATAGTGTCTTCAAGTCTTACATGTGCTCTAATATAGTCTGTGGAAGTTTTTTTTTTTCATTCACATCTCTCTGATGGTGAATGACATGTATGCGCACATCACCCATTTGTATATTGCCTGCCTCCGGAAAACTGTTCATTTAAATCTCTTTGTTGCCTTGATGGATGGTCTGTGACTGCTGGAGTTTGTGTGTTAATATTTGCTGTGTCTAATAGTGGTGTGCGTGCATGTACATTCTCTCTCTCTCTCTCTCTCTCTCTCTCTCTCTCACACACACACACACACACACACACACACACACACACACAAAAATCTCAGCTCGCAGAGAGGCTGAAGTAGAAGGAACACTTGAGCCTAGAAGTTTGAGACCATCTAGGGTGACATAAAAAGAGTCTAAGTCTCCATCTCAGAAATAACAGACACAAACAAAACTCAGTGGCCAAGGGATAGTGATAAGCTATGGGGCCATTAAGAAATTAGTAAGCAATGAGGACAAAGTACTCATGAATAGGATTAGTACCATGTAAGGATAGCCTTCTGTCCCTTCTACTATGTGGAGACTCATCAAGAAAGCCCTTATTTCAAGGCTGTGACCTTGAGCTTCCAGCCTCTAGAACTGTCAGAAATAAATATGTATTCTTTATAAATTAGCGTCTGGTATTTTGTGATGGCAAGTTAGATGGACTACAGCACTATCCATAATGCAATAGTTACCTTTTAGATTGTCTTATAGTACATCACTAGGCATTATCTCTTATTCTCCCTCTAGAATCAACAAGGTAAATCATAGCCAGTGTATTAATTGTAACAATGGCCTATTCAACCAGGAGTGTTTTTCAACCTAATGAAGAAAACCTTCAATTATAATTATCAATAATACAAATAATTTTAGAAGTTACTGATATTTTAATTAGTCTGATTCTTAAAAGTGGTGATGGATATAGTCTCTCTAACTTTACCATCCTGTGTTTTCTTTATTCCCCAAGCAAAAGAATGTCTCATTTCCCTGGACTTAACTATAAATCCTTGCTTGGGTTTTTAGATGGCACATTGCTTGTTCCTTATTATAAACAGCCATATTATATCACAATAATTGTTCCTTAGTGAGGGCAGAAAGGTCTGGTTAAGTCAGGATTTTTGTGTTTGATTCTTTTGAGTCTCACTATATAGCCCACACTAGCTTTCCTCCACCCCCCCAGACTTGTGGGATTACATGTATGTACTACCAGGCCTAGCTCAAAACTCATTAAATTCATTAAAGTGGAACCTTTCACTGTGGGGCTAGGTTAGTTAGATGAGAGTTTAAATGACAACAGATTGTTAATTTTTAATATGAGATTATGGACTTAAATAAGTGAGTAACTTTTCCTGTGTGGATATTTATGAAACCTAGCCTTTAATTAATCTTCTCAATATTCGTCACACCTTCCCCCAAACAGGAGTAATGGCCACATCTAAATGCTAATATCCAAAATAGTTTAGAGTTCAAATTTTCCTTACCCTGCTTTATGTTAGATTCTCTTAGGAGTTCCTAGTGTCTGTGGCCAGAGATTTCCAGGTCATGTCTTTGGGTTTGAAGCAAATCAAATACGCCAAACATTCTGTTCCCATCTTATTTGGCTGTGCATGTTCAGAGCACTATTACAGTATTATGTTTTCCATTTTGCATGGGTATAAATTAAAGCACAGAGAGGATTTGATTAGCTCAGGATCCCAGAGTGACTGGCAATGATGGGAATAAAGGCTGGCTCCCCAGATTCCTGGCCCAGTTCACTCTGTACCAAACCACAGGTATGTTGCTTTTTTGCTGCTGAGGCCACACAGTGTTCCTTGGAAAGGATGCCCATTAGCTCCGGGAGGATGAAGGCACACGGGGAGGCTTCAGAGGACCAGAGAGGCAGAGTAAAGGCCAATGACTTCCTGGAGGGCTGAGTGAACATTCTGAATACAGTTGGAAAACATGTGGCTAGCTAACACTTAACTGAGTTTGAGGATATTTATTTTAAATGTGGAGCCACTTTGCCTGTATAGCAGTATCTAGTGTTTTTTTCTTGCTCTTATATACTCTTGAGAGAGAGAGAGGGAGAGAGAGAGAGAGAGAGAGAGAGAGAGAGAGAGAGAGAGAGAGAGAGAGAGAGAGAGAGAGAGAGAGGGAGGGAGGGAGGGAGGGAGGGAGGGAGGGAGGGAGGGAGGGAGGGAGGGAGGGAGAGAGGGAGGGAGAGACAGAGAGATAGAGAGACACAGAGAGACCGAGAGAGAATTATAAGCCACTGTAAAGTTTTTAAAGAGACATTGAAGAGTGGTGATGATGAGACTAGAACTGAGAATTTTCAGTGACTGGAAATCTGGCCTCCAGATACAGCTTAGGCTTAGAGGAAGGATATATACAAGGTTCCAGTGTAACTCCAATCCAATAGAGGGCTGTAGCTGGAGAAGCTGTCCCTGCATGTTTCTCAGACCACATCACTCATTAAACACATGGTTCACCCTGGGGTTATATGACACCAACAGCTTGGTCACCAGAGTTCACAGATTCTTATTTTATTTTCATTGAATCATTTATCTCCAGCTAAACTCTTAATTTGTTAATGTCTTTGTTGTCTGTTTCCTCCACTAAATGTGAAGCCAGGAAAAAGCATGCCTTAATCAAAGTTTTATCACCAGCACTTAAAGCAGTGTCTGGAACCTAGCAAGAAATGTGTATGCACAAATGAAGCAGCCATCGGTGACATCACTGGGGGAAATCCTCTTCAACACGTGCATTGCCCTAAGAAATTGCCTAATCATGAGCTTTGGAATGACTTCAGCAAGTGCATTAGATAATGCCTCCAAAATGTTCACTAACTTCACAGAGCACATTAGTCAGGCCTCTCAGTTCATTCAGGAGGATGAACTCAAGAGTTTGCATAACCATTGGGGCTAGTGTCCTACTGAGCAATTTTTCATACATATGCATTAGAGGAGGGAAGGCAGGTGTCTTGGGTGTCAGGGATCAGCTATAGCTAGCTGCTGTAGAGCTCTGATGAAAAGCAGAGGAAATTAAAGTTGTTGGGCCTTGTGGTCACAAGGGCAAGTGTTGCATTTGCAAGGTCATCATGGGATAATTCAGGGTGTAGCTTGCAACACATTTTGCTGCTGAAAAGGAGATTCTTTTCCCTACCACATCCGACACATGGTTTGCCAGAGGAAGGGCACGAGATCAGGAGCACTGATGAGCTGGCGTGGTGTTTTCAAGCCACATCTCTAGTAAACCAATGACTCCCTTCTGACTCCACTGAAAGCCAACAGAATTTATTCATTACCAAGTGTGAACAGCATCACACAAGCCTCCAGATTGCTTTTGCCTGCTATGCCAAAAAGCACTTTTCGGGGAAAAAAAATCTAAAATAAAACTGTCAATGTTTGATGGAAGGGAAACATTTTATCCTGCTTCTTAGATGAAGATAAATACAAGATTTATCTCTGTGTTATAAATCTAGGAATTAAAAGCAAAAAGGATATCATTATATGAAAATACATTTAGGAAACCACACAGTGTACTTCATATGTGGAGAGCAGATAAAGAGCCAAGCAACTGCTATTAGCAGGCTGGGGGCATACGTTCATGCCCATAACTAAGTGATCTGAGCTTCCCCAAAGCCCTAAGTGACACGAGTCAGACAGCGTGAGACCATATGTCTAACATGTTTGTCTGCCTATGGCAGCCAAAGCATTTATAAAGAGATTGGTAGCTTGTGATACAACCTTAGCTTATTTGTTTGTGCTTGGTGGCCTTTGCAAAGTTACTTATGTTCCGTGAGACCTAGTTTCTTCATGCAAATTAAAACATAAATTATCTTATGGGGTTGTTGAAAATATAGAGTGAGGTCATTTGAACAAGGAAATTTGTAGGTATTTGGTTCATATTAGCCTCTTTCTTTCTTTTTTTTTTTTTTTTTTTTTGGCCACCACATGATCCAGTAGCTCAATCTGAATTAAATGGAATTATTCCCAGGACTGTATCATAAACTCAGTGCCCTGCAGCATCATGAGATAAACCTAGCCTTTAGCCAAGTTATACCCAATGCCCAAGAGCATCCCGACTCCATCAGTTTCTACCTTGTTGATGATGAGCTTGTGAAGATCACTTCCTGTGAGGTGCTTTTCCCCCTCCAAATACAAACTCAGTAAAGACACTTTCAGTGTCTTTTCTTTTTATATATTTAGGCATCTCTGCATGTGTGTGCACATGTGAGTGCAGGTACACCCAGAGAACAGGAGGGGGCAGCAGAGTTCATCCCAGGAGCTGGAAACTGGGGTCCTGGAAGAGCAAGTGCTCTTACAACTATTGAGTCATCTTCTCCAGTTCTCTCTTTTCTGTAGTCTTGTAGACCACTTAAATTGAATCAAGGTTTTGTTGAATAGTAAATGCCAGAAAAATAATGAGCGCCTTTGTTTATGCAAGAAGATCATAATTTTATACACACACACACACACACACACACACACACACACACACACACACACTCACACACATATATATATATAATCTCAGTCATTACTTAAGCCTAAGGGTGAGACCTTTAGAATCTAACTTACCAAGTACATTTTCAAAGTAAGGAGTTCAAAAATGTACTTGGTAAGTTAGACTTTAATTTGGTAAAATAGAGGTAACTTGTCCTGAGACAAGGAGATTGAAAACAAACACTTTAGGGAATCTCTGCTTGATGCAATTATATTGTAATCTGAAGAAATTGAGCTTTTAAACAGTTGCTTTTTGCTTGAACACAAGACATACTGTGGCCTAGATTATAAATTAATGCATCAGAACAAGCAATTTTAAGTAAAAACTAGCTGGAAAAAAAAAAAGAAAAAAAGGCTAATCCACATGACCATGTCTAATTAGAGTCAAAGTTACCATGATCACATGCTCTTAGATTCTGCAAGGAGGGAATTTAAATTTCTGCAGACATATGTTTGCTATGCAAAATTATTTTATGCTTAAGAACTAAGCTTTGTGTTTATTGAGTATTTTACTGAACCCCTTTTATGTTTCTGTGTCTGCTACCACACATACAAAGCTTGAGGGGACAGAGGAAATATGCAACTGATGGGCAATCTGCCTTCAAAAGCTTACTTTTCATCATTAACATAAAATGACCACAAATCTTTAAGTGTGCAATTATGTGACAAATGATTGACTTGTATTTTTAAGAACTGAAGGGCTCAGGGGACAGAGAAAGAGTCTAAGAAAAAAGGAAGGCTCAGGAAAGGTTGAGAATCTGGTGAAAATGCCTGAAAGCAAGTAGATTCCCAGGCTGGAGGGTGGACTTGGGAATGATATTTCTTTCAACACATAGATGCTAAAATGTTCTGAAAGAAACTAGCTTGAATTTTAGAACCTTCCTTGTCCATACAACAAATACAGTGACAACTAATTTTATAAATGTGTTACAAAGACTCAATAAAGAAATGACATGTAAAGAAAATGAATAGGTACTTAGTGAATTTCACCTAGTGTTATAGCTCTTAATGCAGCTATGCCTATTTCTTTTGTGACTTCAACTTACTTTTGAAGTTAGAACAGACATAAAAGGATAGAAGAAGCTGTGAATGGAGTTAAGAGAGCGGAGAGGAAAGTGCATAAGTGATCACACGTCTGCAAGGAGGCCAATACAAGAGCAGTAGGTTTGTGCGTGAGTGGGGGAAAACACTATAAAGAGGGCCATTCATTCTTTCAAAGCAAATTTAGTTAACCACAACTAGGTACCAGACATCTTCTTGATAGGGGAGCTAAAGGCATTACAATTTCTCTTGACATGGCAGAAGACATGGCAAGATAGGCATTTAGCTACACGTTAAAAATAGAACTGAAGAAGCTAAAATCTTGCAACAAGAAAGTTAGAATGTGGATGGAAGAATGTGGAAGAAGCACGGTAGGCACATGAACAATTACGCTGCAAGAGTGGTGGTCACAGTGAAGTGTGAGTAGGTGGCTGTGAGGGAGAAGCATGATTTCATACAATTATTAGTAAGAGGAGTCACAGTTGAGCACAAGGTCTACCTTTGTGCAAATGGAAGAACACTAGAGATAGGGAAGGGGAAGTAAAAAGGACATATGTGGGAGAATAGTGGATGCTCTCAGTGTTTGGACACAACTGGGATAAGATGAGCTGTTTGTTGAATAGTCAACTAGCATGATACATGCTGACATTAGCTAAAGAATTAGACTGTGTGTGTGTGGGTGGGGTGGGGGACAAATGGGGACTCAGGTTGCAGGTAGAATGGCTCAGCTCCCGTGAGGACCAAATGAAAAGAAGCAACTGAGAGACTCACCATGGGAGTGCCCTGCTCTCACATGTGAGTGGGGAAAGGATGAGGTGAAGGGGAGGGAGGGACTGGCATGGGAATCAGAAAAGAGCCAGCAGAGGGAAAGAACAGCATCAAAGACATCACCACCAGTGGGAATGGGGCTGCGGCAAATACTACTGCATTTAACTACAAGGTGATTCAGAGATAACTGAATCACTGCAACTTATTCCTTTAGAACAGGAGACTCAAAGTGAAGCTCGGGGGTGGGTGTGAAACCCTGAATTCCATTGCTGGTGCTGAAGAAAAAGTTACAGTAGGAAAATAGTAAATTATTTTAATATGGAGAAACACAGATTTAATGTTTTCAAAATCTGGCAGACATTAATCCTTCGATTTCAAGTGGACAATTAAACGTCTTGAGGATTCTCCCAATTATATTTTTGTGACACTTTACCCACGTTTTAAAAAACAATGTTTGATTATAATAGTAAGTGGTGACTCGGAAAGCTTCTTGGTTTGTTTGCAGTTGCTATAATAGATTACGTGAGACTGGATAATTTATGTTCTCATCTTGGGTTCATAGTTGTGCAGGGTGGGAAGATCATGGCCATTGGACGGATCCCTAGAGGGTCTCATTCTGAAACACGGAACAGTGAGTAACTGCATGAAGAAAGCAAGTGGCCATATGCAAGAGAGATGTGTACCGGGATGAAGGAAGCCCACTCTCCTAGAAAATATTAATCCTTCCATGATGGTGGAGTCCACGTGACCTAATTAGCTCGTAAATTGCCTCCGCCTCTTAACATAGCTACCTTGAAAAAATTAAGCTTCAGTGTGAGTTTTGGCGGGGACGAAGTGTAACCACATCATACCACAGGGGTACATGAAAAATCTCAAGTTTGCTGAAACAAACAATAACAGCAACACAAAACAATTACCCGGCATGGTTGGTAGCTCAAATCAAGAATTCTAACATGAGGCAAGAAGATCACCATTTATTAAGGGAAAGCTTGGATTACACAGTTAAGTTTCAGGCCAGCCTGGACTTGTATTCTCTTAAATGGTTAAGACAAAAATCTAAAGAACTAAAGTTCTTCTTCTTTTTTTTTTTTTTTTTTTTTAAATATCAACTCTTAGCACTCTTTTTTGGGAGTAGTACTTCTCACAGCCGTAATGTGACCTTCTGCAACCTACCCGCCCATGTTCCTTGATTGAAGGTGGTTGCCTGATGCCCTGTTGTCAATTTCAACAGGTTTGAGGAAATAATTCAGGGTACCCAAGTTGTCCCTGGGACATTGCTGAGCAATCTTATAAACATCCAGTGGGTTTATATTTCTCCTTTAGACTGTGAATTAAATGCTGATGTTTGGTGGTGACCCCAACAAATGGAATCTAGTTTTCACTCAGGTTGGGCTCATGGTATCCATATTCCATTAGATGTTATATCTGGTACACAAATAGGCAGGCACTGTCAAAGAGACAACTACTTTAACTGACATTTGTAGGCATTCAACCACTAAGCAGAAATCTGGTATAACAACGAATTGCAGTTACACCAGAGCGTTAATCTAACTAATCTTTATCAATAAAAAGTTGGGAGTCATTTGTTGAGGTAAGAACCTGAAAGATCAGAGAATCAAGGAACAGCTACCAGTCTAGTCACCTGCTATGTTTCCCATTCCTCTGTCCAAGATCCTTTCTCTGCCCTGCCTTACTACTTCCTGTCTCTCTCAATCTTCCAAACCTCTAATGTTAATGTAGGTTAGCTAGTGGTTAGCTCTACCTTCTGACTCCAAGAAAGTTTTGTCATAACACAATTCAAAATATCACACAACGTTACACTTTGACATATAGAACAAAATTTATGTCGCTTTAGCTAGAAAAGACCATTTCTCTGGCCCTATCCTTCTACAGGGCTCTGGTACAGAGTCCAGCCAGCTGCACAATTAGAAATTACATAATTGGGGGGACTCTGTGGCCAACTTCTGGACTTACACTGGCCAGTGAACAGTGTCTTCCTGGGCTCCTTTTGAGCCAAACCATCAGCCTTCTCCATGGTGTACATTTTGTAGTGGACAGTGGTGGCAGTGAAGTCGTTGGTCTCTCTGGATTGTTTTTCTTGTCCCCACTCTAATAAGGGAAGACCACTCCAGGAGGAGTGAAGTAGTATTGGCAGTCTACCTTTCCTTATGTCACAGATGCTACCTCCTTTACAGAGCATGCTCCAAAGATTCTTGGTGTCATCACAGGGCTGTCTTTTTTTTTTTTTTTTTTTTTTTTTTGATCTTTGCCATCTGTTGAGTGTTATCATGGTCTCTTAGATGAACCCTCCTCTGAAGCAGTCTAACTTCTGTCACTTTTACACCATCCCTTTTGCTAGTTCAGAAGCAGTTAGAATAGTCTATATTCCCCAAGTCCCCAACAACAGTTAGGGGTCCCTCTGAGAATAAGGAATGGGTGACTGGGGGTTAGACAAAGGGTTACCCGATAGGCAGACACAGGGGAATGAGGGGTCATGACTAGATTATAAAGATGGATGGAGAACTCCATAGATGACTGGCTTCTTCCTCACCAAACTGAACTAAGGGGGGGGGAGGGACAAAAAAAAAAACCAAAAACAAACAAACAAAAAAACAAAAAACATGCAGCTTCAAACCCTATGAGCCCATCTGACAAGTTTAAGTCCAGACCAGGATTGCTGACCCTAAAGCTGTGCACTATCAGCCTCTCTATCTTTGTTTGAAATGACCAACAGCAACGAGGTGGAAGATCCCTCAAAGGTCCTAAAACTCTGTAGCCCTCAACCAGAGACCCGGTTTCCATATCCCGGGCCGCCTCCCTCTGCTTTAAAGTGGGTCTTTCTCTTTGTGGCCTTGCTGTATTTTCTCACTCCTAATAAAAGACCCCTTTTCCCCAGATTAAAAAAAAACTGTACAATCACAACCACCACCAAAAAAGACATTAAAAAATCCTAACCGAGAAAACCAAATCTAATTGAATCAAAATAAAATTCTCAATATTTAATATCCAAGTTATAATTGTTAAAATGAAAAGACTAAATGTAGATAATATGAACTGACTTGATATTTTTCACTTCTGGTTTTAATGCAAAATTTTTACTTTCGTGAAAATTAATAATGTGGCAATGGCCACATTATTAAGAGTGACTCTGAAGGCATATAGCTCAACCAACCCTACTGTAACATAGCTGTGTATAAATCAGTCTTCTTTAAGGATGCAAATATTTTGTCCGCTCTGAATTTAGATATGACATTGAATTGCTTTCTTTAAACTTAAAATTTTCTAAATAACTTGTACTTGCAAAAATACTGTAGTCCCTTATGGATGCACAAAAGGCCTCTTACAAGGTCATCAGCATTACACAAAACTCACATGTTGAAATTGCCAATTTGACGACTTCCTTTTTCCCTTAAAACATGTTATTTCTTTGAATACAACTTGTAATGAAGATAACGTATTATGCAGATAACCTTCTATTAATTTGCAAGGATGCCTCATTAGTGGCTGCAGATATTGCTAGGAACGTAAACTTACAATGTGACCTCAAATACAGAAAAAATTGACCAGACAACTGTCATTCTTGTAAATGTCTCCTTTAGCTTTCAAATCCCTGTGTCGAAGTCCTTCTTTGGGTCCATTCTAACTGTATCTCTTTATTGACAATTTCCATTATCACAGAAGAATTATAACTTTCCCTCAATTACTGGTATCTCAGAATTTAGGGAAAATAAATTTAATGCAAACAGTGTAAGAGAATTTCTAAGTGGAGATCCTAAACATGTCCTATTTCCCTGTAATTAGGACACTTTAAGCAGCAACTAACCGAAACATGGCGGAACTGATTCTATTCCACAAAAACAGATCTGAGCAATCCGGGTAGTTTGACTTGGAAGTCTGCAGCAGTTTGAACTCAGGTATAGGGCTGGAGACCGATGGAGCTGGGTGGTGGACACATGCAGACACGTGTGCTGCTCTGGGTTCAATCCCCAACACTAAGGAAAACTTGCTCGACCTGTTTCACATTCCCACTCTACTCATCATCCTTGGAACATAGGTTCCCCCAAGCCACAGGTGCGTGTGGATTGCTTGAGGTACCACAGTCTCTCAAACTAACATCCAGATCATAGAAAAGATGGTTTTTTTCTTATCTGCCACTTTGATGTTATAATGAGCACCATAATCCTCACCAAGTAATCTTTACATGACATCTTCAGTGACCTTACCTTATGCTAGAAACAAGTAAGATGTTAAACTTCAAGGCCGTCACAGCAGAGGGAAAGAGCTGTTATAACCAGAATAAATCTAATCTGAATCATGATGGTATCGACCAGGTATTGTCAAACTGTTCAGTTTTATGACCTCTACACTTTATTTTTTATTGAAGTGCACAACAGCTGTCAGTACTTAACAGAAGAAATTTAAGTTCTGACATTTTAAAAAGTTATCAATATGTTTAAGGCAATACTACCATCATTTGCTGTTATTTTTCTATAGTGGGAAGAATTAATAGCTCCTAATATTGATGGTCTATATGCTTAAGTTAGGGATCATGACATGGATAGATTATTCTGGACTATCTCAGTAGACCCAAAGTAATCACAAGGGTAGTTATAATCAGCTGACAGCAGAGTAAGGAAGATGCATAGAATCAGTGCAGTCTCAATGGGAAAAGAGGATCTGAGACAAGGAGACACCTCTCAAAGGTGTAAAAGGAAAGAAAAGATTTTCCCAAAGGCCCCAGAAGAGAACATTTATTTTAGCTTCTCAAACACTTATTTTTGCTATACTTTCAATCAGACACCCAGAATGATAGTAAATGTGTGGTTTGATATTTTTGTAACTTTTATAGCAGCAGCAAAAAAAAAAAAAAAAAAAAAAAAAAAAGACAAGTCTAGAACAATCTCACAGGTTAGTGAGAAAAATGAAAGGTGCCCACTTACACTCCTGTGGCATGACTCCTGTAACAAGCCAATGAACTGACAGACAGGTGGCTTCTTCTACCTGCCTCATCAAAATATTGATGTGATATTTTGTGATATTGCATACCATACTGGCTTTCAAAAATGGGGGAATAGGGAAGGCAAACAACTTCTTATTACTGAAATTAAAATAGTTTTGACTTCATGGCCCCTTTAGGAGGACCTCAGGAACTGTTGAGTGTGCTCAGCATACACTTTGGGGATTCCTGGTGAAGGGTGAAATAGTGTTTCCTATCCCTCTGGAAGAATGGACTCTTTCTCATATTCCTATAGGAAACTTGTTAGTGCAATATAGTACAGTAATTCTGACATTCTTTGATCCTCCCTTGTCCTGAATAAGCTTTTACTTCAGTTGAAGAAAAGTAGTAGGCATACAGATCGAACAACACAACTCATAGGATTATAGGCACACAAGGAAAAATGGGAAGGTAGGAAAGGCGAGGAGTATTCTGGATAAAGAACTTTGACCCTTCAGAAGTGGAAATGGAGGTGAAGTGACAGTGTGAGGAGACACGGGACAGAGTAAGACTTCTAACAAAGAGAGCCACCAAGGCCCAAGCCCAGAAAGCAGGTTGACAGGGAAGGACAAAGGCCCCAAGACTTTAGTAGAGTCCAACAGAAGAATGAGCAACTGCAATGAAGCAGCTGAGTCAAGTAGGTTGGGGTCTTGCAGGATACAGGGTCCTAAGGTCTTGTACCAACGGCCACACAAACTCACTGGAGGAGACTATGGCATCTCTCCATCAGTTCTGCCACCTTCTTAAAGGCTGCTCTCCCGCCCAACCAATTCTTCATCTGTGCAATGACTGCCCCATAAAGGAGGAGAGGGGAGTTCAATAGACACATCTTACCTCAGATAGATTGACTAGAAGCTAACGTCAAGAACAGACAATTCTGGAACCAATCAGCAGAATGTAAATTACTCGTTGCTTGATGTAGAAAAGGAGTCGCACAGCACATTGCAAAGTAGGTGTGCAGCCAGAAACATGCTGTGTGAGTACAATCGCTTGGCAATGGCTGGACTGTCACTTCTCCAAAGCAGTAAGTGTGTGAATGGGTTTGTGTGGGTAATCACTCTGAAATTAGCAGCTAGTTTTTCTCATCTTTTCACCATGTAGGAAAACACACCAGAACTTGGCCTGTTTCTGGGAAATTCTTGGGATGCTCCTCGGTTGCTCAGAATGAACATTTGGTCATCATTATCCTTTGTGTAATCAGTTTCTGCAAACTACACAATGATGTTACAGTTACGTTTAGGGAATTAGCTCCACACCTTAATCAAGTCATTTAGAGATGAGCCTCCTTGATAACATGTATTTAAACATATGTGGATAAGGGTTAGATACTGAACCTGTAATTTATACCAGTGAGAAAAGTAACTGTCACTTGTTGGGAAATTAGAGATAAACCATGTGCCCAAAACACTATTTTCTATAACATTAAGAAATATTTACCACACAAATTGTTCCATACCATAAAAATGACACATAGAACCCACAAATTCTGATGAGTATAGAACTCTACTTTGAGGGGCCTAGAAGGGGTCAGGAACTGGACCCAACCAGTACACAGAACTGCAGGTGCTGATGGTCCTGCTGTAGAAAAAAAGAAAGGAAGGAAGGAAGAGAGAAAGTAAGCAAGAGAGGAAGGAAGGAAGGAAGGGAGAAAGGAAGAGAGGAAGGAAGGAAGGAAAAGGAAGGAAGGAAGGAAGGAAGGAAGGAAGGAAGGAAGGAAGGAAGGAAGTTGGATCCACTATGTGAATAAGCTAACTTACATTCTCGGGCCAGCTGTTGCTACTTGGGATCTAGTCAGGCATGGATCCTGAAAAAAAAAATTAAGCTTAACTATTGAGAAAATGTACATTAAGCTTATGACTGTGCAGGGAGAAGAAAAAAAATAAACCCAAGGCTACATATTTTCGAAGGAGTTTATTTCTGATCCCTGAATGAAATTATGCAGTCTGTCCCTCCACTTGGGGAAGAGAGAAAGTACTGAGACTTGGGTTTTTCTCTTTTCAGGAAGTGACAGTAATCAAGCCTGTTGTTCAGCCAACCAAATCTTCGCGGACTCTCTGATCTCTTAGAGCACAGAGAGTGTGCTAGAAACCTGTGCCTTCCTCCCGAGACACATGGACAAAAAGTTTGCTCTAGCGATGATAAATCTGCACGAGGCGGAGATGGTTTTGGCACCCCGAGTACATTAAAAAGAAGAGGATGAGTAAGGCCTCCCCCAACCCCGATCTTGGTCTTGCATCCTTTTAAGAGCTACCCTTCAGCTGCTGGCCGGTGCGCACCGAGCCTGCTGCTGCCCGAGTCCCTGTCTCCCGCAGGGCAGGGCAACCTGGGGTCGGCTGAGTGTCACCCACACGTGTGACTGGTGTCCGCCGCGGGCGCCCGCTAGAGTGGCAGTCTCCTTCCTGTCCCCCGCCCCGCTGCAGCTCCAGGCCCAGACCTAGGAAAGGGGAAGGAAGCCCTGGCCACAAGCCGCCGTCTGGGCCGGCACCAAACACGCCGCTCTCAGAAACTTTTCGCCCCCCGGCTGTGCGCAACTTTGTGCCGGGAGTCCCCGCGCGTCGCGGTCCCGGGTCTCGGTCCCCGGGCTTTCAGCCCCGGCTCGTTGCGGGGCTGACGGAGCTGGGCCGAGCGCACCGAGAACCCGAACAGCCCGGAGCCGAGGCGCTGCGGCGCAATCGGAATAAAGTTCGCGCCCTGGGCTCG